>QEPC01010959.1:5580681-5609175 GCA_003113815.1 Sphenodon punctatus | reverse complement strand
GGGGGTGGTGGTGGTGTCTCCAGCCATAGGGGTTATGATGGTCCTTCTGGGAGGCGAATTCGATCTGTGAGGTGGGACATATATTATATTCCTGTCCCACTTAATGGCCCCCAGGCGGCAGAGGGTCCCTGGCCGTGGTTTGCTGCTGGTAAATGCGAGGTCGGCAGCCAATAAGTCAAGCGCGGTCCGGGAGATGATCCTGGACCAGGTGGCCGATCTCACATATATTATGGAGACCTGACTGGACACTGAGTCGAGGCCTATATTTGTTGATTTTGTTCCAGCTGGGTACTCTGTACAACATCAGCCTTGGCTAGGGGGCCACGGGTGATGGTGTAGCCTTTATTTTTAAGGATACATTCTCTGTGAGATTTCCTCTGCAAACTATCATGGGTATAGAGGGCCTTCATCTGGTGTTGGTTTTGGCCAGAGACCAAGTAGGGATACTGCTGATATACTGGGCACCCACCTGTACAGCAGTTTCCCTGCCTGCACTGACCGAGCTGGCATCAGAGGTGGTCTTGCGGTCCCCCAGGGCAATAGTCCTGGGGGGCTTCAACATCCATGCCGATGCCAGTCTTGGAGCAGCAGAGCGTGAGTCCATGGCCGCCATGGTAACCATGGGCCTGTCTCAGAATAGTGGGCCCCACACATGTTGGAGGACATTCCCTGGACATGATACTTTGCACAGGCCTTGAGGCAGGGGGAGGTGTCGTCAGTGCCCTTGTCATGGACAGATCATTATCTCCTCTGGGCTGGTATCCTGGTGCATGTTTGCCCCCGGGAGGGTGCGGAACCAGCTGAGATGGTTCATCCCGAACGGCTTATGGAACCTGGAAGGTTCCAGACCACTCTAGGGGATGTTTCCTCTGAACTCAATGGCTGCTCACTCGATGACCTCATGACCATATGTAATTCCAATTTGGTGGAGGCCATCGACTGGGTCGCTCCCAGGCGTCGGCTCCCAAACTGCGGACAGCGCAGGTCCCCGTGGTATACGGAAGAGCTGCGGCAGATGAAGCAGGAAGGGTGGCAGTTAGAGCATGGCATCACTCGCGTGCTGAAGTTGACTGATTGCTGCATAGAGTCTGGTTGCGTGCCTATGCTGTGGTAGTGCATGCAGCAAAGAAAGTTTTCTTTGCTGCCCTCATTGTATCCACTAAGTCCTGCCCGGTGAAGCTTTTCCAGGTGATGAGTGGGCTGGTCAGTTCGGCCTCCCTCCGCCTGGATTTAGAGTTACCAAATGCTCACTGTGACTTGTTTGTGGATTTTTTTGCGGATAAAATTACTCAAATCCACCACAGTTTTGACCCAACATTTTTAGCAGTAGGTGAGCCAGAGGTCTAGAAGCCCCGTCTTGTCCTGTATTGTGGGATGAATTTCAGGATGTCACCCTCAGATGCGGGGGGATGCTCTTGGGACTGTTCAAGCCACTTATTGTGAACTAGATCTATTGCCCTTCCTGGCTGGTCAAGGCCAGCCGGGAAACAGTAGGGCCGTTGCTGGTGGGGATTGTCAATGCCACCCTTAGGGAGGGCAGGGTGCAGGACTGTCTCAAGGAGGCTGTGGTATGACCCCTGCTCAAGAAGCCATCCTTGGACATTGGCGTCCTGGCCAGCTATCGGCTGGTCTCTTAACCGTACCTTTTTAGGGAAGTTTATTGAATGAGTGGTGGCCCGGCAGCTGCAGGAGCATCTGGACCGAATAAATTTTCTTGATCTCTCGCAGTCTGGCTTTCATCCTGGATATGGCACGGAGACTGCACTTGTGGCCTTAGTTGACGACCTCTCCCGTGAATTGGACCGGAGTCGTTTGACCCTGTTGATTCTGTTAATCCCAACAAGATGGAGATGATGGCTGGGGAGTGGTGGCCCCCCCATCATTGATGGGGTTCGTCCTGCCCTGGTATCTTGGGTTCGGAGTCTGGGGGTGCTTCTGAACCCGCAGCTCCGCCTGAATGCCCAGGTGGCAGCTGTGGCGAATGGGGTATTTTGCCCCTTACATCTGGTGCATTGGTTTTGGCTGTAAGTCTCGGATTCAGATCTAGCCACAATCGTCCATGCTTTTATTACCTCGAGACTGGACTACTGTAACACACTCTACATGGGGCTACCCTCGGTGCTGGTTCGGAGACTGCAGCTGGTGCAGAACACGGTGGCTCATCTCCTAATGGGGACAGGCCGATGTGAGCACATTACACTGGTGCGTCGCTCTCTGCACTGGCTGCCGATAGTCTTCCGGGCCCAATTCAAGATGTTAGTGTTGACCTTTTTAAAGCTCTAAACAGCTTGGGCCCAGCCTATCTGCAGGACCGTCTCACCCGCCGGATCCTGGATCGGCCCCAGCGTTTGGCGGGAGGTGCCCTCCTCAAGGTCCCCCAGGTATCTAGGGTGTCGATCCTGTGGAGGGCGTTCTCTGTGGCCGTGGCGCAGCTGTGGAACTTCCTCCCCCCGGAAGTCCGTCTGACCACAGACCTCCCCTCTTTCTGTAGACAATGTAAGACCTGACTGTTCTGCTGTGCCTTTCCCGAGGGAAACGGTATGAATTCTGGTTCTTGCGTATATTTCTGTAAGTGGCTTTTCATTGTGGTAGGGATTCATCCCTCCTACGGATTCTTTTTTTTTTCTTTCTTACTATTTTTAAAAATACCTCTGACTTTTACCTGCCTTTTGCCCAGTTTAACTTCAGTGGTTTTTTTAGGTTTATGTTAATTAACATCCAGATTTATGCAGATTAGACGGTAGATGTGATTATGCATATCCATAGGCTTGAAACATGCGTCCATATGTAAAATCCTTCTGATTTTATTTTCCAGTGTGTAGGATCTAATGAGTGCTAATTTTCAAGGGGGTGTCTTCCTTCAAGACCTTAGTTGCTTTGGGCGTTTGATCAATTATTTTAAATGGAAGGGTTGGCTTTGACCTCTTGAGATATGTAGGACTCTACATTTCTTGGGCCCTACATATCTCAAAGATCACCTCTTTGTGTTCCATTGCATTTCTTAGGCCCTGCCAGGGCTTCCTTTTTTGCAAGTTCCATCAGTGTGCCAAGTCTGTACAAACACCTGTGTGGCTATGGAGCAGCCATTTAAGATTTCTGTGTTCTCAAGCCTTTCCTTTTCCTTTGATGTTCACCAAAGCCTGATCTCTAGCATTTTCCAGAGGGAACACAAGACACACAAGACCTATTCATTTGTCCAGGCATTTAGCAAGGAACTTTAAAGGGAATTTATATTTTTATACAGTTGATATTTTTATGTGGTGTGGTTTTTACCCACCCTGAGCCTTTGAGGAAGAGTGGGTTAGAAATCTAAAACAACCAAATAAATAAATGTTTCCAAGTGCTTAGGGGCTTGTTTCTAAATATACTTAATAATTATAAACTGATTTTAAGTACACAAATGGCAATCCTCCATTCATTGAAGTCGATGTTCAGCGCCCATTGATTTTTGTGGTGGAGAATGGTGCCCTCAGTGTCACTTGGGTCCATCTTTTTAAAATGGGCCATTTAAATAAGGTCAAACAAGAGAATGCTTTCAATATTCAATCTTTACTAGAGAACAAAATGTGAAGCAGATAAAGTAGAGCTTACACTTTTTGGACAAGGAAGATGTTTTCATAAGGTTAGAGGCACATAACTTTACTGAAGGAAGTAATCCACATAATTTTCTTTGTACTAGCAGCATTGCAAAGACAGAAGAGCATGGTTTGAAAATATCAGGGTTAAGACACACAAGTTAGCAGATAAATTGCGTGGAAGACATCCTTATAATCTTTCATCAGTAGAACAAGAAAACTAAATTAGTCTAATGAACAACTCAACTGTTACTACTGGTATTTCATGTTTAAATACAGAGAATTGTTGTTTTTGATATTGTCCTAGGATAGATTAATACCTGATCCAAAGCAGCAACAGGACAATAATGTAAAATTTTATCACAAGTACTAAAGCAGATGGTTGTGAACTAAGGATCTTACGCCATCACTGAGAGAGGCTAAAACGTTCATGGGAGAGGATAAGTGTAGTGATCAAGTACAGGATCAATTTACAAAATAAAACATGTGCTCTAAGTGATCACAGTAGCAAGAGGCTGTTGCTTACTAACCATGGATAAAGTTATAAACATTAAAAATCTAGTGCATGCTGTTTTCATAGAAAGGTAAGCACCTTCCAGCATGTGCATTTATCTGTAAGTTAGTTAATTAATTAGAGTTCTACTCCGCTGTTCCCAGATGGCTCAGGGCGGCTTACAAAACAAAAACAATACATATAAAACAGCATAAAAACACAACCCCCTCAACCTTTCCCCTCACCCTTCCCTGACCACAACTCCTCCCTCATACCCCTACCCCAGACACCCTGCACTCCCTATCCTTGCTTGCCAAATGCCTTAAAAAGAAAGGTCTTACACCTTTGTTAAAACATAAACATAGGAGAATATGAATATATGTAGGAGAATTGAATTTACCAAAACTGTAGACGCAATTCTTACCGAGATAGCTGCTCTTGCAATTGCATTATTTCTGTCAAAGAAAGGGATAGGATATTCCTTTATTGAAAACTCTGACTTTTAAAGTTTTATTACCCTGCCTCTCCTGCTTCAGGCAGCTCGGGGCGGCTTACACATAAAAACAATAAAACCGCTAAATCAGCACAATAAAAGTGAAAGCAAAAAACATAGCTCTCTTCCCCCCTTCCTAACCCAGCCAAATGCCTGGCGGAATAGCCAGGTCTTAGTCATACTAAGGGAGATCCGGGGCCATCAATGCCTCTGCCGTGAGGGAATTCCACAGCCAAGGTGTGGCCATTGAAAATACCCTCTTCATGGACCTTGAGTGCTCTCCTGGCCAACCGCAGGGGTCACTTCAGAGCACGGAGAGTGAGATGATCCTGTAGGTAAGTCAGGCCAAGGCCGTATAGGGCTTTATAGGTTAACACCAACACCTTGAATCAGGCCCGGAAGACTATAGGCAGCCAGTGCAGAGCCCGTAGCACCGGTGTAATGTGCTCACGGCGGTCCAACCCCATAAGGAGATGGGCCACTGCATTTTGCACTAGCTGCAGTCTCCGGACTGTCACCATGGGTAGCCCCACGTAGAGCGCATTACGGTAGTCCAGTCTTGAGGTAATGAAAGCATGGATGATGGTGGCCAGGTCGCTATCTGAAACATACGACCGAAACCCACGCAGCAGATGTAATTAGCGAAATGCACTCCTCGCCGCCACCCCACCTGGAGATCCATGCGGAGCTGCAGGTCAAATAGCACACCCAGACTGCGAACCTGGGGAACCAGTGAAGGGTGAACCCATCATTGACGGGGACCATCACATCCGCTGCCTTACCCACCAAAATTGCCTCCATCTTGTTGGGATTCAACTTCAGTCAGCTCACCTTCATCCAGTCCCCTACAGCCGCCAAACACCAGGTAAGCACTGAGATTGCCGGGTCTGGGTTGGATAAAAAAGAGAGGTAGAGTTGGGTGTCATCAGCATATTGATGGCACCGCACCCCATACCATCTTGCGACCTCCACGAGCAGCTGGGTATACACGTTGAACAGGAGAGGGGACAAGATGGAATACTGTGGGACACCACATGAGGTCTCGGGGCAACAAGGAGCCATCCCCAAGCACCACATGCTGGGTTCTTCCATCCAGAAAAGAGTGGAACCACTCAAGAATGATCCTTGAATCGGGCCTGGAAGACTCGGGACCCCACCCCAGCTCGGTCTTGCAGGCAAGTCACCAACATCTCATGGTTAATGGTATCAAAAGCAGCCAACAGATCTAACAATTAGCAGGGTCAAACGACCCTGGTCCAATCTGTGCGGAGGTCATTTACCAAAGCCATGAGTGCAGTCTCCGTTCCATAGCCCGGACGAAAGCTGGACTGTGAAGGATCCAGATAGCCTATGCGGACAAAATGCTCCTGCAGCTGCTGGGCCACAACCCGCTCAATGGGCCACAACCCCTGCCATGGCTTTCTTCTGTTTACATGTTCATTTTTGCTTTTCGGAGTGCCTTTTTGGAGCACTCTCAAAGCGAAAGTAAACAGGCATGGCACTGGAAACGGTGCTTATTCCCTGGATTGCTCTAGGTGCTCCGTAAAAGACTCTGTGTTTTTGGCAGACCTGTCCACGTGTGGAGGCTCCACACACATTAACAAATTGGAGGTAGTCCCATGGAGGCGGGCCCCACATTTGCTGAGATGATGCCTTGAATGGGTGGGTGGCGGGTGCAGGCAAACAGGCAGTCACCTAACATAGGTAGATGGCCACCCACCTGGTGTGGGCTACTCTTGTCTCTCTTCACCCTAAGAATTCTATATAAATAATAATTTGAAATGAAATGTGATGGTGGCAGGGCCAGGGAGACGCACAGACGTGTGTCTGCATGCCCCTACCCCATGTTGTGCACAATGGCCCACCCCCCCTGGCTGATGAGCAGCCGGGATGGGCAAGGATCTAATTCACAACTGGTTTCCCGCACCACTCCAAGCACCCCCGGTGACACAAATTGAAACCGATCCAAACAAACAGGACAAGGCTGAGCTTCCACAATCCCAAACTCTGATTCTGCAGGTCATGTAGCAGCACCCAAGTTGTGGTGAATACCAGCAATTTTATCTGCAAAGTAATTAATAAAAATGTCACAGCAGGCATTAGATGACTAGTTCATGGGAGAGACAGACTGGATATTAAGCCATTCTCCATCCGGAATAGCTCCGCAGGACAAGACTTTGCAGATGCTACGATGGTGGAGAAGAAAACTTCATTCGCCACCATCACAACCATGGCATAGTCCTTCAAAAATGATCTATGCTGCAATCGGTGGGCTTCAGCGCTGGTCGAGCACCACCTGTGCTCCACCCTCCCACTTCAACTGCCTCAGGTCCCCTGTATACGAGGGGGACCTATGCTGTTGTAGCGGTGGGAATGGAAGCCCGGGTACAACTATGGCAATGATCACGGTCAGGAAGTCATTCCACAACATGACCAGGCCAGCGACAGAATAGCCATCAAGGTTTATGGGTAAATCCCCCAGAGAGTTCTGGAAACCAAGTGGATCTATTAGTCTATTTTATTACTTTGTAAAGTGCCAGGTACACTGCTGGCGCTATATAAATGTTTGTTATTAATAATAATAATAATAATAATAATAGTCCCTGGGGGCAGACCAACCTAACTGGTCCCCCACCCTGATGAGAATACAGGAGGGCAGGGATTTGGGCCTTCTGTTAAAGGTCTGACCATGACAATGGTGTAACAGTCCCAATAATCAGAACCTCTGTTTCCAGGCAAAACAACAAATCCAGTGTGTGCCCTGCCTCATGGGTCTGGCCAGATATAATTTGGGATAGACCCATGGCTGTCATGGAGGCCATGAAGTCCCGCTCTGTCCCCAAAAGGTTAGTCTCAGCATGTACGTTAAATTCACCCAAGAATATAAGTCTGGGTGACCTCAAGACTATCTCCAAGACCAACTTAGCCAGCTTGGTTAGGGAATCTGCTGTGGAGCGGGTGGTTGGTAACACCAGCAAAAATCCCTAGTCTATCCCTGGCCAAATCCAACACAAGGTGGGATATACTCTGTATTAGATTAGTTGGGCACCGGATACCTTCAACAGGCCAAGATGTCTTTATACATCACTGCCACTCCACCCTCCCCACCCCCAATTCCCAATCCTAGGCTGGTGCCATACTGAGTACCTGGCTGGTACCATTTGGGACAATATAGGCCCAGGTGCCTCGTCCAGCCAGGTCTCTATAATGCATATGAGGTCTATAAATATAAAACATGACGGTACCCCATTAACAGGTGGGTAGCCTTGTAAAATAAAAGATCCATACATTATTTTATTTAAAGAATCGGATCACAGATGATGCAAAATTTAGAGTTTGAAATTCAATATCTGTACAGTCATAACTATAAATATAAAATATGAACTTACCCTATAATTGCACCCAATTACCCTAAAAAATCAATTAATCAATGAACCAATATGTATTTTAAGAGTTGAATCATAGTTGGCCCAAACTTTAGATTTTGAAATTCAATATCCACGTGATCATAACTATAAATGTAAAAAACATGTACTTATTTTAAGAGTTGGTTCACAGCCTAAAATTTAGATTTTGGGGAAAAAAACTTTAATTCAAATAGAAGCATTTCTATGAAATTTAAATGTTCAACATTTTTACTGTCACTATTTATACTTGTGAATCAGCTAGAGACTGCAATTACGTAAGCACATGACTAATTTCACTCATAATGGCCCTTTTTACAAAGACAGGAGTGGGTGGGTGGATGGGTGTTTTGGCACAATTGGTGGAGTGTGTGTGTCCCTTTACACGGACACACACCCATCTCCACCCACACGGGGCCTCCTCTGGTTTTCGGGAGGGCTCCATGGGTGGAGGTGGGTGTTAACGCAGGAGCAAGCAGGCCCCCCACCCATCCCACTCAGTGTTCACATGGGCGAACACTGAGTGGATACCTGTCCCCCCACCCACTGCCGGCCATTTACATGGACGCTCCCCCCCCCCCCGTACACTCGCCCAAACACTGAACGGGGTGGGTGGGGAGGGCGTGTCCGTGTAACAATGGCCAATGTTAGTATTCTATTTTCATCATTTAATAATGTCTATCCAGAGGAACAACTAAGTGTCTGTGAGCTGTGGGTTTTTCTTGCTGAAAAGACCTTTACAAACATCAGCAGGAGAGCAGAAAGTGTTTCTTGATATATAAGGTGCTTTATTAAACTACAATTATAATTTTTTTAAAAATAAAATCCTAAATTAAAATCTGTTCTACCTTTTGTGCAACATGCTTTTCAGAGTCTTTGAAATGACATTGGCACAAGAATTTTAAATGGAAAATAAAGAGCAAACCTGCTTTTCTCCATGAGAATTGTCTAGCTTTTAATTTTCTTTTTCCTCTGAAGATGTTATTTGCTGGAAGCGGGATGAGTGGCTAGTAGATAAGTAGCCACTAAATCAAGATTCTGTTGTGTCATAAGGGATGTGTGTATGGCACTCCCTACAATCTAAAAGCAATGGTAAAATAGCATATGAAACTGGCCTTACCGGGAAGACAGGAAATGGAAAAAACTAAAGAAAAAAGGAAACTGTAAAATCATTAAACTAAATTGCTACAGTAGAGATCTCTCAATCCATACAACTATTTAGTGCAATTTTTAAAAAAAGTTTAAAGAAATATTGATAATGAATTTCATTTATATTTCCCTCTGCTCTTCTATTTTATGGGAAGGTACATTGGAGCATCCAATTACTTACTCTCGCTTCTTGTCATTCTGTGTTCACTAGACCCCATTTTAGGCAAGTATCTTTAGTCAAGAAAGTATTTCAGTGCGTGCAAGTTACCGTGAAGGACCCCAGGTAGCTATGTATTAATGGTTCTTGTCACTGGAAGTTTGATTGATCTAAAAATATACCATAGAAATGCTCTGCTTGTAACTGATGGCCTGGAGGGGGGCCAGGTTTGGTTTTGTATGAATTGTTCTTCATTATCCTCTCACCAAGTCCCACTGTAGGTAGATCTGGTGCCATCTAATGCCCAACTCAGATCCTAGCAAGCACTCTTCCTTTAATTTTCCCCATGCTCTGATGTTACTCCCCATGGGTGTATATATTATACTATATATATTATAGTATTATATATTATATTATACTATATAATATGATATATATGTATATATATATATATATATATATATATATATATAAATAATTTATATAAAAATTATATATTATAGTATAATATATATTATACTATATATATTATATTATGTGTGTATTATACTGTACATTGGTACAGTATAATTCATGCACTGAGGAAGGATTTTTTTATCCGAAACGCGTTTGCTTTTAAATATTGTTTATTACATTTGTGGTATAAATTGCATTGTGGTTGTATTTTTTTATATTTTTTTTGATGAATTCAATGGTCATCATCATTGGTATTCATGATTGATTGTTGATGATTATTGTATATTTTATTGTGGTACATTGCATAAAAGAACTTTCTTTATAGTATACATTCCACTATTCTTTTGAGTGTTACAGTGGTACTTACTGGGTAGTTGGAATAGCTGCCGAGGACTCCCCAAGGGGGTTGTGTGTCTATATAGCCCCGCCTCAGCCTTCCCCTTTATTTCATTTCTTCCTGCTATTGTAGGGCTCAGTAGCAGTATGGATGGATGTTGTTGTTGTTGTTGTTATTATTATTAACAAACATTTATATAGCGCCAGCAGTGTACCTGGCACTTTACACAGTAATAAAATAGACACGGTCCCTGCCCCTAGGGCTTACAATCTGAGAGACAGGAGCTGGGGGAGAGACTTAGGAAGGGGAACAGAGGGAGAGACAAGGGGTCTAACATTCATGAAGATGCGAGGTCTCAAGTGCACGTACTTGGCTTGGTTACGATGAGAATGACAGCAGGCAGGTCCATGTTGCAAGGATAAGGGTAAACCGATCGTAGGTATAGGAATAGTGGCTCAGCAGGATAAAGAGTCAGACAGAGCAGAGCGAAAGAGGTGAGTTTTAAGGAGAGATTTGAAGGTATGAAGGGAGGGGGCAAGGCGGATGTGGACAGGGAGGGAGTTCCAGGCATGGGGGGCAGCAAGTGAGAAGGGACGAAGGCGCTTAGGGGAGCAGGGAAGGCGTGGAAGGGTGAGAGAAGGGACAGAGGAGGAGCGAAGTGCACGGGCTGGAGTATGGAGGGCGATAAGTGCAGAGAGGTAGGGGGGAGCAAGGTTGTGAAGAGCTTTATAGGTGAAGACTAGGAGCTTGTGCAGGATTCGTTCAGGAAGGGGAAGCCAGTGAAGCGAAGAGAGGAGGGGCTGCACATGGTCGAAGCGACTGGCGAGGTAGATGACCCTGGCAGCAGAGTTTTGGACAGAGATGAGGGGAGAAAGGTGAGACCGGGGAAGGCCAGTGAGAAGGAGGTTACAGTAATCGAGGCGAGAGATGACCAGAGCATGAACAAGAGTTTTGGCAGACGAGACAGAGAGAAAAGGGCGAATCTTAGCAATGTTATGGAGGGAGAAGCGACAGGATTTAGCAACAGAGTCAATGTAGGGTTTAAAAGAAAGGGCTGAGTCAAAGATGAAGCCTAGGCTACGGGCTTGGGGGACAGGCAGGATGGTGACTCCATGTTGATGGAACCCTTTGCAAAATGCTTTTGGTGCTGCACCCTCTGTGCAAGGAAGATTGTGGACACTGATACCCATGCTCAGTGCCTATTCGGTCTAGGCACTGAATACAACACCACAGTGTGTTCATTTTGTTGGGAGTTCAGACCCCGCACCAGGAAAGACAGAGCCCACAGGGCTGGTGGAGCACCTTAACATTCAGACCATGTCTTCCCATGGGGGTTGTGGAACACTCCTCCTTCGAGGCTTCAAAAAATGCATGTATCTATCTACAGTGCTGTGTTGGCAGTGAACAGGGGTGTACCCGGCTGGAATGGGCCCCTTGCTGGGACACTCCACTCCAGGGTGCATTTACATTGTACAGATTTCTTAAAACAAGACACGTCCACATATGGCCCCCCCACCATCCACGCCTCCAACCGCTCGTGTGACCGTGGTGCGTGGGGAGGTGCGCTTCCATGGCCCGCGCAGCGGTCACTCATGGCCACGCACAGAGCACTCCTGAAAAATCTGCAGTGCCCTGTGTTGAGTGAGGGTGGCCGCCTCAATGGACAGGGCTCCCCACCCATGTTTTGTGCATGGGCACCCCACTGTCATACCACTCAATGGCCCCGGGCCTCCCCCTCCCACGGCACTTGTTTAAAAACATCTGAAGGCTTGTGGGCCCTGGTGCAGCTGCACCTGCTTGCACCTGTTCTATCTTCATCCCTGGCAGAGAATTTCATACTTTCTTTTGTTTTTTTAAAGAATCTTTTTTTCCTCCAGTGACAGCATACGACTGAATAAATCAAATAATATTGGGTGTTAACAAACTTGACTGTCATCTGCTTGGCCTGCTGAAGTCCTGGATACTTCTGGGATCACAGCCCAAGCTGCTACTCTGACAGTTTGGGCCAAAGCGAGCTACTAATGAAAGCAATAAGCAGAGAAACCAAATCTTTCCCCCTCAGTTGTTTCAATTGTAAAACACTTTGCACGCAATCAATATGTTGTTTCTATCCTGTAGTTAGGTTCGCATACCGATGTTTAAAAATCTAGGGAAATGGGGCTTCAGCATCATAAAAATGGGCAAGCAGTTTTACAGCGAAATCCTCAAGTTCCTAGGGATGGGCGAACGTGGTTCAGAAGTTCGGAGTTCGGACCGAACTGGAATAGTTCGGTCGACTGAACCAAACTTTCGAACCGAACTTGATTTTCGAACCAAACCAAATTTCCGAACTCGGTTCTGTCGGCCCAAGCCTACAAGTTCCCTAGTGCCAAGTTGTCCACAGACACGAGTCTCATTCACTTCGGTGGGACTCACACTGGTGCTACGGGCTAATGCCAGTGTGAATGGTCTTGAGGATCACATGGTTGGGAACAAGTGTAGAACTGGAAAATATTTTCAACTTATTCTAAATTGACTGGATTCCAGGTCCACAATATTCATTTAAAACAGAATAGACCGATTTGTGGAGTACGATTCCTGTACAGTAAACATGTTTTTCTGTAGTATAACATATTCAAAGAAAAAAAAAACCTTTACCTGCACATATAATGAAAGAAGCCAATATTCGGGCTGCAATCGAAAAACTGCATCATAGATTTTTATAGTTTTTGCGTGCTGTCTTTTAGAGTTGACTTCTCTTCCTGTTAGTATTCTAGTTGGAAGGTAGGATTTTAATTTTTTTTTACCTTATTGATATCCCACAGGATCAATTTGCTCTGACGCTTGGCAAACTCATAAACTGAATCTCCCAATTCCATGGCCAGCTCCAGTAATCAGAACAATCTCTCCAGTGACCGATTTCCTCTTTGCAGAATTGAAAAACATCACAGAAACTTCCAAGTAGAAGTAGATTTAGATTGGAGACTAGGAGCCAGAGAATATCAAGAAGGAGAGATTCATTTTGTTTTTCTCCCCTTTGCTGTGCTGTGACTGTCCCTTGATTATACTTCTCAAGCACTACAGGTTATTCATTGATTGAAGATAAAGGCTGCAATCCTCCCCATTTATTAAAACCAGTGGTTCAGGTCCCAACAAAGGATGGTGGAGGATTGCATCCACAAGCTTCTCCAATGGAGAATTCTGGAAGTAAATCTGTACACCTACTTCAAGCTATATTTACAGAATTATTTTCTTTGGGCTTAATTTGTCTATTCTTTGGAAAGCTGAAACCATGGCCATTTTTAAATGAGCACAGCTGGGGAGGGGGTCCGTGTGCATTGCGTGGGATGGCCCCAGACTTCCCACCATGGGGGGTGAGTGAGAAGGGATTCAAATGGGCCAAGGATGCGTGTGTGCCCCTACCCACATGTTAGCCTTCCCCCGCAAGGAGCAGCCTGTTTTTTCCTCCAATGCTCAGAGTGGCCATGGGTGGGTCACGGGAGCATGCACCACCCCAATGCCACGTTCAGATGGGCATTTGGATGCATGTGGGATGGATGGACCTGCGCGGTGGCATCTTGTTTAAAAATGGCCTCTCTAGTGCAGAAAATTCAAGGGCTTGAACAAAGAGGAGCTTAAAGAGTTCAGAATGTTACAATGGTCAGGCTGTTTACTATTTGTACATTTAAAATCCCCATTGACTCCAGCCAGCCACTCGACTCATAGTGAATGGTGTCTTTCTCTTCAAATTGCCTGTGGAGCAAACTAAGGTTAAACTACAAGGCATCTACGGATATTAAATGAGGGGCATTTTCCCCCTTCAGCGGGTTGCTGTGAAAATCAGTACAAGCTCTGCCAGCCAGATAGCAGTTTGGAGTGGGGGTGCTTCAGGGTTGTGCTTAGGACAGGGACGCAAGGGGAGAAGCCAGGTCATGGCTCTATGCCATGGACCCTAGGGATGGGCGAACAGATCGCGGTTTGGGTTCGTCCGTTCGGTTCGGCTGCGTTCGGTTTGTCCGTTTGGTTCGGCAGTTCAGCTAGTTCACTGAGTTCGGGTTTGGCTGTTCGGTTCGGTTGTCCGAACAGGCCATTCGGTTAGGCCGTTCGGCTGTTCCGTTCGGCTGTTCGGGGAATGTTGTTATGGGTGTTTTTATGTTTTTTATGTTTTTTTGTTTTTTTATTGGCTTTTATATGGTTTTCTTTTGTTTTTTATTTGGTTTTGTTTTTATATGGGTTTTTTAAATTTTTAAAAAATCTAATATTATATCTATCTATCTACAATAAATCTAACTGCTATTAACTATTCTAAATGCTATGAACTAAATGGATTATCTAATAAGTACACAGACCTACTCCTACAAACACTAAAACTAAATCACTAACGCTATCTCTATCACTAAGCTAACTCCTACAACTCTCTACATCTATCTATCTATCTATCTATCTATCTATCTATCTATCTATCTATCTATTCCCCCCATCCTATATCCATATGTATATATGGATATATGGATATGGATATGGATATATATCCATATATATATGCATAAGGGTATATATATGCATACGGGTATATATATGGATATATATACATCCCATATATATGGGATGGGGGGGAATCACAAACAGAAGAGGAGTCTGTAGTGAAATACATACATTACATACTCAATGAGTCTGTACAGTGCATAACACAAGGTTTCAGTTTATGGTTTAAGTTTCATTTCATTACAAAACTGAAATGAAACTTAAAGCAATCTAAAAATCCTACTCAACGCCTGCTGTTCAGGAACAGTGACTAGCTCAGAAGGTATTGGGAAGGGGGAGGCAGATAATTAGTTTAGTTTCTTGCAAGCCTCTCCACCCCTGGTGCCTGGAAGTCTGCTTCTCAGTGACTGACACCTCCCTGTCATGTTTGACCTTCCAGTGAACCTTTTTTTGTCACCCGAACGCGATCCGAACTGACCGAACTGTTCGGCCATTTCGCCGTTCGGTGTTCGGTTTGTTCGGTATATTCGCATTTGTGTTCGTGTTCGAGTTCGGTCGTCCGAACAGGCCGAGTTCGAGCCGAACTCCGAACTGCCGAACCGCGTTCGCCCATCCCTAATGGACCCATCCCCTATCCTTGAGTGCACTTCTCCTTCCCCTGAGCTCACACTTTCAGCAGTGGAGGGTAGAGACTGAATCAATGGGTCCAATCTAGGAATTGGCCAGGGGCCATATAAAAAGCAGTCGTAGGCTGGACTTTACCTATGGGCCAGAGTCTGCTGCTTTCCCACCCCTGAAACACATGATTCCCAGTACTGAAACTAAAGCCGTTACATAGACCCTTTTAAAACAGGCAGCAGGTACAGGGAGGATTGGTGTACATGCGGCAGAGTAGGTGGTGTGGGTTGACCATGTATATGGGCGCACACCGATCCCCGCTCACGTGCAATCACCGTTTTGGTGGCTTGCTCCATGAGTGGGTGATGGGTGGAAGTGGGTGTGCATGTGTGTTTCGCAGGAGTGGGCCTGTCTTGTGTAAAAAGGGCCATAAAGTACTTTTTCACACAAAGCAGTTAGCCTGTAGAACTCGTTAGTGTGGGATGTTGTGAAGGTCAGTATAAATGGTTTCCAAAAAAGTTATGACAAATCCATGAAGGATAGAGCCATCAAGTTTCAATGTCTATTTGCCAAAATGGTCATCAGAGGCTGGAACTGAAGGGGGGCGGAGGGGTGTCCCTAAATTTCTGTCTGACAGAAGTTGGGTGTAAACAGGAGGAGAGTGATGATTCCTTAATTTCCTTATGGATTTCTCTGAAGCTTCCAGAAAAGTAACAGCCTGCCAAGCTAGCCAGTAAAATTTAGTGTCCCAGATTTCTGAATGGGGGCTCAAGCCAGTGTGTTTAGTTGTGTCAACCCCTCGAAAAGGTAACCCAGCCTTTCTTGCCACAGATATAATTGGTACAAGGGTTACAGTTATATTAGCCTGGCAGCCTGTATCCCAGAGCTGTTGTTTCACTAATCATTTAGTCCCGGCGAACCCCAGGGAAAGTAGGTAGGAGGAGGAAAAATCCAGGGAATAAACCTTAGATTGTATAAGGCAGAAGCAACGGCTAGATCTTGAACCTGACAAAACCAGCGGTAAAAGACTAGGCACATGTAAGAACAGTAACCAAAGCCAATAACTGATGATTAACCAAGCTCTGATGGAAATTGCTATATTCGAGATGCAACACCACATTTGGGACACAGGTAGGAACTGAAAGCAAATCACTAGGAACTTTGATTGTACTACCTCCAAATGGGTTAAATTTTCAAGGGCCCAAAGTTGAGCCCCATACAAAAGCTGGGTCAAACATTTGGCCTCAAACACTTTAAATTGCCGGGGTAACAAGGTACCCACCTCTAGCTCTAAAAAACTTAATGATGGCCACAGCACTTTTATTTGGATGTTCTTTGCCTGCACCAACCTGGCTTGTCCATCTGCCAAATGATTGCAGTATTATGCCAAGATATCAAAAAGAACTAACCTGTTCTATAACATGACCATCCAATAACCATCTGTTTTTGGCTCTTTTTGTTGAAAAAAATCATCACTTTTGTTTTTCCATAATTTGTAGAGAATTCTGCTGGCAATACAATGCAAAAGAACTCAGTAGTCTTCTCAGACCCACTGGAGATCATGGTAGCAGGACCTGATCATCAGCATACAAAAGACAAGATACAGTTCTAGAACCTATAATTGGAGTGTTATTCAGTGGGGATGCCAAGCAGTCCACTAAATCCTATAGAAACAAGCTACATAGTGCTGGCACCAGGATACAGTCCTGTCTAACTTCTGAAGAAGTGTTAATGGCACCAGACAGCCACCTGGTTTGTTGTTTGTTTGTTGTGTTTGGAGTTTTTTCAGGAGTGGGTTATCTTTCTATAGGATTTTATTTTACATTTTTGAGGTTTTATTTCAAATCGATTTTAAGTATGTAACCCGCTCTGAGCCGTAGGGATAAGGAGGCGTATAAATTCATAAATAAATTGTATAGTGGGTGTAGTTTAGTAATTTAACAGGCAAAGTGTTTCTAGCCAGAAAAGTGATGCAAGTTTGGCACCTCTTTGGCATTCAGTGGGCATTTCACTTACTTTGGTGTAAAGCAGGAAACTGCTCCACTGGAGTCGATAGAGTTTGCCTTTGTGTAAAACAGCTGTAACCAAGAGCAAACAGAAGGGGTAAAAACTGCATTGAAAAGCACACAAAGCTGTGACGGGACTGTAATTCCTAGGCCCCTGGATCAAAACATCTCCAGCTTTTCATCATTTGTCATCACCAAATTTGTCCCAAAATCTTCTTTGGGAATTTTGCCCATGTAATGGAGGTTAAATTTGGGCTTGCTAAATCCTAACAACTCATAGACCGTTTTAAAATGAGCACAGCTGGGTGTGTGTGTGTCCGTGTCTACTGAGTCATGGAGCGCCCGCTCAGGTGGACTACATGGGCAGGGATTCTAATGGGCAGCTTCATGGGTGGGTATCGCAGCAACTCCCATGCACTTCCCCTATCACGAACCATTGGGTAGGGGGAAGCGTGCTGGCCTGGCCTTTGAAATCGACATGTCCCAGCCGAGCGCTGGGAAACCTGAGCTCCCGCTGAGCCGCTGCGCTCTAGCTCTTTCACCAGTGCTCCATGGGTAGTCAAGAGTGAGTGCTGCGCGGGTCACAGGAGCATGCACCCACCCACGCCACCTTCACATGGGCATTCGGGTAGGTGGACGTGCGTGGATAAGCCTCATTTAAAAATGGCCATAGATTCTCTTTTACCCCCCAAAGTGCTATATTTTTCTATATACCTTGGCATCACTCCATTATGAGTGTTCACTTCTCTAAAAGAACTCAAGTTGGATACTGCTGGAGACTAGAGGGAACATTAGTCTGAACCCGTATGGCACATTTTATGCTCTTATGAATTTGTGCCTCTGGAGAACTGTACTGTCTGGAATGTTAAACCTTGTCTGTACTTATTTTTTCTAACTTAGCCAACACATTTGTAAGTAGTGCCTTTTTTCAAGTCTAAACAGAGCCACAGGGAGGAAGCACTGCCTCACAGTTACTGAGAGGCATTTTATTCCTCTTTTTACTAGTGCTGAATCAAAATGAGTAGTTCCTGAATTGATGGGAAAACCCATCACATTGGGAATGTTGCCAAATGTTCAGTAGGATTTTTAAGTTTAGGACATATTGCACCATTCTATTGCTTTTGGCGGTGCGGTGATAAAATACTGGATTAAGCTGGATGGTATGCCTGAGGATAGGCTGCCCCGGCGTTGTTGTCTTGAGGCACAGTCATGGCCCGTGTCACATACCTGGTACCAAGGGGTGAGGAATCTGCTTAGAGACCTAGGTGTCTCTCCAGAGATGCTGAGTGGTATTCCCCCGTATGGCAGGAAAAGAATTGCACATAGGCAGCTGGTAGACCAAGCAGTCCAGCAGGATATGGGGAAAATTGCAAAACTCAAGTGTGCCCCTTTGTACAGGGAGTTCAAGCACTCAGCTGGGTGTGAATGGTACTTGGGCGCATTAGAGGATCCCAGTTTACGTAGGGCCTTGACGCTCATGCGTTTTGATCTGCTCCCTACTAAGGTTGTTATGGGAAGGCGTGCTGGAATCCCTTATGATGAGAGGCTTTGCCCCTGTGCATTGGGTTGCATTGGGGATTTGCTGCACATAGTGTTTGTATGCCCCCTCACGCAATGCATAAGAGAACGGTATTTCCTGGATGGGTTTGTTCCAGGGGTCCGTCTTTCCCCAGTACAACAAATGATATTCTTTGCTTCATCCAAGTCCGCTGATTTTATCACCAATTTAGCCTTGATGGCCCGCAAGATTTATAGGCATCTTTCTTGAACCAGGGGTTAAGCGTTGCCGGCGTACGTCCCGAGAAGGGCGAGGCATGATTTATACCATGGACGCATTTGGAAATTAGATGAATGCTTTATATAGTCAGGGCAACTGTTATATGGCTGCTTTAAGGATGGCTTTGTATTCCATGTATATTACGTGCTACGTCATGTCAGTGATTGATATTTTTGTGTTACCAAACTTGTCTTTTCACTAGTCCTGCCTTGACAGTTATATTTTGATTTAAGGGCAAAGAACTATTGTAAGTTCCGAGATGTGAAAGACATAACTTGCATCATGGAAGTGATTGTAAAACGGGCAAAGTTTATATCCGTTCTCTATATCTGTTCTCTACCTTTGACTCCTTCCTCAAGCCTCCCTGTCCTCCCCCTCCTTCTTCCCTTTCTGCTCAGGATCTTTCCTCCTTCTTCACCTCCAAGATAGACAAGATCCGCCTCGACATCGCTTCCCACTCCCACCCCTCTCCCTCCTCCCCCTCCTTCTCTCATGTCCTCCTTCTCCCCTGCCTCCCTTAAGGAAATCTCCTCTCTGCTCTCCTTCTCCAACCCTTCCACTTGCCCCCTTGATCCCATTCCTTCCCGCCTCCTCACCTCCATTACTCCCACTGTCGCCCCTTCCTTCCTGCACATCATCAACCTCTCCCTCTCTACTGGCTCTTTCCCTTCTGCCTTCAAACATGCCACAGTCTCTCCTATTCTCAAAAAGTCCACTCTTGACCCCTCTGACCCTTCTAGCTATCGTCCTGTCTCACTCCTTCCTTTTGCTTCCAAGCTGCTTGAACGTGTTGTCTACTCCCGCTGCCTTGACTTCCTATCCTCCAACTCCTCCCTTGACCCCCTCCAATCTGGCTTCCGCCCCCTTCATTCTACTGAAACTGCTCTCGCTAAGATCACCAACGATCTTCTGGTGGCTAAATCTAAACGTCTCTATTCCATTCTTGTCCTCCTTGATCTCTCTGCTGCCTTCGATACTGTTGACCACTCACTCTTGCTGGATTCCCTTCACTCCCTTGGCTTTTGTGGCTCTGTCCATAACTGGTTCTCCTCCTACCTCTCTGACCGCTCCTTTAATGTGTCTCTCTCCAACTCCGCCTCCTCCTCCTTCCCCCTCTCAGTTGGTGTTCCTCAAGGCTCTGTTCTTGGCCCTCTCCTCTTCTCGATCTATACCTCATCCTTAGGCAAACTCATTGCCTCCCATGGCTTCCAATACCACCTCTATGCTGATGACACTCAACTCTATCTCTCTACTCCCTCTCTCTCTCCCTCTGTTCAAGCTCGTCTCATCAACTGTCTCTCTGACATCTCTACCTGGATGTCTCAACGTCAACTCAAACTCAACATGGCTAAAACTGAACTCCTTATCTTCCCCCCTCATCCTTCCTCTCCTTCCTCACTGTCAATAACTATTGATGGAGTCACCATCCTGCCTGTCCCCCAAGCCCGTAGCCTAGGCTTCATCTTTGACTCAGCCCTTTCTTTTAAACCCTACATTGACTCTGTTGCTAAATCCTGTCGCTTCTCCCTCCATAACATTGCTAAGATTCGCCCTTTTCTCTCTGTCTCGTCTGCCAAAACTCTTGTTCATGCTCTGGTCATCTCTCGCCTCGATTACTGTAACCTCCTTCTCACTGGCCTTCCCCGGTCTCACCTTTCTCCCCTCATCTCTGTCCAAAACTCTGCTGCCAGGGTCATCTACCTCGCCAGTCGCTTCGACCATGTGCAGCCCCTCCTCTCTTCGCTTCACTGGCTTCCCCTTCCTGAACGAATCCTGCACAAGCTCCTAGTCTTCACCTATAAAGCTCTTCACAACCTTGCTCCCCCCTACCTCTCTGCACTTATCGCCCTCCATACTCCAGCCCGTGCACTTCGCTCCTCCTCTGTCCCTTCTCTCACCCTTCCACGCCTTCCCTGCTCCCCTAAGCGCCTTCGTCCCTTCTCACTTGCTGCCCCCCATGCCTGGAACTCCCTCCCTGTCCACATCCGCCTTGCCCCCTCCCTTCATACCTTCAAATCTCTCCTTAAAACTCACCTCTTTCGCTCTGCTCTGTCTGACTCTTTATCCTGCTGAGCCACTATTCCTATACCTACGATCGGTTTACCCTTATCCTTGCAACATGGACCTGCCTGCTGTCATTCTCATCGTAACCAAGCCAAGTACGTGCACTTGAGACCTCGCATCTTCATGAATGTTAGACCCCTTGTCTCTCCCTCTGTTCCCCTTCCTAAGTCTCTCCCCCAGCTCCTGTCTCTCAGATTGTAAGCCCTAGGGGCAGGGACCGTGTCTATTTTATTACTTTGTAAAGTGCCAGGTACACTGCTGGTGCTATATAAATGTTTGTTAATAATAATAAATAATAATTATATAGCTAAAGTTTGGCTGAATAAGGTTGTTCTATCAAGCTGGCTTCACAGGATGACCTTCTTTGTTTGTTTACTTATGTATATTACATGTTATGTTGTATGTATCTAAAATTTTAAACGGCTATGGTGAAAGCTAATTTGCCAAATAAACTTACTTACTTGCTTGCTTACTATTGCTTTTGGAATTGCAGGTGGCAATTCTATGCCATTTTTCACAACCTCCACAATATGGCTGAAAGGAGATTCCAGAAAAATGGAAATTCCCATCAAAATCCTGGTTCCTAATACTGGCTCAGTCGAATCGAGAACCTCTTGGCACTTGACAATAGGTGTCTTTTGATGGACGGGGGACTGGCCACCTCTGGAGCTGCTCCAGGGGTGCACTCCCGCATCTACCCAGACCCAGAGGTTGCCCCAGCCTGCAGTCTGATTGCACGACACACTCTTGTACCATAAAGTTGTGGGCAGATCATCTGATGCTCCAAGCTGCCACCTGCAACTCTATGGCATTGTCTGGGGCAACTGCCAGCCCAAGGTGGAGTTACAGCTGCTGTCTGCTGAACAGACGGACTGCAGCTCCGCCTTGGGCTGGTGTTTTGAGTTTGGCTGGCTTGCTCCGCTGGTGGTGCTCCGGAATGTTCCAGAGCGCTGCTAGCAGGGCTTGTCTGGAGCAGGCGGTGCCTGCTTTGTTTCTGCTCCACCTCGCCATCTGGCAGCCTGCCTTTAGATGAACGGGTCACCGGGTGTGAGGCAGAGCAGAATCTGGGCTGCAGTCCATATGTTTACACCCAATGTCTTGACTGACATGTTATTTGTTGATTTACTGATAATGTGCCTATCGCTTTGCCATTTACCACTTTATTGTCAATTTCAAATCCCGAGAGGTAATACTGATGCAATACTGTATTTCTTCTATCTTCTCTGCACTCCATTTCCCCTTGTACTTCCTTGTCACTCACGTTAGCACACAGATTCCTTTACTAATCTCCAATCCAGCTGCAGATCGGTCAAAGCAAAGGGAACAACATAGAACAATGCTGATTAGAGGCACTAGAATGGCGGTTAAGGGGTGGGCTAGTCACACAGTGGTTAGCTTAGGAATGTGGTGCAATGAACAAACACAAACTCGGAAGTAAAATCATACCCTTGGCAATGCAGTAAGTGGTAAAAAGTAAGCGGAAAGTCGGTAAATCGTATAGCATGTCATGGTATTGTGAGAATCAAGAAATTGCATTGCTATCGGGAAACGGTTGGAAAATCGATCTCTGCATCCAAGATGGTGACATTACTTATAAGCAATAATTTAGCTACTCGTTTCACCCCTACTCAATAATTTTTCATTATTTTCCATGACTTGTTGGTACTTTTGTGTTTTAGTATTGTCATTTTCCTGGCTTGCGATCCCGTGACTTTTTAGCTTCCAAAGTCCTGTTCTCGCAAACGGTGGGAGAAGGAAGCAGTGTCATTGCACCTACTATGTCTGGTCTATGTATATGCCTGCCTCCTTCTCCTGCAAAGGTACTAAACGTATGCGTTCTCTCTCTCTGTATGTCTGTCTATCTATCTATAGATAGAAATAGATATAGATAGTCATTTTTTGAGGTAGGGCCCAACCATCTGCCATCTTGATTTCAAGATGATGCTCATGAAGACTTGAAATTGTCAAAATTAAGCCTATATCAGGCAACATTCATGGCAAATGTGTTTGGGCTAATTTCAAATGAAAACTGAGAACAGACTATCTTATGCTGCTTTGGCTAACTGTCCGCCATCTTGATTTCAAGTTGGTACCCCTCAAAACTTGGAATTGTTAAAATCAAGCCTATTTAAGGCAAATAGGCTTAATTTCTAAGGGGGCAGGCAGGAAGGGGGGTATAGGAAAATTTCTGGGGGGGCGAGGGGAGGTGGGCAGGAATGAGGGGTAGGGGTCAGGACATGGGATAAATGGCAAATATATAATTTAGGTTTACTTTAAATGGCAAATGCTAGTCAACATTGTGCTTCAGAGATTTTGGAATGTGTGATTTAATATTTAAAGTTGTGTAATTGAGTTTGATAATTGTCTCTATATATGGTATTGTCATGGGTGGCATTCTGACATTAATCCATTGAAACTGTATTAAATTATCATTTTTTAAAACTCAATTGCTCAAAAGTAATTCGCTTTGAAATTTCTGCAGTCTTGAAATCAAGATGGCAGACAGTTGGGCCCTACCTCAAAAAATTATCTCCTATATAGAGAGAGCATCTATGGAAAGTTTTGTACTTTTATCTGGACATGCAAGGGCTATCTGGCTTGCTACTATCCATTTCAAGCACACAGCTTACAGTGTATCTATCCTCAAGGCAAAGGCTGCTTGCCCACATTACAGGAGTGTGGGGAACGTACGTGAGGCAAACTCACAGTGGGGAAACTTATATGAAGTGCCGCTCGTGGGCGCAGGGGCTAAAAACGTCATCAGGCGATTCTCATTGCAATTTCACTCACGAATGATAGGATTCAAAATCCAGACCTGTCGTCCGTGAGTGAAATCACTGTGAGAATTGCCTGGTGACATTTTTACCCCCTGCGTCCATGAGCGTCACGTCACACAGTTCCCCCACCGTAAGGTTTGCCTCATGTAAGTTTCCCTACCCTCCTGTAATGTGGGCAAGCAGCCGAAGTTTCAGTTCTCGTGCAACATAAACCTACATTTTATTTTTCTTAAATCTGCTGTGTTATTTACATAGGGTGTCCCCTAGTTCTAGTATTATAACAAAGGGTAAACACCACCTCCCTGTTTAACTGTTTTTGCAAACTTCCATCTTATCCTCCCACATCTTCATTGTCTCTTCTCTGAGCTAAAGAACTTTAATCTTTTTGCATAGTCTCTGAAGGTACAGCTAGCAAGGCACTACTCAGGGAGAGCGAATCAGGACAGTGGACCATATGCTTCTTCCATCAGCAATTCTGCAGGGCTGGATCCATTTGCTGAAGTTGTCAAGTGATATGCTATAGCGTGAGATGAGGATTTGACATATTTCCTGCTTCCACAGCCTCAAGCCTCTCTCTTTGTCGCCCCCTAGTGTCCCCCATTTACAACTAAGGATGCTTTCTGACATTACATGGGCAGGGAGGGATCTTGTGCAATCAGAACCGTGGCTCTGTAATTGCAGGAATTAACCTCTGTGAGACTGCACTAATTCCCTTTTATCTCACATCACCAAGTGCCTAAATGTAGCCGTGCTCCATTTATTGATGACAGCAGACTCTGTGGTCTGTTTATTTAAAGAACAGGAAAAGAACATAATTCATGGCTAGAATCTGAAATAACATGTCGATATGTGTTTACTGCATTGAACAATATTAAGGCTGCAGAAAGTGGCATCTTCCCCAGCACTGATTTGTATTTCTGGCATTCCTTCTCAGGTGGTGCTGTTGGAAAATGTAGATGGGGCTTATATTTTGCTTAGAAGGCATCATGTCACGTCTTGATACTCTTTTTATAAAAAGGAAAGAAGGCTAAGTTTTCCAGCTGAACTAATCATACTGGATTGGGCCTTTTTCTCCTACTTGTATAAAATGAGTTTTGCACTTTACTTTAAGGCCAAGCTAGCAAAGCAAGTATTGTAAATTGACAGTATATTTATAAATAAATGGAACATGAGACTTTAGAATATATTAAAAATATGAGTGTAGTTCACTTAAATATAGAGAATAGCAGTAGTTTACATAGAACAGCATAGGTAGCCAATCAAAATTACATGATCTTAAAACATCTCTATTTTAAGAAAAAAGCTTCTAAAAGCTCAACATATGCTCAATTCATCAGCTCAAAGATATCAAGAATCATACATTACATTCTTCCCAGTTCTTCCCTTTGTCTGCCAAGATGTTGATGAGAAAGAAATCCCAACATGAGGTGTGGAATCTCAGTCTAAACAGCAAAGCTCTTGTCTCCCTTCTTAAGCATGCCTGCTAGGAGGCTCACATTCCTAAGGAGTGATGCTGCTGGCGTTGCTGACGTCAGTTTGTAAGGAAACACACTGAATTCTAATTGGCTCTCTTAATTCTGAACAAATAAAGTTTTAAAATTTCCTTCAAGGTTTAAATAGAAACCTTATGTTTTTATCAAAGATAATTGTCAGATTACAGAGAGAATAACCAAAGCTTAAAGGTTATTTCAACCATTAATTAAATAGATATGTTAGCTAGAACAAACTAACAAATCTTCCTTCTCAGTCTGGAGATGTTTTATGGTCTGATCATTCGTCATCTAAACACATAATAGATAAGATTCCAGACACCTAGGCTGAGAAGAGACCTTTGATCTGTCCTCTAACTCCTAGCCATTTGACTGTTTCCTTGGATACGGTGAAAGTTCATTTGGGAAGTTTAGAAAAAACTCCTATTGGAATGTAGACTAAGGGGGCCCAATCTGAACCTAGCTAATCACAAAAGCTGATTTTAAAAATCAATGCTGCAAAACACAAATCCAATACTTTGAAACAAAAAAATTAACATAAAGAAACTCAAAATTAATACATTAGGAACACAGATGGCCAAAATATATAGGAAATACATGACAATCAAAACTTCAAAGTGTTAAAATCGGGAATCAAACCATGTAGAACCCTAGAAAGGGTATCCATTTATTCAGTACTCTTTGACTTTGAATCCGAACTGATCATTGCATCAAACTTGGTTTTTCATTCATCCTGTTCAATGCTGTCACAGCATGCTCTGGAAATCTGGAAAGAGAGTGTACAGGGATCTGTGTGCTGAGAAGGAATAGCCTGAGGCGAGACAAAAGTCCAAGGAGGAAGAAAGCTGGAAATATATATGTCATTTACCTCTATCCCAAATTCTGTGGGGAATCTAAGCACAGGATTAACAGCTCTAGGCCATGTTATCCCTTGCACAGAATACATAGCAACAGTCATATGTTATGAGAGATCCATGAATTAATATTCTTAAATGTATTTATTACAGTAGTGCCAAGTGGCCCAAACCATGTATTAGGCTGTGCAATCACAAAGTCCCTGTGTCAAATGCTTGGGTGAATAAAAAAGTTTTACATTGCCTCCGGAAAACACACAGAATCAGGCTTTGGTGAACCCCCAGGGGAAAGGAGTTCTATTACTGTAGATCAGCCACTGAGAATGCCTCTCTGCGAATGGACTAGATGCACCAATGGTACATGCAAGAGTGTTCTCACCTGACCTCAGAGCTTGAACCCAGCAATGCCAAACATAGTCCTCAATGCAATCCTCTGTCCTCCCACCCCCACTGCACTTCTAAAGGAAAACAGCTGTTTCTTCTCTAGTGCAACCTCCTGATCCAATGACTTGGTAGTCACACGAAGGCACCCATCCTAGTGGAGTTTTCCACCCTTGGAACCTCGTAGAAGACTCTCATCATGAGAGATAATGGTCTGGCTGCAATAAATGTATTTAAATCAATTCATAAGAATAACATGTTTACTGACCCTTTAAGGGCAGACAGCCTAGAGAGCTGGCCACACCCACTCCTGCTACATAAGAGGCTGTAAGCCATAGGGCTTCAGTCTCTGCCTGGGAGCGCAACAGGGAACATCTACAGGGACCCTTTAGCAGGGGAGCTGGCAAGTGCTGAAGTTCTGCTGGGAAAAGCTTAGAAGCCTGGATCCCTGGACTTGGACTGAGAAACCCCACTACTCTATGCTCTCCAATTTACTGAAGGGTGATTCTGGAGAAGCCCAGGGACTTGAGCCTGTGAGAAGCCCTAGAGAACCATGACTGGCCTGCCAGAGGGCTGTGCCTGGCAGAGTCTGCACTGGCTACCTATAGTTTTCCAGGCACAATTCAACATGTACATGCAGTCACTGGGTGAGATCATGTGAGGGTCTGGGGTTCGGTGTCATCAGTATACTGAAATGTAACTCTCATTTTCATCTGACCCAGGCCTGGCCATCTCAGTGCTTACCCGGTGTTTGGCAGCTGTGGGGGACTGGATGAGGGTGAGCTGTCTGAAATTGAATCCCGACAAGATGGAGGTGGTGTTGGTGGAGAAGACTGGGGGGCCAGTTCGCCCATCCTTGGTCCCCCAGGTTTGGAGTATGGGGGTGCTCCTCAATTCACAGCTTGCCTGGATTCATAGATGGCGGCTGTGGCAAGTAGAGCTTTTTGCCAGGTACATCTTGTGCTCTGACCTTGCTACTGTTATCCATGCCTTAATCACCTTGAGATTGGACCAGTCTCTGCCTGAGAGCGCAACAGGGAACATCTACAGGGACCCTTTAGCAGGGGAGCTGGCATGTGCTGAAGTCCTGCTGGGAGAAGCTTAGAAGCCTGGACCCGGATTTAAATAAGCATTTAACGTACTCTATGTGGGGCTACCCTTGGTGGTGATCTGTAGCTGGTGCAGAATGTGGCGGCCTGTCTTCTTATGGGGACGGGTCACCGTGAGCACATAACACCGGTGCTCCGGGCATTGCACTGGCTGCCTATAGTATTCCGGGCCTTATTCAAAATGTTGGTGTTGACCTTTAAAGCCCTCAACGGCTTGGGTCCCATTTATATGCAGGACCGCCTCCGGGTTCTGGATTGGCCCCTGCGGTCATCGGAGGGCTCCCCTCTGGCAGGCCCCCATGTCTGTCAGACAGAAACGATGGAGAGGGCATTCTTGGTGGCGGCGCCAAGGCTATGGGACTCTCTCTCTGTGGTGGTTTGTTTATCTCCGGATCTTTCCTCCTTCCAAAAACAATGTAAAACCTGGCTGTTTCGCTGGGCATTTGGCGAGGGAGTGGGTGGGTGTGGGTAGGGTGAGAAGGGGGGATTTATTTCTGGGATACCTATTTATTGTTTTATGATGATTATTGGTTTTAGTAATTATTACATTGTATTATCAATGGAGTATGTTTTATAGTATTTTATGAAATTTATGAGCTGCCCCAAGGCGCCATCAGGCAGGAGGGTGTGGGATATAAGTTACAGAAATAAATAAATAAACTCAAGGTGCTAGTTTTGAACTTTAAAACCCTAAATGACTTTGGACCCATGTAACTAAAAGAGTGCCTTTCCTACCATGCTCCGTTGCAGCCGCTACGGTCAGTTCCAGGCACCCTCATGTGTATTCCCCGTTATTCTTGTTTGTTCGGTATGGTGGTGGGGGTGGGTGGGGGAGGAGAGTGTTCTTGTTTGCTGCCCCAATGTTGTTGAACTCCCTCCCCCCCCCCCCC
>QEPC01010959.1:5557209-5573750 GCA_003113815.1 Sphenodon punctatus | reverse complement strand
GTGTCTCCCAGGCTGGGAGCCTGGGATCATGGAAGGGGGGGAGGGTGTGTGAGACTGGGGAATGGGTGGGTGCATACACCCACCTTCCATTGCGTCCGGCGCGATGGGCTTTCACAGTAAAGGCCATACAGAGGTTCCTTGAGAACTATGAGGGGAGGGGGGAGAGGGTGTGCGAGACTGGGGAATGGGTGGGTGGGTGCACACCCCATCCCCCAGTCTCGCACCCCCTTCCCCCCTTCCATCCCAGGCCCACAGCCTGGGGAGACGAGACACTGGGGAAGAGGGGGTGAGTAAACATAGGGGGGACTTGGGGAGCAGAGGCTGGGGGCCTGGGGTGCTTTACAGGGATGGGTCCCTGTGTTTTGGATTTATATATTATTATTTTTTAAGCTTGATGTGCATGTAGACTGTGTTTTCTTCCATCCAATGTTAACCTTGGGAGCTCCTTGCTGCTGGGTTATGCCATGCCACTGACCTACCGTCCCCCTGGCTCCACCTACCGTCCCCCTGGCTCCACCCCTAGGCTCGCCGGCCCTGCCTTACTGCCCCAGTGCCCCTCCAACATCAAAACCCACTAGCCGCCCCTGCCTCAGTCTCAGGTGCTGTGAAGTATTTCCTTAAACAGGAAAAAGAGCATTATTTCTAGCTAGCGTCACAAATAAAACCATCAATATGTTTACACACATTTGAAGTTCCTAAGCAAATGCTCTCTCTTTCAAATGTATTTCTATTGTCCTGTTCACAGGACTCTTTGTGAGGTACTGTTTCTGGAAAACATTGGGTCATATATTTAGTGTAGTATGTATAAACATTTTAAAAAATCACATCAGGAATCAGATTTTGTGTAACTAATAACCATACAGAGGGTACCCACTCATTTGCCTTTGTCTCTGCATCCAACAGCTACATCAAATTTAATTTCAGACAATTTCCTCACACCTGCCACAGCACACTCAGGAAGAAATCTGGAAGAAAGTGAACATCAAGTTACAATTCCATCAAAACCAAGGGAGAGGCTGGAGCTTATTGTCCTGTGATCAAGATTTTGCATTGATCCTCCTCTCCCTTTGCGGAAACAGGGAATCTGTGCATGGAGGAGAAATGGCCGAAGGCAAGACGGGGAAGCAATGGAGGAAGAAAGGTGGGATTATATGCACCATTCTATTCCTATGCCAAACCTGGTGGAAAATAAAATAAATTAAAAACTGGAGTTTGTTTGCTACTATTCCCCATACTTACCTCTCCAACATTAAAGTCACTTTAAGAATAGGTGGAACAATAATCATTTTCTGGTTGGTAAGTATTCCCTCCATCAATATATTTGCCACATGTTCTGGTTCCAAAAGGGGAAGAAATCTGCAATTAAATGAAAGTGCTTTAAAAGAACCATGTAGCACTGGTGAGTAGCTCCCAAAGTGAAATTTGTGGAATAGTAGGGGCAAGGGAAGAGCTGACCACCTTTAGCTGCATTTGCTGAGCCACACCTTTCCTTCCCCTGTTCCCAGCTAACTATTTGCAGGACTGGGCGCAGAGACAGCCATTCAGCAGCATTCAGGGCGAGGAACCAGAGATTATGTGGCAGTCACCTTCGTAGGCTTTGGAAGACTTTTCCCTTGCAACCTTTTGTTCCTCTGTTTCAGTGTTAATATTGTTATTGTTTTGCTTTAAATGGTCTTTGGGGCATATGGTATTATGGAGAAGGGGAAGAGTGGGATTGTGGGTGGTTAGGAATGCCAGACCCCTCTGGTGAAAGTGGGCTACAAGCATAGGAAGGGTGAGTGGGAATGCCATGATCTCTGGTGGGAGAGAGAGTGGATGTGAGGGGAGGGGATGTGAATGTTGAGGTAGCGTGGAATATAAATGCATACTAATACTACAGTAAAGGCATTAACAGGGTAAAAAGGTAGTTGGTTAGGTGTTAACTTAATACGTTATTACAATGAAAAAATTTTATTTGGCAATTCTTATTGACTGATTTTTATGGATGCTTTAGGAGACCACCAGGGGAAAAGCTCCATGTCACATGGTGCTGTGAGTGGAGTTGGTGAGGTTGTGTATCCACAAGGCTGGTGGGCCTGAGATGGAGGGTATTTTCAGACGTTATGAGATCACGCTCAACCACAGTCAATTCCCTGTGGTGAGGAGTGGTCCCGTAACGTCTGTTGGGGAACCAGAAGTTCCCCCCCAGATGTTACCCACGTTCAATCCCCGCCAGGAATCACATTCACTACGCGATCAGCTGAACCCGCGGGGCTGGCGCCGGAGGAGTGGGGGGGACGGGGCTGTGCAGCCACACGTTGCACTGCACGGCCCCCTCCTCGATTCCCGCCGGGATCCCCCGGATGTCTGTTGGCCGTGCCGGAGTTATCCCTGTGGGGAATCTCAGGGTTGTTTCCATGACGGGGCGAATGCCGCCCCGTCACATCCCTAGCGGCACTAGGGAATTTGTTAAAAAGTGGAAAGCTGTGAATAAAAAGAACTGAGAAAGAGAACCAAAATGGAAGTGTGGATTTGGACTGCTCCTGCTACAACTTAACTGCAGAGCAGCTCCAACATGTTACAGGAAGTTAGGCACCAAACCTATTGACTTTCAATAGGAGTTAAATGCTGAACTTCTTATGCTGATTAAAATACCCCAGCTACTATTGAGGCGAGTGGTAGAGGCAGTAGCGGGCGGCCAGCCAGAGAACCCTGTGTGACCAGATGGAAGGGGTGGAACTGTTGCTGGGGACTTCCTCCTGGAGGGCCTTTAACAAAGCACACTCCGGTGTGGGGAACTGAGGCGAGTGGCGGAGGCAGCAGTGGGCGGCCAGCCGGAGAACCCTCTGTGACCAGACAGAAGGGATGAGACTGTTGCTGGGGACTGCCTCCTGGAGGGCCTTTAACGAAGCACACTCCGGTGTGGGGAATTGAGGCGAGTGGCGGAGGCAGCAACGGGTGGCCAGCCGGAGAACCCTGTGTGATCAGACGGAAGGGGCAGGACTGTTGCTGGGAACTCCCTCCCAGAGGGCCTTTAACCAAGCATGCGCCGGCACGTGCGCTGGGGCAGCGTGCCTAAGGGCTGCACGTGCAAGGGTGCACCCTTGTGCGCACGGCCTTAGGCACCGGCAAGGGGCAGGGGCCCAGCCCCCTGGGCAGGATCCTTTGAACGCACCGTTTTCTGTCTGCAGCCCTGCAGTTTTGACCCTTAGGTCTGTAGGGTAAACTTGACCCTTTTGTTGGCAACATGGAGCTGAGATCCCATGCATTCCGTTCCTATCCTAATTTGGCTGCTGAGATTGCCCAGGCTGAGTCTTCCTGTTCCGGGCTGAAAGCTTCTGTCCTTACTCAATCTAAATTAACTCGCTATCCCCTCTCCCCCCCAATTTAGCTAGAGCTGAATCAGGAACTTCGAGTGATACTCATGCCTCTCGGTTAGAATGCTCTTCTCCTATCCCCCCCTCAGGGACCTCTAGAGTCCCCTATACGGCTGATTGATTTTTACCAGCAATATGTGGAGTTTAGTCATAGATTTGATGATTTTTTGATACGGCAAGAAATTGACCTGGATACCAGGTTCAAAGAGTTAGAGGAAAAGTTGACAAACTTCAATGAGCTCCTTTTCTCCATGAAGGTCCTGGTGGGGGGTGGGTCTGTGGCTCGAATTTAATAAGCTTACCTCTATGCCACACCCTCCTTCTGTGGTTCAGCAGGGGGTGGATATGGCTATTCAGACGGAACCATAGCTTCTTTTTGTTCATGAGAATTTTGGAAACAAAGGTGCCCTCCTCCAGTGTCCTCCTTCTGTTTTATTCTCACTCCATTCTGAGAGGGTCCCCTTGTCTCAGACCTCAGGGATTCCCTCGCAGATGGTTGTGAAGGATTCTCATCTTTGGCCTCCCACCCTTCAGTCTAAGGTAGTCAATTCTAATTCCGATATTGTTTGTTTACCTTATTATTACCTTATTGTTTGTTTACCTTATTATTACTGTTTGTTTGTCTTCTCCCCCGTCTCTTCCACTGTCCCCTCTCCCTGTCTCCTCCTCCTTGTCTTTTAGATTGTAAGCCACATGCAGGGACCACGCCTATTTCTATGTTCTGTAAAGCGCCAGGCAGAAGGCTGGCGCTATATAAATGTTTATTATAATAATAATAATAGCCCTGTGTGCCTTACTCATGCCACAAGCCACATGGGGAGAGATTCTGTTGATCCCGAGTCGCTTAACCAATCCCTTGTCAAGAAAATCTATCCTCAGACTCAGGCACAAGTGGATTGATTGTATAAAGCAAGGTCCAGTTAAACTCTCTTCTGCTTATAATGCCTCCCGCTTTATGCCACTACCAGTTTGGCTGCAAGATACTAGTGAACGGTGGGCTTCAGCTATTATTTTCCACTTTAATACAAAAAAGAAATACAGGTTTATGAAACAAGCAGTTTTGGACCTCGCTAGATTATGCCCACCTAATTATGGGCCTAACTTTGGCCCAGGACCAGATTCTTGACCTCCTCCCCCTTCTGAGTAGGAGCTGCTTCCAGAGGTGGGGATTGGTGTTTAGTGATGGGCTTACTGCCTCGGAGTTGTGGCAACATCAGAGGCAGTTAAAAGCTACAGGTATCTTTATATGTAGAATAGAGAATACTCTGGTCCAGGCAATTTACCACTCTTCTATATTGGGCCCTCTTCCATCCAGGCCCCTGGTCCCTTCCTCTTATTCAGGCCCCTCTCCTGATGGGCTGCTAGAATGGGATACTGTGGATATCACGGGATATCTGCAGAGTCCAAGCTGGCTTACCTCGAATTCTCAAAGAGCGGTGGGGTCTATGGGTTCCCTGGAATTGGTAGTACAGAGTCCTGGCAGTAGAGTAGTGGAGATCCTGTCCTATCAATCCAGCTTTAAGAGTGAGGGCCACAATCAATTTGCCAGAGAGTAGACATCCAATCACTGTCATTTAGCCCCATTGTTAAAGGAGGACTTGGTGGAGTTGGAACCAGTTTTTCGTTCTTTTTTAGGAGATAGGAGGTCCCCGTTACTACATGTTTCTGACAACCACCGCAACAGAGCCCTCTTATTCGATGTATCTCCTGGAACATTGAGGGTATTAGACCTAAGCTTATGGATAGAGACTGGGTAGACTTTATTTCTACTTATGATATTATCTGCCTGCAAGAGACATGGCTACCTAAAGAGGCAACAGAGCCCCCTAGTCTAGATGGATTTCAGTCTTATGATGCTCCAAGATCTAAGTTGTCTAGGAAAGGTCACTGTTCTGGTGGACTAATTATATTAGTTTCAAATCTGATTTGGCCAACTATCAGGCGAATTTCAGTTGATCTCACGAACTGTATAGCTCTTGAGATCAAAAGCCCAAGGAGTGAGGATCTTCTGATTATAAATATCTATGTGCCTCCTGACTCTTCCCCTCACTATGCAGCTTCCTTTTGGGATCAGTTTACTTGTCTTTTAGAGCAATTGGCGCAAGCCTATCCTGGGACTGTGACTCTCATTATGGAGGACTTTAATGCGAGAATAGGCAACTTGCATTTGGATAGCATAGATCCCCATTTGCAAGCCTACCTTAAGTTCCCGTCACGAGGGTCTCTGGATTTGTGTACCAATGCCCATGGAAGGAAGCTAATGCGAATAATATCAGAGCAGGGTCTGGTCATTGTTAACGGAAGGTTACCTTCTGATCGCCTTGGTCACTTCACATATGATTCGATCCTAGGCACTAGCATTATTGACTATGTGCTGATCTACCCGGCTCATTTTACTATCATCAAAGACTTCAAAGTCTTGGTCAGGCCGGAGGGAAATCATTATCCCCTACAACTGGACCTGGTAGGATCAAGCCACTGTGATGGACAGGCACATCTTATTCCATTTTCTACACTGCTGTCCCGTATCCCGGTGAAGTGGTCGCCCTCAGTCTCGATTCAAATCTCACAGCTTCTATACTCCTCTGTTTTTTTGGCCCTTCGAGACTCTCTTCTCAGAGTTGCGGAGTATGAGCAGGTATTTCCTCTAATGGAATCCATTGTAGAGCATCTGATTCCATCTATTATCAAGAGGGTACCCCTGTGTGTACGTAAGTAGCGAGATAACAAGAATCCCTGGTATGATCATGCCTGTAAAGCAGCTAAATCCGAGTTAGCGAGGTCCAGGAGAGCATGGGCTAGGCATCATCTCCCATTTGATTGGGAGTTATACGTCACCAAAAGAAGGGAATATTTTGCCCTGCTTTGGAGCAAGAAGATTACTAGGTCTGCCCAGACTTGGGCTGAGCTTCAGGTGGTAGCGAGAACTCAGAATGCGACTAAATTCTGTAAACCTTTGAATGCCTCAAAAGGGAAATCCATGAGCCCAAGCTTGGGACAGGTTGGAGAGGAAGACTGGGTATCCTTTTATAGCGATTTATATCTTGACTCCTGCCCTGAGCCACTTGAGGGGCTTCCAGTTTTGTCCCTGGACCAGGGAGATGGAGAACATTCCCCTGATGGTCAGAGAGATGCAAATCTATGAGTGTATAGGTAGATTTCATCCAGGCAAGGCCCCAGGCTCAGATTACATTCCACCTGAGCTGTTTAAGGATAATCCGGGATGGTGGATACCAGTGCTTGCTAAGTTTTTTCAGCAATAAATTCCACTGGCTTATTCCCAAGCGCTTGGGCAATGGCCATCATTATTCCTATCTTTAAAAGGGGAGACCCTCTACAACCTACCTGTTATAGACCCATTAGCCTTCTCTCGGTCTTTAGTAAGCTGTATACTTGAGTGCTCCTGACTTCCCTTGAAGATTGGGTATGTTGTATGTTCTGGTTTTTTGATAGCAGAGGAGCAGGCAGGCTTCAGGGCAGGGAGATCAACATTGGATAACTGCTTTATCCTGGCTTACTTAATCGATAAATATGTGTGAATTAGAAGAGCTCAACTTTTCGTTGCATTCATTGATCTATCTAAGGTTTTTGTTTGGTCCCCAGGAGACTTTTATGGCAAAAATTAGCTGCTATGGGGATAAATCCTGGATTATTGCAGCTTATAATTTCATTGCATAAAGATTCAAAGGCGGTTGTTAGAGTAGGGCTTTGTGGACAGACTACTGAGGCTTTTCCATTACAGCAAGGTGTCCGGCACGGGTGTCTTTTGGCTTCGATTCTTTTCAACCTCTTTATCAATGATTTGGTCCATAGGGTGGGGATGATTCATAGTACTCCTCCCAAGATCCAGACGAGACCCATATAAATTCTACTTTACGCAGATGATGTGGTTCTCTTATCACAAACAAAGTACGTTCTGCAACAATGCCTGGATGCTTTCAACCTCTTCTGTTCTCAAAACCACATGGCAGTCAATGTGGCTAAATCCAAAATTATGACTTTTGGTAAGTCCTGCCCAAATTATGCCTGGAAGGTAGGCCCTCAACAGTTATTTCAGGTCTCTAATTGCCCCTATTTGGGGGTTGTTTTTTCAAACACTCGATCCTGGAGGGCCAACCAAAATAGCTGGGCTGCCAAGGCTTCTCAATCCACCGCTGTGATATTAAAACTCTATGGATCTGCCACCCTCTACTCCTTCCTTGGATCTAGTCATTGATATATACAGAACAAAGGTGCTTCCCCAACTCCTGTATGGAACAGAGATCTCATTTTATGGTTATCAATCTAGCTGGGAGCTGCTTCAAAATAAATTTTTGAGGAGCATCTTGCGAGTACCAAGGGCAACGCCCCTTCCCGTGCTTAGACTGGAAATGGGATTTTTGTCCGTTCAATCCCAATGTAATCTTGCAGCCCTGCGGTTCTCCTGTAAATTGGTGCAAGGGAGGGCTTCCCCCTTGGTGACTCAATGTTACATAGAGCAAAAATTACATTCAGGTAGCATTCAATACAAATGGTGGAAGGCCCTTAAGAATTTGACTGGCATTTTGTTCCCCTCTGGTGGCCCTGATTTAGAAGGCAATCTAAATGTGGTAGAGCTTAAATGGAAAGCCAATGATCTAGCTGAGAGGGGTGATTTACAAGCTATTGCCTCCTCCAAAATTGCACTGCTATATTCGCAGGTCAAAACCTCCTGTGTATTGGAGTATTACCTCCTTCACTTGATCGATCCAAAGCTAAGAGATTGTTTACTCTTTTTAGGTTTAATTTACTTGAAACAGCGGTTGTAAAAGGTAGAAGAGTGCAAACCCCCTACTATGAAAGAACCTGTAAATGTAATATGCAGGAAGTAGAGACTGTTCAGCATGTCCTACTTTCCTACCTGCAATACAAAGACTTAAGAGAAATCTGGATAGCTCCATTCCTCCAGAACCCCCCTCTCTCACTGTAAGAACAAACGAGAAGCTTTCTCGCGACAGTAGATATAGATAAGATCAAAGCAGTGACCTCCTTCTTTGGGTGTATGGAAAGAGTTTGGAAAGCATCCAAAGCAGGAGCTGGAGATGAATTTGATTAGCTACCGTTTTTCTGGCATAAGGTCAGAAATCCTTAAATTGTACCCTTAGGCCTGGTATTCTCCCCATGTAGATCTTTGGAAATTATTTGGGATTGTTAAGTGGGATTTGGTTGAGGAGGTCCCTCCTTACTATCTTTTACCCATTTTTTCTTCTTTTTGTAATAGTTTCCCCGATCTCGGGATTATTTTCTTATTGTATACATTTTACTTTTATGCCATTTTATGTTTACTTCATTATATTTTAAAATGTCTGATTTTGTATTGTAAGTAAGTTTTTTCTGGCTCTATGCACCCCATAGCTTGTTGATTGGTATAGCAAATTTGCTGGAAACAAATAAACATAAACGTAAAACAAAATGGATGCTTTAGAGAGTTTGAATTGAGCATCAGGTCTGAAGCAACAAAGAGGTGAAGTATCTGATACATAAAGAGTGTAGTGTGAATGGGGGCTTGTAATTCCCACTGTCCCTCCATCCCAGCAACTTACCTTTGACTTGGATTTTTGACAAAGCCAGTGTTTACACCTGCAGAACAGAAGCAGGACGTTTTGATCCCATCATTTCCCAGTGTGGCCAGTTCTTGTGTAAGAGTTTCATGAAACCCAACTGTGGCAAACTTGCTGGAACTGAGAGGAAGTAAAAGAGGTTACAAATCACTCAGTGGGGGGTAGCCTTTCCGTGGGCCCAGTGGTACAACCAGGTTAACCCAGAGAGCTTGGGCCCTCCCTTAGCCTCTTGTTCCTGTGTGCAGCGAGCAGGATCAGAGCTCCCAACCCGGCAATCAGTCTGACTCATGCTTCTCACTTTGTAGCCTTTCAATGTTGACTGCTGGGGTGGGAGTGCTGATTGAGCACCCGCATGTAGCTAGTGCTACAACCAAAGAGGAGGCATGCAGAAGACCTTAATGTAGCCACCTTCACTATCTCATAGTTCTAACATTTGTTGAAATTGCCATTTCCCTATCTCTTGTTTTCATTTTCCCCAGGAACATGCTGGTAGTATCCATGACCCTATGAGCATTCTAAAGAGCAGGTCTGGTGCCATTCTGCAGCAGTAGCACGCAAGGTCTGGGAATTTTATTATTACAAATATTTTTATCCCTCCCCCTCCTGCCTCTGGCAGCTTGGGGTGGCTTACAATAAAAGTAATAAACACATAAAACTAGTATACGTATCAATAAATGTCAAGTTTTAAATGTCACAATAGCCAAAGAATGCGTTCCAACCCCCCTCCCCATTACCCATCTCCCCCACCAAAAGCCTAGCAGAACAGGCAGGTCTTACAGTGACGTCTGAAGGAGGGAAGATCCGGGGAAAAGCGAACTTCTACCGGCAGGGAGTTCCACAGCTGCAGTGCTGCCACCAAGAACACCCTTTCCAAAGTTGCTCCCCACCACACACAGGGGACTTCAAGAAGGGCGTCCCTAACTGACCGCAGGGGCCGATCCAGAACCTGAGGAGTGAGGCAATCTCGCAGATGGTCAACTCATGGTCAATGGTATAAAATGCAGTCAAGTGATCTAATAGGATCAACAGAGTCGAACGACCCTGATCCAACTCATGAGAGAGATCATCGACCAAGGCCACAAGCATAGTCTCAGTGTCGTAACCTGGACAAAAGTCAGACTGTGAAGGATCAAGGAAACTGATTTTGATCCAGATGCTTCTGAAGCTGACAAGTCACCACCCACGCAATAACCATCCCAAAAAAGGCATCAATGTTAAGTGATGGTTTCTTGAGCAGGGGCCGCACCACTGTCTCCTTGAGGCAAGAGATGTTGACTATCCCAGGAAGCAATGGCCCCAAGGTCTCCCAGCTGGCCTTGACCAGCCAAGATGGGCATGGGTCCAGTTCACAATAAATGGCCCAAACAGCCCCCAGAATCTCCTCCACATCAGAGGGTGACACACACTCAAATTTTTTATATCACTTTTTTTTTTTTTTATCCCACCCCTCCTGCCCTTTCAGGGCATCCCAGGGTGGGAAACAACAATATACAAATTTAAAACAGTAAAAAATTCATAAAATGCAGGGGGGAAAAAAATTGATTTGACTGCCTCTAGTTCACATATTGTTAAAAAGTGGCATCGAAATCATGGTGGATTTGAGCAATTTTGTTCACCAAAAAGTCCACAAATAAATCACAGCAAGCATGAGATAACTCTGGATCCAGGTGGAGGGAGGCTGGAATGACCAGCCCCCTCACCACCCGGAAAAGGTCAGCTGGACGTGACTTAGTGGACGTAATGAGGGAAGCAAAGAAAGCCTCCTTTGCTGCCTGCACCACCATGGCATAGGTACGTAAACAGACTCTATGTCGCAATCGGTCAACTTCATTATGAGAATGACGCCATTGTTGCTCTAACCGCCGCCTGTCTCACTTCATCCTCCGCAGATCCTCCATATACCATGGGGACCTGCGTTATTGGCAGTTTGGGAGCGAATGCCTGGGAGCCGTATAGTCGATGGCATCCCTCAACTCAGCACAGAGTTCCAAAAAGCCATGAGGTCATCGAGTGAACGGCCATCGAGATGAGAGGGAACATCCCCCAGGGCATTCCAGAACCTCTGGTTTCATAAGTCTCTAGGAACGAACCAACCAAACTGGCTCTGCACCGCTCTGGGGACCAATGTGCGACAGGATACTGGCCTGGAGGAGATAATGATCATGTGAACTGCCCAGTTATGGGATGGGAATTTTGGTTTCGGATAGAACCAAAATTGTCCCAAAATGGCTGTTTCGGATTTAAAACCATAATCTATAATTTTTTCTGGTTTGGGTGTTTCCATTTTTTTGTATTGATTTTTGGATGTCGACTTAGTCTGTAACTTAAGCTGCAGCTTAACTGTAACTCCCGAAGGAGGCTCGCCTGGCCCCAGGCCTGTTGGCCTTTCGACGTATTTGTAAAACTTGGCTGTTCGCCCAGGCCTTTGGAGGGGAGGGTGGGGTGTGTGTGTTAATTTCTGTGTGGGGTGTTTTAAATTTGTTTTAATTAAGATGTTTTAGACTTTTTATGTTAAAAAAATATTTTATATTATGTTGGAAGCCGGCCCGAGATGCCGTAGGAATGGGGGTGGGGTGGGAAGGCATATAAATATAAGGAAATAAAATAAATAAATAATATGGTTAGAAAGTTCCCAAACCAAAAAATCTGAAACTGAAATTTCACCCCGCGTCCCACTCCTAGTGCCTGCTATGGGGTGGTTGCAGTTGCACATAGTGGAATTTGCTTTTCCAAGCAAACAAGTTAGGATATTGCAGGTCAAGAAACTCATTAAAACAGGTTTATGTAGGCTTAGGCCAAGCACTGGAGAAGTCAGGAAATGTCAGATCACTTTAATTTGACCTCTGTGTGCATCAAGAGGCAGTATTTCATTATGTAACCATTTATTCTACAGGACTCCTGCTTAAATCTGTGAGATCCCACCAGTCTCGGCATTGGGACCCACAGGATCCTGGGCAGTTATCCATGACACACTGTCACTTGGGAGACTGTCCACAAACTTAAGTTTGCAGCTAGAGATGTGGATTTAAAATCTCCGGCTAACCAAACATTATGGAGATTAAGTTGGAAAAAAATAAAAGTCATAGTGTTAATATGTTCAGTTATATAAATAAAGACACTAAAAGCTTGGAATATTATACACAGGCCCACTGTAAGTTAGCCTTGTAGTTACTTCGTAAGTAGGTAGGAACACCCTTGTCTTTAAAATATTGACATAAGTCCTAAAACAAAGAGGTTAATAACGATGTAAGGAAGACTCTCTGTACGTACCAATAAGACACCAGGAATGGAAGTGCTTTGAGACCACCTGCTGAAGCAACTGTGACAATATGGCCATGGTTGACCCTCATCATTGCTGGAAGGAACGCTTTTGTAGTCTTGAAACATATTGTAAGGGGTGGGGAGAAGAATTTTTTTAAAGAGGTCATTCACTCTTATATTTTAAAACAAAACATTTATGTCCTTTGAGTCCACGAAGGTTCAGAATGTTAAGTTTCTTGCAGAGAGAGGAGCTAGTACGCTGGCTCCCAAATATGTGTTACCTGATTTTGAAAACCAGAATCCTGGTACCCAGGTAACAACAAAGACATACAAATTATATCAAATAGCAATCAAATCACAACCCCGTTCACAGATTTTGTGACCTCTGTTGGGGGCCTGAACTGTAGTGTAGGAATGGGCGAACGCAGTTCGGAGTTCGGTCGACTGAACCGAACTTCCGAACCGAACTCGATTTTTGAACCAAACCGCATTTCCGAACTCGACTCTGTTTGCCCATCCCTAAAAGATTCAATGGGGTTTGAATTTCTGAACTTTGTTCGGAAGTTCGGAGTTCAGACCGAACGCGAATAGTTCGGTCAACTGAACTGAACTTCCAAACCAGACCGAATTTCCGAACTGAACCGAACCGACTTTCTGAACTCGGTTCTGTTCGCCCATCCCTACTGCAGTGGCTAACACATTTGCTACCCAAGGGTAAAACCTGCATTTTGGGGCACCCCCATAGGGCACCCAGTGGAGTACCTGGCCCCCCATGTGGGTATTACTGGGGTGTCTGTTCCAGGATGCCAATCCCAGTACCCTGCAACTCTACAGGCTGACTTACCTCATGATTGGTTTGCTGCTCCTCTGTTCCTGGTTACTGCTTACTGCTCTTCCCCAGCCTGTGCACTGCTCAGCTGAGCTGGGCACTTCCCCGCTTGGCTTTTTCTGAGGGGGCAGGGAAGCAAGGATGTCTCTTCCCACCTGCATGCACTCCACTAATGGTCCCCCATTCCCATGCCTTTGTCACCTCGAGGCTGGACTACTGTAATGTGCTCTACGTGGGGCTGCCCTTGTTCCTGGTTCAGAGGCTGAAGGTAGTGCAGAATGCGGTGACCTGGCTCCTTTCGGGGACAGGCTGTCGGGAACACATAACACCTGTGCTCCAGACTCTGAACTGGCTGCCAATAGCGAGCCGAGCCAGGTTCAAGGTTTTGGTATTGATCTACAAGGCCCTTCATGGTCTGGGCCCCTCGTAACTCAGGGACCGCCTTGCCCCCCACGCCCCAGAGCGGCTCCTTCGGTTTGCTAGGGGTGCCTTCTTGGAGGTCCCCCGTGGTAAGCGGGGGGCCACAATGGAGAGGGCATTTTCGGTGGCTGGGCTGCGCCTTTGGAAGTCCCTCCTGGAAGAAGCTCGCCTGGCCCCAAGCCTTTTAACATTCTGGCGAATTTGCAAAACCTGGCTGTTCGCCCAGGCCTTTGGGGAGGGGGGGAGGGGGAGTTAGGGGTTTTTATCCTCTCCACCCTTATTTATTGTATTATTTTTTATGCTCCCTTGCCGTGCTTTAACTGTTGATTTTTATGAGTGCTTTTAAAATGTTTTATAATTGTGTTTTTATTTTTGATATTGTTAGCCACCCCGAGCTGTTTCAGGAGGGGCGGGGTATAAATGCGAATAAATAAATAAATTACATATCAGAGGTGTGCATGGGTCCTGCAGCTCTAGTTCTGACCCACAGTTTGAAAGCCTCTGCACTAGTAGCTAAGATTGCTTAATACTATAACACTCTGTTTTCAGTTTCTGAGCCTGAATAACGAGCTAAAATTCTCCATGCTTGGGGGGGCGGGTGTCTGCCATAGGCTGAATTTTCCTAGAAAGTTTATTTCAGCAAGAAAGGTTAGGGGATACTAAGTTGTTTTACCCATGTTAATTATTTTTCAGCCGTTTTAAGAAGCTGTAGTGACCTCCATTCTTGGGAGGACTTTGGAGCCCAAAGTTCTTTGACTTTGGAGATTGTCTTTTTCTCACGAATGTGCTTTTTGCCACCTGAGGAAAATCCTCCCATATTTGGCCAACCTGCCTCTAAACAATATCAGTTTGGATTTCTTCAGTGGAGGAGGAAACTAATTAGATTTGTATTGGTTTATTATGGTGATTTTTAAAATTTATGTTAAAACTGGTTCTGAAGCCATTGCTCCTTCTATGGAGTGGCTCATTAATATGGAAAACCTGTAAAGCAAGCTGGGATCCCCCATAAAACAATCTCACTCTACAGCAGTGTAAATCCTTCTGTCAAATTTGATGTACTTCTGTAAACCTGTTCTCAGGTTCTTGCTTGGTTGGGATTTTATGAATTGTAACTTAAAATGGAAACCTGAGAAAGTGTTTTATTCGACATTTCTTCATCTTGCATTTCCTATAAGGCAACGCAGGGAGTGGCACGCATGAAATGCCACCTGCATTTGTGTAGCCCTGTTTTCACACTTGTGCCACCTGTTTTCCATGTGCTAAAGTATTTATGCCAGCATCTCTGCCCCCGTTTCAACCTCAATTCTACTACACTGAAGGGACTGACACACTTACCCAGAAATGAGCAAGAATGTTGACTTCAAATATTTTTGTAATCTCATGGTCCTCTGTCGCCATCAGATCTGCTGCTACAACTATTCCTGCATTATTCACCAAGATACTAACATCTCCAACTTGACTTTTCACCTATAAAATGCAAAGAATTTAAAGTATGAAAAGGCTGGCATAATTAATGTTAAACTTTGTACAGTGGCATAGCAAGGCTGTGGATCTGGGCCCCTGTCCCAGTTATGGGCACTCCCTAAGGACAAGGAGGTAGAGTCTCTCTCCCTCGAATTGGTGGCCCTCTCCAATCCTTGGCCTCCCTCCACAAAGGTTATAGTGCTGCCCTGACTCTCAGTGAGGTCCCCTGGGGTGGCAGCAATCCCACAAGGAAAGAAATTTTAAGTGTCGGCGGGGCCAGTACTCTGCCTCTGCCCACTCTGAAAGCTTCCTTCTTAGCAGGGCCCTTTACAAATACACGGGTATGGTGGTTCACTCTAAGGAGCTCTGTGAACATTCAATTCAATTCAGCTCTGTGACCATTCAGACCTTAGTGCAAATCCGTTTATAATACTAGAGCTATCCACACAAAGCTCTGAAAAATTAGGTTCCTAGGTCTTTTAAGCTACTGAAATTGGTTAACCATGCTGCGACGTCACAACTGCTGCTGTACAGGACACTAATATAAAGATGGTTCCTGCCCCAAGAAGTTTGCCATATGAAGAGCAGAGAAAGCGGTAATACATTTTCATCTTTTTAATTCACTCTTTGTAGACAAGGTGGAAGGAGGAATGTATTTTTAGGAATGGTATGAATGTGGCAGTACAATTTTTAAATGGTCATCTCTGTTGGAGGCTTAGCAGGCCCGGAAAATCTTTTGGATGTGCATTCTTTAGTCTCACCTTTTCTGCAGCACGGTAGATTTCTTCCCTCTTACTGCAATCCACCACAAAGGCATAAGCTTCTGCTCCCAGCTTTCTACATTCTTCAGCTGTTTCCTCAATGCCATGCTACAAGGGGAAAATGGGAAAATCTCTGTTGTTAAACTGCCTAACTGAGTCAGACCAATGGTCCATCTTAGCCCAGTATTGTCACAACCTGACATGGCAGCAGGGGTTTCAAATTTGGGTCCAACTCTGGCTCTTCCAGGGCCTCCCACAGCGGTCATCCTGACATGCTACCTGAGATCTCTCACAGCCCCCAGCAGAGGCCTCCCCCAGGTATTGAACCTGGGACTTTGTACATGCAAAGCACATGCTCTTACCACTTGAGCTATAACCAACCCCTATTGTTCCTGTTAGTTTGGCTGGATCACATAATTAAGGCAACGATAGAGAGAAACAAAATGTAGACTAAGCTGCTGTTCAATCAGCTCTTTCCATTTAAAACCTGCACGGAGTTTAAGGAAGGTACCAAGTATGAAATTTGTATTTGGATCCGGGTTTTGATGCTGGATGTAGGCTTTTACCTCCAGCTATCTGTAGATACAAGTGGTCACTGTGAGGAGTAAGAAACAAGCATTCCCTTTATTAAGATGTCCACAGCATTTTTTTAAAAGGACACATTGAACCTACAAATCAGAGTTCTGTCAAAAAATATTTTCCTTACTAGTGTTATCAGACCTCCTGAGCAGGGTGATCCCAAAGCCATTTAACACCAGCATTAGCTCTCTCGCTGCACTGACACAAGTATCATTCATTTCAGTGGAGCTCACAATCCAATTGCCTTCAGGATTGTGCTTACTACTTAAGAATATTAGAGGGGAAGGCAAAT
>QEPC01010959.1:5536663-5549239 GCA_003113815.1 Sphenodon punctatus | reverse complement strand
CTAGTTTCATTCCGCTACTTCCGCATTTCCGCTAATTTCATTCCGCTACTTCCACAGACTTCGCAAAATAGTGGAAACATGCCATTTTCACTACTTCCGCCATTCTGCCAGCACCACAAAATAGCAGAACAGCGGTTTTCCAACAGTTTCTGCAATTTTTCTGCAATTCCTCAATTTTCAGAATGCCGGCGGAATTAGCGGAATGTCCACAGAAAATCCACAGTGTGGCACAGGCAATTCCGATATGGCGGAATGGAATCGCAGCGCGGTAACAGCTCCTGCCACATCAGCCCTACTTATAATAGGAAATACATGACAACAGCACAGCCTGTCAGCTGGGAAGGGAAAGAGATCTGCTTGGCAGAGGTGGCTGTGTTGGCTTCCAGTTTTAAACACCCTGCCTTTCTCTCTAGCTCTCTCTCCCTGGACAGCTGAAAGCAGCAGCCAGATCCAGGAGCCTCTGCTTCAAGCAGGCCAGGCCACTGCACCTCACAGACAGACATTTCTTGATGAGAGACCGAGCCTCTACCATTCCATCCACTCTGCATCCCCCCTCCTCATTCTAAAAGCTCCTGGTAACCTCCTCCCTGTTATTCCAGCCAGTTTGTCATTTCGCTTACTTCATGTTGCCTATGGCCAACTCCCTTCCAGCAAGTCTCTTTTTGTTCCACCAACTCTCCTTGGCCTCCTTCCTATCATTCCACCCAGTTTCCTGCAATTACACCACCACCCCCTTGTCATTCCACTTAATTCCTCATCATTCTCCCCATCCCTGAGGTGTTGTCCCTGTCATTTTAGCCAGTTTCTTGTTACTTACTCCGTGTATCTTTCCTTATCATTTCACAAAAACAGTTGTCATTACACACTCTCCCCTTTGTCTCCTCTCTGGCATTCCACTTCTGGGTAAGAGACAGACAGAGCAGAAACCCAGATTGCAACTACTACTGTCTCTCCCTTGCCGATCTTTCTCCTCGCCCCTTCCAGATGACAGGCTGTGGTCTTTAAAGGTTGGGACTAAAGGAGGGAAAAGTAAATGTTCTCTCCAAACTCTCAGCAGACAAAAGGATAAATGGAAGGAGGCAGGGAGAGTGCTTGCAGAGGCATAGTGCCCTCTCTGCTGAGCTCCCAGCTACGGACTCCTAGCCTGTCAGCATGACAGCAGCAGAGAAATCTTGTTAGGAGACTGAGTGCCAGTTTTTTATGCCTCTGTCATGCCCAACTGGCCCAGAGTCAGGGTATCCAGAATTTTCAACAGGAAAACTCTAGATATCTGATTTCAAATTTATTATTATGGATCAGCTTGCGCCAACATCCAATCTTTACAAAAATAAAAACCTAACCTTCTCTACACAGACAAATAATAAACATCATATAAATAATTAAAATATATCCATGGTTAATAAAACTTAAAAGAAGTGGACTTAATTTTCCACCAAATGTATTATATATTATATAATTATTATTTTATTATAGCTTGCAGCACCCGCATCAGTGCTAAGTCTCTATTCTCCAACTTGTGATAACCGGGGATCAATGGTGGAAACAAATGCTCTACGGATAGCCTCGGTTCGCAAGGCAAATGAAGCCAGCTGATTCAAGAAAGACCCCTCTGTCTGTTGAAGGAACCTGATTACTTTTTCCCACTTGGAGAAACCATTAATTGTTAGTGGTAGGGATGATAAGAATTCCAATCTAATCCCATCAAACAGTGGGCATTCTAATATATAATGAATTGTATCCTCGATTTTTGATATGGTTGATCATAAACTGTTGTTGACACGTCTGCGGGAGCTGGCAGGGGTGCACAGAACTGCTCTTGAGTGGTTCTATTCATTCCTGTTAGGGAGGTCCGAGTGGGTGGTTGTCACGGGATTGGGGGTCCACACACCCCACTTTACCAGGTTTGAGTGACTCAGTTTCCCTTGCGCACAGTTCTCTTGAATCAGTTTCTCTCACTGGCTAATTCAAGTGTGCCACAATGAAACTTCTTGTCACACAAGGGTCCGATCCTTCCCATTTCCAGACTCTTTACTCTCTGGGTTCGCAAGAGCTTGAGGGCTCTTGTAGCTCACTTGTGTTCCAATATTAGACACTAGACCACTTCTTTATAAAGTAAGAAGTATATTTATTGATTACATAAACAAAATAGTTAAACAGAGTGGCAATAGAAATAAAAGGTAAATATAACGCATTCCTAACTTATACTGTTTTGAGTTCCTAAATCTTACCCTAAGCAAGGTCCATAGGTTCTGGTTTTCTCAGCCATAAGGAAACTGGCTGGGCTCTGGCTTTGAGATCAAATCCTTCTCTCACCTCATGATTCTCCCAGCCTGTTGATGGCTGGCTTTCGTATGTAGATGTTCAAGATGGCTTTTGCAAGAAGTCTCCAAGCAGTCTCTCTCTTCCCTCTGGGATCTCTGCCCTTATATAGCATTTTAACTTTCTTTGTCTGGGTTTTCCCACCTTTAGGGAATGTGTCCCAGAGCACGTACGCAGCCCCAGGTAAACATGGAGTCCAATTTGCATCTCCATAGGCTGTCTAGCAAGCCAGGTGTTGAATACACTGTTTTGTTATCTCTTGTAGTTCCTGCAGACTTGTGACGTGTGAGAGGCCCAACCTGAGCTGTAATTTGAGTTCTACCATTCTCAGAGTTGACATTACAAACATGTGGAACCTTTGACATTACACATTTACCAAACATGTAGTCCTGTTTTACACGTATGTGACCCCATGTTTCCCCGTGACAGTGGTGATGGGAGATAACTTGTCGTCCCTTTGGGACCTACCTTGTGGTGTCCCGCAGGGTTCCATTCTGACTCCCCTCTTGTTCAAAGTGTATCTGAAGCCGCTGGGTAAGATCATCCAGAGGTTTGGAGTGAGGTGCCATCAGTATGCTGATGACATTTCGCTCTACCTCTCTTTTTCATCTGACAAGATCCCACAGTCTTGGTGCTTTCCCAGTACCTGGCTGCTGTTGAGGACTGAATGAGCCAACTGAAGCTGAATCCAGACAAGACTGAAGTGATGATGGTGGCCAATCTTGTGACTTGGAGGGGATTGGGACCCCTGTTTTTGACATCTGGCCCCCTCTAGTTACTCAAAGTCTTTATTAAACACTGTAAAGAAAAGATTCCTTGTCACAAAAACTAGACATGCAGCCCAAAAATTAGATAATGTAATGTCAGTTTTGGTTAACACTGATACTGCATCATAAAGGAATCCATGACAAGTCTTTAGTATACGATCTTCCTTGTGAAACATAATACTGATAGCCAGATGTCTTGCATCAATAAAGCATTTTAAAAAATCCTTTTGAGCAACAGTTTACAGGCACACTGCCCAGGTAACATTGTGTGCTTTTATCTGTGATTTATTCAGTTACTAGAACAAAGCCTTTTGCACTTGCATAACTCATTCCCACATGATATATTTTAAGCTTAAAACTTCATACTATAAGAAGTCACTTCATTTTTATGCTTTGGCCATCTTTTTAAGAGAGCCTACATTTTGGACTCTATTTCAAGACCAACAATGCTGTACGGTAACATAAAAAGTGAATTGCTTGAAGTATCTTCTACATAGTTTTTATAATGAAGTTGGAAATAGTTAAAACACTTAAAATGAAATTTCATTCCCTTCCAGCTGTCTAATGATGCTAAACCAAACTTTGAGGAAGCTGGATGGGAAAGAGGCTGAATTTATGTGCCAAAGAATACACTGATGTTTTGTTTACTTTATGCATAAGTATAAAAGGGGTCATGTAATAATATTCCATTAAAGACCTTGTGTTCCCATTGTAATATCAGAACATTAAATGGTTCCCAAATTTTAATAGGGCTTTGTAAAAGAGTAACTATTTCAGTTTTATGAACTGGACTCCTGATGACTGATCACCTCGAGAATATCGGGAAAGCTATGTTCTTATCCACTTGTTCATGCAAAAAGTTGCCGGTTAACATAAATAGCTTCTGCATCAGTACCACAAACAAAACATGGTTCTAAAACATCTAAGCTGTCCACAGATAATGTTGGATTTGGAAGTAAATTGGTTATCTCCATACGGTCTTTGGTAGGATCATTACTTGGCCAGGCACTTATTACAGACTGGTTAACACTAGACCGATCAATTGCTCCATGTGACAGAAGTGTTATACTTCTTCCACCTTGATGGAAAAAATATGGTTTTTCAGATAGATCTGTAGAGGCATCCCAATGCCAGAGAGATCCATCTTCAGAACCAGTAAACAGATGATCTGGGTTGGAAAGATTCAATTCAATTCAATTTAAGTTTATTTGGCAAAGCCGATGTATAGCAACAGAAATGAAAATAAGTACAAAACTGAGTACTAGACCCACAAAATAACCATACATTCCTTCAAAAATAGTAAATACAAAGGGTTGGAGGGATGGAAGTGTACTTCCCACATTTCTGCTTTGTGGGCATTTAACAAAGAAACTGGCATACTGCCTTGTCTAACATCCCAAATAGTCAGCATTCCATCTTGGCCACCTGTAGCTATGATATGCTGCTGATTGGGATGTCTGTCAACACAATGCAGTGGAACTCTGGGTGATTTCAGATGTGATGGGACTGGTGGTGGCTCCATCACGGTATCACCCAATGATTCTCTGCTGGGATCACACCGACACATCCAAAAAACGTGCTGGCTGATCCCGGCGGGGAATCGGGGAGGGGGCGGGGCCACGTGGTGGAACGTGTGGCTGCACGGCCCCACCCCCCCATGCTCCCTCGCTGCCCGCCCTCCTGGGAGACGGGCGGGCGCCGCGACCAATGCGGTCGCATTGACCATGGCCTGGAATCCTGCCATGGATTCCGGGCCATGGTATCCATCCAGATGGGACGGGCCCCTTCATCGTGGCAGGGAATCACATTCACCACGTGATCAGGGCCGGCCCCACCGGGACCACCGATCGCGTGGTGAATGTGATTCCCCGCCACAATTGACGGGGGCGAACATCTGGGAGGGAACTTCCATTCCCCCCAACAGACATGACGAGACCTTGTTCACCCGGTGGGAATCCACCGTGGTTGAGCGTGATCTCGTCACGTCTGAAAATACCCTCTGTCACCTGTCAGTGACAATATTTATTTATTTATATTTATTAGCCACCCCCCTCATGCCTACGGCATCTCGGGTCGGCTTACAAAAGCCAAAAATCCATAACAATAAAATTCAATAAAAATACTAAAACCATATTTGAGATGGCTCATTTCCTTGCTGTCTGAAGTCCCATAATTCTAGCTGTCCAAATTTACTGTCAGAATTTCAGTTGTGCAAAGAAAAGTCACTGCTGTCTGCATTGTCTATAGTTCGTACTGCCTCTTTGTGGTCAGCTCTGAAGACATTTATTGTGCCGTCTTCTCCAACAGTGAAAATGTCTGGGTTGTTGCAGATGACCCCAGTACATGATGCACTACCAGAGGAAGGATTGTCTGGATTCACATGGTAGTGAGCTCTTTCCCATCTCTGGTTGATTGATAAAGTCTGATTATTCTGATGGTGTTTGAAAATGGTTACACTTCCTGTTGACGAAGCAGCTACAATTCTTCCTGGTCAAAAAATGACATAACATCACCACTGTGTACGCTATCACATAGCAACAGTGGTTCTCCTTGATACTTCCCATTGGGACCCGAGCCAGCAAAGTCTCCAGCTGACCAAATGGAAATCTTATTTTCCTCGTTGTCCCAGGATCTGGTGGCGAACACTTCAGGGGGCTGTAGGGCGGCAGCAGGCACCGGCAGCCAGCGTGTTTTATTGATTTTCTGAGACACAAATTTGGCGGCAAAATCCTCCATCGCCGGCAGCAGTAGAGCAAGCTTCACCCAACCCCAACACCACTATAACTACGCTGCCCTCTAGTTACTCAGGTTTCATGCCTTGGAGTGCTTCTGGAACCCTGCTGTACCTGGATTGTCAGGCTGCAGCAGTGAGCAGGATCGCTTTTCACCAACTCCTCTGGGCAAGAAGACCGTGGCCCTTTCTTTCTGATTTAGATCTGGCCACCATCATCCAAGCTTTCATTACCTCGAGGCTAGAATATTGCAATGAACTCTGCGTGGGCTGCCCTTCTGTTCAGGGTGAGGGTAGGGATTTTCAGGAGATTGCACTATATTGTATTTTTATCAATTTTTTCCCTGTGTTTTTAATTCTGTAAGATGCCCTGAGCCTTTGGGGAAGGGCACGGTATACATTTTAATAAATAAATAAATAAAATAAATATAGCACATCTCTTAAGATCTTCTAGTGAGAAGCTAAACACTTGAATCAATTCAAACAAGTCACACGCTGTCTCTGTAACTGAAATAGAGCAGATAATGGTGAGCATCCTGTCTGAGACCCATAGGAGGTAAGAAGCGCTGGTAACACCAAGGCTGCTGAAGGATGGGGCATGAAGGGAGAAGGCTTCTGGAGGTAAGCAGGATGGGGTAGCAGAGGGTACCGACGGGTGGAAATGCATGGCTAACAATGCAGAGGGTTTCTAGATCAAAATTTCAAAAATGGAGGACGCTATAGCACTGAGGAATACTGAAATAAGGGACATCCATTATGTTCCATGGAGCTGTAGGGTTCAGAATAAGGGACTGCATCTATTTCTATGTTCTGTACAGCACCAGGTCACACTACTGGCACTATATAAATGTTTATAATAATAATAATAATAATAATATAATAAAGTTGATTATATAATAATGTCAATTATATAAATAAAGGCTGTCTATTGTGTTCTATAGAGCTGCAGGACTTTAAAATAAGAGAGATGAGGAGTTGCCTAACTGAGTCAGACCAATGGTCCATCTTAGCCCAGTATTGTCACAAAATGACATGGCAGCAGTCTTAAATTCAGCTCTCCCCAGTCTCCAACTGTGGACTCACCCAGGCGTGTTACCAGAGATCCTGAATTGAAAATGCCAGGGATGGAACTTGAGACCATATATGCAAAGCATGCATTCTACCACCTGAGTTGCAGCCCACCGTGAGCAAGGCTCCCCTTAACATAGGGAACACCTTACAACTGTTGCAGGGGATGGATACTCCTGGACACAATTAAGACTAGTGTGAAAGTGAGATTAAAAGAGATTTAAAAACTGGCAGTAAATTGCCTGGCTCCACACTGCTTCCCAAGGGCACTGTTCTTATAGGTATGAGCATTACTCCCTTGCTTGGTACATAGGCTCCTAAGTCTTTTCCTTAATTCAGTTGACTTTGCTTCATCTTTAAACTGTTCCCAGGGTAGATGATGAAAGAGCTGCTGAAGCTGGAGACTTTCTGCACACTTGGAGGAAGGGCAGAATACAGATTTTAATAAATAAATCCTAACTGGAGCTGAACTTTGGCAACATTCTAGTTTAGAGGCTGTGCAGATTCTAAGAGTGAAACCAAAAGAGTCAATACCTTTATAGTCTGCATTTGGTCGATACAGCCCCTGTTATAAAGTGGAACTGTTCTCTATCAATCCTACAAGGGATAGGACTTAGACCGCTGGCAGGCAGCTCCAATTTTGGGATCTGGGCAAAGACACTGAAACAGATTGCAAAAGTCCTTCAGATAGACAGATGTTTATTAATATAATATCAATATAGAAGAACTGAGAATAAAGCAGTAATATAGCACCAACAACACACTTGCATGTGGCATTTGCCTGCACCTACTCTAACAGCGAGCGCACACGCATAAATACATACATATGAGTTCTTACGTGTCAGAGGTCTCAGGTCTGGTCTCGAGAGGAGAGGCAGGGCGGGGGCCCAAGAAGCAGAGAGAGAGAGCGAGTCTAGCTGTAAGCACGTTGTAGGACTTCCTAGGGAGAAGTCCCAGAGAGGGCCAATCATCAAGATAGCCGGCGCCCTGATAAGGGCTAGCGGACAAGCACCATGAAAGGCAACCTCTCTGTCTATGGACTGGCCTTTTATGCTGTTTCCTTTATGAGTTATCCAGAGCACGGGGCTAACAGTTCCACGTCAAGAAAGTTCCTCCCCTTTGCTATTTAGGTTTGGGGGTCCTTCCCTGTTCGTCACTGTTGTTTGGGGTTTGGCATGACCAGATTAGGTCCTGCCTGTCCTCCTTCCGGAAGAAAGACATGACCTTAGGTCATAGATCCACCACACCCCTTCTCTGAGGCGTCTCTCTGTCTGATCAAGCAATTTTCCCTTATTGCATTGCTTGGTTCTTATCTGCAACCTTGTTCTGGGAACGGACAGTTCTTACTACTAGACCTCTCCTTCTAGATGGCAAGAACATATCCCTGTCAGCATATTTCTCTCTCCTCCTACCAGCCTGTTTTTCTCATAATATACATAGGAGTTCTTAAACTAAAAATTACTCCGGAGCATATAAAAAGCAAATAAAGCATATAGGAGACTCATAGCATCCTTTCAATAGTTACAGATGTGTACAATATTCTTTTGGTTACATTTCAACAAAGAATGAGTTACAATGACATTCAATGTCTGTTCTGGCACATGTGTGTCAGAAGAAGTACTTCTGCTTTGGTTACATTGTAGCAAGGAAATTAGCATCTCTGTTAGGCCCATGCCATATCATAACACCCCCACTCACAGATGTAGCAAGTGAAGTCAAAATTTAATAATAATTGATTTGACTAAAGGCCTTCACAGAAGACTTCACATAATTCACAGCAGCGAAACTGCATGGAGATGGGTGGGGCATCTCATGTAAAAAGAGCCTTAGGGCAGTGATACAAACTGAAATTCTGTGTTTTATGAGAAATCCTTACTCTTTTGTGTGCTCTTCGACAATCCTGTGTTCTTTATCACCCAGTGCAAAAGATTTGTTTCTATGGAATTATTCACGCAATATCCTTCCCCCTTCCAAAACTGTTCAACAATTCCTTAACCTGTGGCTCATTCATGCAAAACTGCCCCATAATGTGACACAGATTGTGCACAGCAAATAATTCCTCTGCATTTTAATGGCCCCACTTGCAGCGTTTGCATCAGTCCTCTTGTGAAATCTGGGACAGATTGTTCTTTTTGCCTCTTCCCACCCACCAGACAGTCAAGTCCGCAGGAGCAGCCAGCTACGACTCCCAATTATCATCATGACAAAAGCAGAGAAATCTTGTTAGAAGACTGAGCACCAGTTTTCTACGTCTCTATCCTGCCCAACAAGCCCAGAGTCTGATTCGCGATATCCAGAATTTTTAAGTGGAAAACTCTAGATATCTGATTACCAATGCACTGCATAGCGTGGAACTCTGGCCAAGGAAGCAGAGTGGTTTGAGATAACTGGAACTTTGCCTTAAGAAAGTTGCATTGTCTGGATTCCACTGTATTTTAGAAAAAAACTCATCACAGAGCTTGCACACCCTTCTCTTACAAGCAGTGTCTTACCTAAAGGAACCATCACCTTCTTTTTATACTCTGTTAAACAAGATAACTCGAATCACTCTGCTTCCTTGGCCACAGTTCCACGCAATGCACTGCACTGTAATGCTAATCAGATACCTACCGGGTTTCTTAACTCTTGTGATTTAATATGATGACTTGCACAAGAAGTGCTTATAAAAGACTGGGTATTTCTCCTCTTCCTGGTCTTGTCACTCGGGGGAAAAGCACTGCTTGTCCTCCTGAAGAGTAAAAAATTACTGATTATTTTTATATCCAGGATGGATTAGGAAATTTGGTGTCTCAACATGGTAATTTGGCATGCTTTTCTCCAAGTGATAGATCCCCTGTTCTTCATCAAGCCTATAATTTAAATTATAATCCCACTAACTCTGAAGAGGAACAGACTGACAGCCTCAAAAAGGGATTGGTCTTTCTGCTGGAGTGTGGGCTGGCCCAAGAGCCATTTGATGTAGTAATTGAAAAGGAGTAATTGATTACTCCTTGAACTTAGTTGGAGCCAGTCCTCAGATGATTCCTTCCCCTAAGGTTCAGTCCTTAGGGAGGGTCTTGGAACAAGTGCAAGATATTTCAAGGTCACCTGAAATGAATTATTTAGCTTACTTGGATCTCCTTGGTACTCAGAATATTTTGACAAGCAGGTTGATTGCTTGCCTGTTTGAAGATTTGTCCAATATTAAAGATAATATGAAGGCCTCTAAGGTAGCTTTATCTTATCTGGTAAATATGTTTCCTGTAGGAGTGCCTAAAAAAGCTTATAAGGGTGTTGGAGGCTCCGCTTCTCAAAATTTGGATAAATGGGGAAGACTAAAGAGGTTAAGCAGGGGAATGTTAGGAAACTTAGAAATAAAGTATCTATTAAGAAATCAAAGAATATCAAAGGATCATTGGCTAGATTTAGACATGATAAGAAAATGAATTTTAAGCGTTTGTTCAATATTTTGGCTTCCGAGAAAACTACTCCTCAGCATGGATCTAAAGTAATAGCTAAGGAGAAAGTGGTACATCAGGGGACAACTGTAAACAGCACTGGTCAGTCTGCATGTATTGATCTTCAAACTAGTGTAAAGGGGGAGAAAGGGGAAGACAAGAGTAGGGTTTCATTTGATATCATAACTTCTACCTTGCTGCCCTATTTAGATTCTAGGGGGAGAAATATTCTGCAAAACCCTTTGTCAGTTGAGGACCTAATTGAGAATTTAGCTGCTCAATTTTATGCTCATAATTTGAGGAGTGAGCAGCATATGTCCAAATGGAAGCTCCACTTAATGTTACACCAGCTAGTTTTCATTAACGTTCCTAAGTCCGCTGGGCTTTTACCTCAACAGGAGCGGATAAGGCATCTAATTAAAATAGTTAACGGGATCAGTCCAGGGCTGGTTAATATTGTGGAAGTAGTGAAAATTGATTACCTTTTCTATAACTATCATACTGCCAGAGCTTTGATTACCTTTAAAACAGACTTAGGGTAATTTCAGAAGTTACGAGATCACGGTCAACCACAGTAAATCCCCTGTGATGGCCGTGATTCCAGTAACATCTATTTGGATCCTGTCAGAGGTTCATCACAGTGAACCTCCAGCGGTAATCAAATTGACCACGATTTTGGACCTCCAGCCGCCCAGAGGTCCAGAATCGTGGTGGGATTGGTCCCCAACCATGGTTGGATTGGCCACGATCTGGAATGAGCTGAAGGTAACGTCTGTTACCTTCAGCCCGGCTGGATCGTGGTCCCGACCACGGGATGGGATTGGGCGCAGTAGCCGCATTGGCTGCTGTGCCCGCCCATCTCCCGGAGGGTGGCCAGCCGAGGGAGTGGGGCTGTGCAGCCGCAAGTCACATCGCACCGTCCCTCTCCCTGCCCGATCCCCTGTAGGAATCTGCTGGAATGTCTAAAGGATGGCCAGGCAGATTCCTGTCCGGGATCCAAAACCGTGGTTCAGTGTGGTGGCCCGTCACATCTGAAATTACCCATAGCGGCTAAGAGGGTGTATGATGAGAGTTTTATTTCAGGAAAAGACAATACTAGTACTAAGATACTTTAGTGATCTTGCTTCTCCTCACCCTTTATTAGACCAACTGAGTGATAGGACTATGATGGCTAGGGTATTCACTCCTAGGGCATCTCCCTCAGATGATTTGATTAATCTGCATGTAGATAACTTAAAAGGAGTAGAACTCAATCTCTCTAGAACGTATTCTCATGTAATGGAAAATTCTACGGAACTGGAGTCTGATCCTCGTATTCCAGAACGAGGAGTTTTTCAGCTAAAGGTCAATCCTAAATTGAGACAGGTAGAGAAGCTTAGTGAGATTCTTGGTTTGCAGGAGAACAGTAGTAAATATTGTACCTCACCCCGTAGGGTCCTGGACGATAGCTCCAAGGAATCCCTGCAGTCAGAGACTGATGTCTCTCTTAGCTCTATGGGCTTTGATTGGCTGGCTGCATTGGGGGAACAACTCAAGAAGGGTAGGCTAGAAGTAGATGAGGTAGAAATTCTGTCCTCCTTCTGTGATCTCCCCATAGAGAAGCAGGATAATATAATGGAAAGATTATATCTTCAATCGCTACTACAGGAAATTCATGATATCAAACCAGTTAATCCTTTGGAGACTGAGGTCAAAGTATGTTATAGCTATGGTTATTATTATTATTATTATTTATTATTATAAACATTTGTATAGCACCAGTCATGAGCTTGGTGCTGTACAGAAACATACAATAGACGCGGTCCCTGCCTGTGGCTTACAATCTAAAAGACAAGGAGGGAGAGACAGGGAGAGGGACAGTGGGAGAGACAGGGGAGAAGACAAACAAACATTCAAGTGGATGCGAAGTCTCAGGTGCGTGTGCATGGCTTGGTTACAATCAGGAAGGTTGCAGCAGTCTGCAGAGGAGGGAAGACAGTAAGTATACGGGGAACGACTAGCGGGCATTGGGAAAGGCGGTGAGGAAAAGGTGGGTCTTGAGGAGGGATATGAAGGAGCGGAGGGAGGGGGCAAGGTGGATGTGGACAGGGATGGAGTTCCAGGCATGGGGGGCAGCGAGGGAGAAGGGTCGAAGGCGGTTAGGTGAGCAGGAGAAACAAGGGAGTGTGAGGGAGGGGACAGCGGAAGAGCGGAGAGCGCATGCAGGAGTGCATAGGGAGATTAGGTCCGAGAGGTAAGGGGGAGCTTGGTTGTG
>QEPC01010959.1:5522824-5533125 GCA_003113815.1 Sphenodon punctatus | reverse complement strand
CCCCGCACTGCCCCCCCACTAGGCAAACATACATACGCAGACTCTTCTTTCCCCCACTCTCTCACAAACACACACACATTCACTTTTCTCTCTCTCTCACAAACACGAACACACGCAGACTCTTCTCCCCCTCTCACAAACACACATGCACTGTTGTCCCTCACACACACACACGTGCACGCACACACACACACACACACACACTCTCTCATTCTTCTCACCAACAATGTGACTCACTTGCAACGTCACAGGAGGTTTAGGAGGGACTGTAGAGTTTTTCAAAAGGTCCCGCAACGGTGAAGGACACGCCGCCACCATCTTGCTGTTCCTGTCTGGGTATGATGGGAAATGTAGTCCTAGCATACACAGACAAGAAACATGTCAGTAACCCCAGTGTCCCTAGTGGGGGCAGCAGAACTTGCAGCACCAAGCCATTGAGGGGGGAGAGGGCTGGGGGAGCAGCGTAGTTCCTCTCCCCTCATCCCCTCCTCCATAAGCTGCCAAGCCTGCCAGGGGGCCCGGGGAAAGGGGGAGCCTGGGCGTAACAGCATAAGGAAGGTTACGTGACTCTGCTTTTTAAAATCACGTAACTTTTATCAGGAGCCAACTCTGTCACAAAGACTTTATGCTCTAGTCAGTTTCATGTCAATTAACCCCCCACCCCGGCCTCACTCCCTACTTTTGACTCCATATGAAAAGTCTGCAACTTTTCAAAAGTTACAGACCAGAGTCAAAAGTGACTTTAAAAGTATGGAGTCAAATGTTTGCAAGTTTCATACCAAGTGAAAAGTTTGTAACTTTTGAGAAGTTAGACTTTTCACTTGATATGAAAAGTTGCAGACTTTTGACTGTACTTTTGACTGTATGAAAAGTCTTCAACTTTTCATAGGAGTGAAAAGTCTGCAACTGTTCATAGGCCTGGGGGTGGGGGACCCTAAACGATGCTCTCAAAGATCCAAAGAGACTTCCCAGCTACCTGCTGGGCCCCCTCCCCTTCTCCTCTGAACCAGCCTGCGTCTCGGACTGTGCCTCTGACACGTAAGATATCTTGGGTTACTAGGGTTTGTAACTGAGAACACTGCCATGTCCAGATGTTAAGTGACTATCCAATAAAATAGAGTTGTACCCACATACTTTGGCATGTTTATTGGCAACCTTCAATCCTGTTTGGGGTAAATTGAGGCACGCCACCTCATTTATTTCCTAACAATTGGTGGAAGAATGCGGGGGGGGGGGGAATATAGCTATTTTATGGCACCCTGTCAACAGTAAAAGGGACACGCGGTGTACTGGGGTCCAGCAAACGATAAACCTGTCTCACAACAGCTGAATCCTGTTTGATGACAGCTATGTTGGCACATTATGTCGTGAAGTCCTAGGGTGGAGATACACTGTATAGCGGGGTCTGGCTAACGAAAACTTGTCTGACAAACCGCTGAACTGGCATGCTGTATTGTGGCCATCCTCTAAGGGAGCCTGGATAGCATGCCTCCGGTTGCATTTGAAAGCCCTTACAGCTGCAAGTGCACAACTGCAGGTGTGGGACTTGTGCCAAAGTTGGGAATCAAATTGCATAATAAGGATAAGACACTTTCTCTGGATGGACAGTCCCCTACTACTTGGATTTTATGGCTTGGTTTAAGAGGAAGAATGTGGGAGGGGTCCCCATTGAGCATTGGGATAAAGTAGAGTCTGTTCTCAAATTACATGAGTTCATATCTAAGCAAGGACTTTGTCCCTGAACTGATCAGGTTTTTACAAACCCCATTACTGAAGAGCAGGTATTCGAGGTTTGAGATAGATATGTGTCTTTGTATGCCCCTAAGAAGGAACACAAAATCTCTGCTGTCATCTGGCTTCTCTGGAGGGCTGTGCAGGACTCTGTCTGTAGCACAGATCTCCACTTTAATTGACAATGCAAAAGTAACAGATGTGTTAATGGGAGATCTCAAGTGCAGAGAGCAGAAAAGTGTCAGTTGGCGCAATGAACAGTCCTGTCAGCAACTCAGGGAAGCCATTGAATACAGGGAACTCAAAGAACAACTGGCATCATTGCAAAAATATTGTAGGCATCTTCAAAGAACTAATCAGAATAACCTCACCAAGTTGCAGGAAAGCGAAGCGGGTCTGAGATTAAGGAGTCAGGAATAAAAGGAAGCTAGTTGTTTGTGAGACTGTCTCCTTTGTCTTCTTGAGAATAACACATGGTACCAGGAGTGGGGTGAAAAGAAAGATAAAAGAATGGAGCATCTGAGAATTCCAGAGGAATTAAAGCTGTCAGGCAATGCAGCAGAAAGCTGGAAGACATTCAAACAGAGCTTCAGCATATACATGCTGGCTAGTGGAGCCACAAAAAAGGAAGATCCACTCAAGGTAGCTATTTTTTTTAAAATAGCAGGACCAGAAGCTCTGGGTATTTTCAGACATTACGAGATCATGCTCAACCACAGTGGATCCCCACATGGGGAGCGTGATCCCATAACGTCTGATGGGGGGAACGGAAGTTCCGTCCTAGATGTTCACCCCCGTGAATCATGGGGGAATCACATTCACCACGCAAATGGAGGTCCTGCCTAGACCATCTCCGATTGCATGGTGAATGTGATTCCCCCCCATGAGCAAGTGGATTGTCACGTCTGTCCCCCTGCCATGGCCCGCAATCAGTGCTGGGATTCTGGGCTGTGGTAACTGTGGGTGGGCACTGTGGCAGCATTGGCCGCAGTGCTCGCCCGTCTCCCAGGAGGGTGGGTGGCGAGGGAGCGTGGGAGCGTGGGGGGCGGGGTCATGCAGCCGCACGTTGTGCCACGTGGCCCCGCCCCCTCCCTGATTCCCTGCCAGGGTCAGCCGGCATGTCTGTTGGACATGCCAGTTTGATCCCGGCAGGGGATCAAAGGGTGATTCCATGATGGAGTCAATACAGGCCCCGTCACGTCTGAAAATACCTTCTGCCACTGTATAACAGCTTATAGCTTTCAGAAGCAGAACAAAAAAACCTACGAGACAGTGCTTAAAAAATTTGAAGTATAGGGGTGTGTGATAGCATAAGTGGGTGAACCTGTTGGAGTTGTAGGTCTTTGGGAAACTATGGGTATTTTCAGACGTTACGAGATCAAGCTCAACCACAGTGAACCTCGGTCAATCTCGCGGCGGGGCCAAAGCACCCTGAACGTCTGATCGGCAGCCGCCAGATGTTCACCACAGTCAATACCCACATGGGGTCAAAATCAACCATGCTTCCAGACCTCTGGCCTGGATCATCTCCGAAAGCGTGGTCAAAGAGATTCCCAACTCCAACCAGTTTCTTGCCATTCCATTCCAGTTCCATTCCAGTGTTATTTATACCCCGCACTCTCTCAATAATGACTCGAGGCGGCTCACAACAATAAAAATACATTTCTGGGTTTGTTTTCCCATGCAGGGGACATAGGTCAGAAACAAATATCCACATTATATCATCATATACTAATTATACAAATTTATCACAATCCCCCCCCCCATAACTCAACTGAAGTCCCACTCCACCACCTCCCCCACAACAGAGGGGTTGGTCCCATAAACAATCATTCTATCCACTGCTGCCACCAGGAAATATCTAGCCAGCTCCACCCTTCTCTCACCAGAGGGAGTTAGCCCCACCATTCTCCACATCAGTAAACACTAACAAAATACATAAACCCACAGACTCTCCTGCCTCCGCCTCCGCCTCCGCCTCAGCGCCCGGCAGAAGGACACGGCCAAAGGGCAGGCCCCTTTGAATGTGCTCCTTCGACATGTGCCCCCAGCACACACCTCCGGCATGGTCTCTTCCCGCTCCCATTGTTATGGGGAGCGTCCCGGAAGTTGCTGTAGCCAGACCCCACCCCCGCAAGGGGGGGGGAGTAGAAAGAACCCCGCGGCCCCCAGCGTGTAACAACGGGGCTCCCCATCCCCACAACCACATACTGCCACTGTTCTGGTTGACGGGGGGTGGGGGTGAAGAGTGCCGCTGCCATCCGCTCCATCCCAGTTGGCCGCCCTCCACTCCTGCACACCGCCACCACCTCTCTCCTCCCTCCAGTCGCTCCCATTGTTATGGGGAGTGTCCCGGAAGTCGCTGTAGTTAGACCCTGCCCCCGCAAGGGTGGTGGGGGGAGGAGAAAGAACCCCGCAGCCCCCAGCGTGTAACAACGGGGCCCCCCATCCTCGCAACCAAATACGGTCACTGTTCTGGTTGACGGGTGTGTGTGTGAAGAGTGCTCCATCCGCTCCATCCCAGCTGGCCGCCCTCCGCTCCTGCACACCACCGCCACCTCTCTTGTCCTTCCACTCAATCCCTCATCATTCCCCCTGCTCCTTGAAGCTTTCTCCTGGTCATTCCAGCCAGTCTCTTGTTAGTCTATGTACATTTCCTTATCCTTTCACAAAAACCTTTGTCATTCCACCCTCTCCACTTTGTCTCCTTCTCTTCCATGTCATGCCACCCTCTCCACTTTGTCTCCTTCTCCTCCCTGTCATTCCACCCTCTCCACTTTGTCTCCTTCTCCTCCCTGTCATTCCACCCTCTCCCCTTCCCACCCAGCGTGCGCTCATTTGGCCCCTCCCACCAATGTAGTGGGATGTGTGCAGGGCGCACATCACCACATCCCCCTTGTCCAAGTTCAAAGTTCCTTCCTGTGCATTAAATGAACTGACAACATGAATCAAAAGGTAAACATGTGCACCAGTGTGCACTCAAACAGTATTCAGAGTCAGAGGTCACCGGTACATGACTCACCGATGGGGGTCAATTTTTACCACTGACCCACAAGTAATGTGGGCTGGCAACTGAGTCTCCTGCTTGCCCCTCACAGGCTCTTCAGCGGGGGTAGCATCCTTTTGGGGCAGAGGTTCAGGAGGCATCAGAGATGGTGGGACCGGAGCGGGTTCCGCTGGGGGCAGGGGCACCGGTGCCATTGATAGCCGCAGATCAGGTGGATGTGAGAGTACCTCTGTGGCTGGTTTGGGGCAGGATGGCTGTGGGGGCCGCTGGCAGGCCAGGGTCAGCAGGAGGAGTGGCCGGCGGGGGCAAGCAGGATGCCTTGCGGAGATGGCATCTGTGGCACCGATACGCGTTGCCTTGAGGCGTCTGCACCACATACGACCGAAGTTCTGGATGGTTGGCAATCACTGTGGCAGGGACCCATCCCAAGGGTGTGTGCATTAGAACAGGGTCACCAATAGTTAGGGGAGGTAGGGGCGCGGCTCTCCTGTCATACTGAGCCTTCTGTGTTCTCTGGCGGTCTTTGAGTTGCTTGTGTGCGCTGGGGGGAACCTCTGGTTCAAGGACAGAGGTGGTGGCTGGTAGGGTGCTGCGCAGGACTCTTCCCCATTAGGAGTTGCATGGGTGAGAAGGGTATGTCTGAGACTGGTGTGTTGCGAAGGTGCAGGAGGGCAAGGTAAGGGCCAGTGCCGTCCTTGAAGGCCTTTTTTAGCATGAGCTTGACTGTCTGTACTGTGCGCTGAACTTGCCCATTGGACTGGGGGTAGGTGGGGCTGGAGTGCGTGAGAGAGAAGCCCCATGTATTTACAAACTGTTGCATCGCATTACAGGTGAAGGGGGTGTGGTCGCACACGATTTCTCTCGGGATGCCATGGCGGGCAAAGACTGTTTTCATTCATTCGATGATTGTGGAGGCAGTCTTGTCAGGGAGCTGCAATACCTCTGGGTATTTGGCGAAGTAGTCCACTATGACTAGGAATGAGTGCCCTTGGAGCTCGAAGATATCAGCTGCTACTTTGAACCACAGGAGGGAGGTGATGTTGTGGGATATCATGGGCTCTCATTGGTTGGAAGGACGCAGTTCCTGGCATGAGTCACACCCAGCAACCCATTGCTCTATCTCCGTGGTCATGTTTGGCCAATACATGAGCGCTCGTGCCCTGGCTTTGGACCTCTGGACCCCTTGATGGGGGAGGTGAATGGCCCCACCCGCAGCATGTCCTTTGGGATGAGGATTTTTGGGCCGACCATCACGAGTCCATCTTCCACTCGGAGCGTGCTTTGGAGGGGCCAGTATGAATTGTGTTGTGGAGGGCACTGTCGTGTCCGGTCAGGCCAGCCTCGTTCCTGGACGGACTTCAGGAGCTGAAGATCTGGGTCGCGGGCTGTGTGGTCCTGAAGTTGGTGGAGTAAGCGTTCGCTCAGGGGCATGGTGCACTTGGTGCTGTAGATGACCTTCTCCTCCAGCACCGCTTCCATATGCCCTGCGTCCCCTCCGATGGGGGCTCTTGACAGGGTGTCGGCGATATGCATGTTTTTACCTTTTGTGTATTAAAGTTCCAGGTCATACTTCTGGAGCTGAAGGAGCATATGCTGTAGTCTCCCTGGGGCTTTTCCTATGGGTTTGGTGATGATGGCCTCAAGCGGCTTGTGGTCGGATTGCACCCGCACCGTGTGACCATATACGTACTGGTGAAACTTGGCTGTGGCAAAGACGATGGCTAGCAGCTCCTTCTCAATCTGCGCATAATTTTGCTCTGTTGATGTGAGGGAGCCGGAGGCGTAGGCTATGGGGTGGCCTTGTTGTGAGAGACAGGCCACAAGCCCATCCTTGGAGGCATCCGCCTGGATCACCAGCTGTTCAGCAGGGTCAAAGTACCTCAGAACAGGAGCAGACGAGATGACTTTTTTGAGGGCGTCGAGGGCAGACTGATGGTGTGCATCCCAGAACCACGTGGCGTCCTTGCACAGCAGGGCTCGTAGGGGGGCAGTCAGGCTGGATTCATTGGGGATGTACTGGGCTAGGTACTGGATGGTGCCCAGAACGTGTTGCCGCACTTTTTTGTCCTCCAGGGGGGCATCTTAGAGATGGCTTCCACCTTTTCATTGTCGGGGCAAACTCCCTCACCCGAGAAGATGTGCCCCATGTACCGGACACTCTGTACCATGTACTGGATCTTGTCCTTATTGAACTTCACCCCGTGGTCTCGAGCTCTCTGGAGGACCGCCTGTAGCATCTGGTCGTGCTCTTCTTTGCTAGAGGCTGCAATGAGCATGTCATCTGTGATGATGTGAATGCCAGGGATGTCACCAAAGCACTCGTAATTCTTCTGCTGGAACACCTCTCTGGCCGACTTGATCCCGAACGGGAGCCTGTTAAAGTGGTAGCGGCCCCATGGGGTATTGAATGTACACAGCTCTGCTGAGGGTTTGACCAGAGCTACTTGCCAATAGCCATCCTTCTCATCCAGGATGGAGAAGAGGGATTTGCCTGCGAGGTTCCTCTGCACATCCTCTACTGTGGGAATGGAGAAGTGCTGGCGAGGAATAGCCTTGTTCAGGTCTCGTGAGTCGAGACAGAGGCGCAAGGATCCATTCTTCTTCTGCGTGATCACCAGGCTGCTGATCCATGGTGTGGACCTGGTAACTCTAGAAATGACTCCCGCCACCTCCAGGTCTGTGAAAGCCTCCTTGAGACCCTTCTGGACTGCGAAGGGTATTTTCCTACACCCATGGATCACTGGGGCCACGTTGGGATCTATGTGGATGTGATGGAGGCCTGGGAAGTGACCGAGGCCCTCCATGATGTCAGAGTAGAGGGAAAGGAGCTCCTCTTTCATGGAAGGGTGGCGGAGGGTGACTTAGTGGACGAGCCAGATGAGGTCGAGGGAGACACACACAGCCTTGATGAGCAGAGGGGGGTCGTGAGTGTCTATGACATAGAATGACAGGCGTGTCTCCCCTGTGGTGGCTCTGCAGGGGGCCATTACCAGTCCCTTTGGGGTAACTGTGGATCCACCAAAAGCGATCAGCTTGATGTTGGGGTTTGCCCAGGTAACCTGCCACGGTAGCGCCATGGCCACCTTTAGGGGAATCATGTTCACCTATGCTCCTGTGTCCAACTTGAATGAGATGGGGACGCCCGCCACCCAAACTGTGTCAAACCATGCCTCACCTGAGTCAGCGTTTCGGGCAGGGCAGCTCAGGGTGACTGCGCCTAGGAATAGCGTGTTTATTGTTCGTGGGGGTCGCCCAGTGGGAAGCTTTGCTCTGCACATCTTGGCAAAATGGTTCCACCCTTGTCATCTGAGGCAGGTTTCCCCGAATGCTGGGCATTGGCGGGGCTCGTGGGGGCATTCTCATCTCCTGCAGGGTGCAGACGTAGCACTGAACTGCTCTCGGGAGCTGGATGGGGAGGAGGGGCTGTTGGCTGGGCGTGTTTGAGCTGGGGGCAGCTTGGACTTGAGGGCGAGGACACTGACGTCAGCAGTCATAGCGGTGACCTGGGCCCTCATGATCGCCTTTGTCCTGCAGACATCAAGTGCTTGTTGGAGGGTAAGATCAGGCTTTTCAAGGAGGCGCTCTATCAGCTATGAATCCGTGACACTGAAGACTATCTTGTCTTGCAGCATGAGGTCCACAGTGGGCCCGAACTCACAGTGTTGGGCCTTCTTTCGCAGGGCCATGACAAAGGCATCGATGCCAGTGGCCTTGTCATAGGGCAGTCACCAGAAACTGAATCGTTCGAAGACAGGGTTCTTCCTGGGGTCGCAGTAGCCTCTGAGTGCCCTAAGCAACTCTTCTAGCGTTCTCCGGGTGGGGTTGGCATAGACACTGTGACTCTTCCTGGGTCTTCGTTACTTCAAGGTATATACAAAGTTGTTGCTTCCACTTTTGCCAGTTTTCCCCCAGGTTCCCTGTGAAGCTGAGAGTTGGTGGAGGCTTGAAATGCTCCATGCCTGGCTGGGGAGGGGTGGGTTTGGAGTGGAAGGAGGACAGAGAGGCTGGGACACAGGGAGCTCAGTCGGACCCTCCTGTCTGGGCTGGGGGGCCAGGTCAGAGTGAGGGCTGAGTGGAGGCTCCAGATACTCACAGACACCACCGAGCTGAATCACAATTCCTCATTGGACTGCAGGGCCTTCAGGTACAGGGTTCTCAGGCCGGGGCTTTCAGGACCACAGCCTGGCAGAGCTCCACATTGCTCTGCCTCTAACCCCAGACTGATGTCACTTTTAGACGATTGCGCTGTGCGCTTACGCGGGGTTTCAAAACCCCCACGAAGTGAGATTACACGTGACGCCACCGGCAATCGCACGCCAGATACAGCGCCGCGCATTCTTTTCAAGCCACGAAGGTCATTCGCGGCTGAAGACAATGCACAGTGCCATATCAGGCGCGCGATTGCCGGCGGCGTCACGTGTAATCTCTCCTTGCCGGGTTTTTGAAACCCCACGTGAGCGCACAGCGCGATCGTCTAAAAGCGGCCTGAGACTGGGCAGGAACTGTCTGCTCCTCCTAGCTGTTCCTGCGCGTGCTCATTTGGCCCCTCCCACCAACGTGGTGGAATGCGTGCAGGGCGCACATCACCACAATGGGGGAACGTGAAGGGGTGTGTGGAGGCTATAAGGAGGGTGGGCAAAGGAGGCGAGGAAGCAGTCACAAGGGTAAAGGAATTGCCAGGGGGAGGGACAACAAGGCATGTTCCCTGGTGTATATGGGATGTTCAGCGTCTGCGCCTGTTATTGGCATGTGTCCCATTCTCCCCCCCCGCCAGTTTTTCACAATGAGGTGTCCAGCTTCCCTTCCCTACATCTGTTTGCGATGGGGTATTTAGATCCTCTCCCCTTTCCAATCTCTCTGTTGTGAACACTGGCCGTTCAGCCTCCCACTCCCTTCCCCAACACTTTTGTGGAATGAGATATCGAGCCTCCCCCCCCAATCTCTGTTATTGATATGAGACTTCCTCCTCTCTCTCTTTCTCACATCTGTTTGCGATGGCTTTGTCTGCCCCCCAATCTCTGTTATTAGTATGGGGGTATCCTGCCTATCTGACCCCTTACCCACATCTGTTTGGGATGGGTCACTCAGCTGCCTCCCCACATCGGTTATTGGGCCCCAGCTTTGCACTGCTCTATGGTACAGGCTTCTGAGTTAGCAAAAGCAGCCGCCAGAACCAGGAGCCTCCATTTCTAGCAGCAGGGCAGCCCCCTGTGCCGCATAAACGCTTCTTGATGAGAGACTCTAGCCGCTTGCACAAGGGGGGCGGGGGACTGCCATGGTCCTAAATCATGTTGGGAGGATTGTGGAAAGTTCCACTTGTGTGCATTGGCTTTTTCACACGATTAGCCCATTTCTGCTGTGATTTTAGTGATGGGAGAAAGGGCTGAAAACCCAGGAAATAACAGGGTGGAGGCTTTGCGGGCATGCATGTGAGACAGGAGGCTTCAGGGGCTTCATCTCTGTCATTCCAGTCGGTCTTTTGTTACTTAATGTGTTCCATGTACCTTTCTTTTTCGTTTCACAAAAACCCTTGTCATTCCACCCTCTCCCCTTTGTCTTCTCG
>QEPC01010959.1:5477108-5516470 GCA_003113815.1 Sphenodon punctatus | reverse complement strand
CCCCGCCTCTGCTACCGGCGGGCAACCCTCCCCCCCGGAGGGTTGTCCCTGCTCACACCAGGGGTTCCCCTCCACACCACCACACCAACCTCCCTCTCCTGCCACCAGAGGGAGGTCAACAACCCACACACCACACCCCAACCCCAAAAATTCCACTCCTCCAATATCAAGATTCCCCACACAATAAACACAGGACCCCACCCAACTCCTGTCTGTCAGTATCTTCACCTCCCCACTCTCACCCACGTAGGGGGAGGGGGGGGCGAGGCAATGTCCTAGCCTCTGTCACCCTGCAGGGCTGCTCTGCAGAACAGGTATAATGTCCCTGGTAGCCACCTCCACCGCCTCCATCCGCTAATGGCCCGCAAACGGCCCACAAACGGCACTTTGCCTGTTGGCGGCGCCCTTTGGTCGCTACCCAGAGGGTACTGCCCTCAGGGGCAGCTCCCCTTTGTAAAAGATGGTTACCTGCAGGGGGAGGGACAGCAGAGTGATAGTGAAGAGTGGCTACAGGTGCCTGCATGTTTCAGGGCTGCATAGGGCACCAATACAGCCCTTCAACATGCATAAATAACCACCAAGGGTGGTTAAAGGGTGGTTAGCGTCATGTCTGTTTTCAACTGTACTCTTGGATGTTTTTTTTTTGCCAAATAAATTGATTAATGCTTTTAGTTAGTTGTGTAAAAAAAGTTTTTGGTAACTGAATGGGTAATGCTAGTAAGTAATATAGTATTTTTGGGAGTAGCATTATCTTTATAAGGTTTGTACGCCCTAACCATGAGCATTGAGTTGACTGCCAATTTTGTTTTGCATTCTTTTATCAGGGGTTTAAAGTTTGTTTGGTATAGATGGTTAGGTAGTTTGGTAATAGTTACTCCCAGATATTTGAATTCCCTGGAGTTTATCTTAATTGGAGAGCTTTGAACTATCTCTTGTTGTTGCTCTAGCGTTAAGTAGAACATTAGGGCCTGTGATTTATTTACATTTATTTTAAACCCAGATACTTTCCCATATTTCTCTATGGTGTTTAGGAGATATGGTATTGTCTCTGTAGGGTGTGAAAGATAAACTAATGCATCATCAGCATATAATGGGATTTTATATTCTTTCTCTCCAACCACTATCCCCTTAATTTTCGTCTCTTGTCGAATCATGGCAGCCAGTGGTTCAAGTTCCAAGTCAAATAACAGGGAGGGCATAAAGGACATCCATGTCTCGTACCTCTATATAATTGAAATGATTCAGTCAGTGTTCCATTTACTATCAATGCCGCTTGTGGGTTTTTGTAAATAATTTTTACCCACTCTAGAAGTTTACCAATAATGTCCATTTTTTCTAATGTTTTGAATAAGAATCTATGTTCAGCATGATCAAAAACCTTGTCCGTATCGAGCGAGAGCAAGGTAGCTGGGGTCTTTTTTTTGTGAAGTTGGTGAAGTAAGTCAATTGTTTTTCTGATATTGTCCAAAGTATTTAAAGGAAGGGACCTTCTGCACAGGATGGCCATCTATGTCCCAGTGATAGGAAAGATTCTTACTGGTGAATATAACAATCTTGGATTTATTAAAGTTGATGGAAAGTCTGTTTGAGTGACAAAACGCGGAGAATAACTCTAGTTGGCGTTTTAGTCCAACCCTCGTTTGGGACAGCAAGACCACGTCATCCGCATAACACAGACAACGACCTGGCCTAGCTGCTATTTTAGGAGGGAAAGCAGTTCAAGGCTGCCACCATAGAAATGACTTCATTTATATAGAAGTTAAATAAAACTGCGGCAAGGACGCAACCTTGCCTTACTCCCAGAGAAGTTGTAATTGGGGGCGTGACATGGTCCTGGTCGCCCACCCTAACCATCAAAGAGGACTCGGCGTAGAGCGCCTGAATAAGGCAGAGCAGCCTGACGTCGACAGAGGTCCTCTGGAATTTCTTCCAGAGAATCCCCCTGTCAACGGAATCAAAGGCTGCCCTGAGATCCAGAAAGGCCACAAAAAACTTAGTCGCCTTATACTTGGAAATCAAATGGGAGAGAACAAAACATTGTTCGATGGTTGATCGGCCTCTCTGGAGTCCCGCCTGTTCTGGAGCAATAATTTTATGTTGGTCCATCCAGGCCACCAGCTTATACAACAAATGTTTTGCATAAATCTTCCCCACAACGCACAATAAGCTGATGGGCCTGTAATTCGCCAGGTCTAATCTAGACCCCTTTTTGAAGATAGGAATGACCAGGGCTTTACTCCATTCCAGCGGTATCTTCGCTGTGTTATCTTTGCCAGTGAAAAGTTTAGCCAAAGGGGTAAGCCACCAGGCTTTATGGGCTTTAATAAAATTAATATAAATCAGATCCGGGCCAGGTGTTTTGTGGCTTTGAAAAGAATCTATCAAAGCCTCCACCTTCCGCCTCCAGCACTGCGACCAGACTGGTAGGTCCCTTGGGTTCAAAGCAGGGTCATTCTGTGTCCGGTCCGCATCAGGCAGATTGTATAGTTGACTGAAATATTCAGCCAACCCCCCTGGGGTAATAGGCAGGCTTTGCCCCCAATCACACCCCTGCCATTCCCATTTACCAAGCGCCAAAATTTCTGGGAGTTTTTCTGCTCCACAACCTGTAAAAGCTCTATCCATTGCCCCTCCACATAAGCTTTCTTAATTTCTTTAATCAATTTTCGATATTCAATTTTAAGGGCAGTATACTCCAAGAGTACCTTTTGAGAAGGATACCTCTTATACCTCAAAAGCATCGTCTTCAATTTAACTCGAAGGCGGCGACAATCCCTGGAAAACCAGAGTTTGTCACTCCTACTTTTTGATGGAATACTTCCCCAAGTTTGAATGGACTGATGGAACTCCTCAATAAGTTGTAAGTACCTATCAATTATTACAAGGGAATCCATAGACTGGAGAAGCCGTTCCTTCCAGTCCATCACCACTGGGTGAGCAAGCAGCTGTTCAAGGGCAGCTAGCTGTGCCCCTCCCCATCGAGAGGGTCTACAGATCTCTAATTGTGATTGCCCCTCCATCATTATTTCCTGATCTCCCCCCTCGCCACCAACCAGCGCCAGCCGGAGGGTCAAGGGGAAATGATCTCCCAAGGGACTGCCGCTGAGACTAGAATATAGTCAACGGTGCTAACACCTTGCCTGCTCATGCTCACAAATGTAAAGTCCCCAGCCGGATCCCCAAAGCCAGACCCATTTAGGCAGTGCAAATTGCAGCTCACTGCCAATTGTGCAAGCCTGATCCCAGAGGCATTAACTTTCGAGTCCCTGGATTCTCTAGACTTAACAGTCTGCTGGACTTGGGACATACCACAGTATGCACTGATAGCCTGATCGTTCGGGCCAATCCTGACGTTAAAATCCCCGTAATAATAACCAAAAGTCCTTCCTTTAAATACCTTGACCTGTGTTTTCACAGATCAGGAGCTTGGAAGAATAATCTCTTTGGGGTTATTATGGCGGCCAAAGGCCCAGCCTGGGCTATTCTCAGGTATTTTGCTAGGTAGGGTAGGGCCTTGATTCAACCAGCCATACAAGTTTTCAGTGCCAAGATCAGATCCCAATTACTTTATGGGGCGGAGGTTTGGGCCCCTTTCTATACTCGAAATTTGAATCTCCTCCAATCCAAGTTTCTGACAGCCTTGCTGGGTAATCTCAGGGGTACGCCACATGCGGCTATAAGGCTCAAATTGAGACAGCAAATCTGGCACCAGGTGGCACTTCGAGTGGCACTGAAGTACTGGTGCAAGATTCAGGGTACCAACTCCTCAGAACTTTTAAACACTCTTAGGCAAGACCCCTATGTGAACCCGTGGTTTTCAAAAATGGAGGAGTACCTCCAGAGTATGGGGCTCTCCAAGGGCTTCTTAGCTCACAAAATGCCACCGGCTGTGATGACGGAGGTTTTGCAAAGAGCTGATGACATTGATAGGCAGGCTGACATTGGCAAAATTGGCGATTCGCCACATATGAGGGCCTATATTGATTGGGTGCCACCTCGGGGTCAAATGGCTGCCTATTTAATTGCAGACATTTCACTGACAGCCAAGCGATTAATCTTTTGGGCAAGGGTTAATGCCCTCCCGTCAGAGGTATTAGAAGGGAGGATTCAAAGAATGCCTTTTGCGGATAGAATCTGCCCTTTTGACAATTTGACTACCGAAATGCCTGGCCATATGATGTTGTATTGTCATTTATATGACAAGGTGAGGGACAAGCTTTTGACCCCTTTACTTGGTAGATTCCATCGGCGTTCGTAGGAGGCATGGGTGGATTTTTTGCTCAATAGCTGATATTCAAATTATTAAGCTATTGGCACAGTTTTACTGCAAATAGTACACTGCAGGCAAGATTTTATTAGCTTTAGGGCTATTGTGAATAGCTCCTCTGGCTTTGGAACCTTGGCCCACTCCTAAGGCTCCTTATGGTATGGGAATGGCTTGGTGTCTTTAATTTGACTTGGTGCTGAGCCTCTTTTGTATCTTTATTTTGTATGTATGTATGATATGTTTGCCGTGATCTGGCTTCCGTTAGAATAGATTTTTATTTAAGGGTTAGAGGGGTTGGAAGAGCTGTGTCATGACAACTGGAACCAAAGAAGTTCGAAAGTGGGGCCAGTTTTCTTTTCATTGAGCTAAATCCTTCGCTTCAGTGCTCTTAATTGCAATTATAATCTTTACAGTTGATTATGTTTTATTTTGTATATTGTTTATTGTTTTATTTTGTGTATATGAATATTCTTGGTTGCAATGGCCTGTGGCCACGCTTGAATAAACTTAAACTTGACAAACTTGATATTGTCCATGCCATACGTGGCAGGGATGAATCCTGTTTGATCCGGTGGTAAAATTTGTTTAATGACTGAGGCTAATCTGTTTGCCATTATTTTAGTAAAAATCTTGAAATCTGAATTTAGAAGTGCTATAGGTCTGTAGTTGGCACACTGCGTTGCCTCTTTTTCTGGTTTGAGGCACAACATTATATTGGCCTGGTAATATGTAGGTGGGAGTGCTTGTTGTTCAATTATAGTATTATAACTGTCCCATCTCCCTGTCTCCCCCTCCTTGTCTTTTAGATTGTAAGCCACAGGCAGGGACCGCGTCTATTTCTATGTTCTGTACAGCACCAGGTGACATTACTGGCGCTATATAAATGTTTATTATAATAATAATAATAATAATAATAATTAATAAATAACCAAAGGTGGAGTTAATGTATCCTTGTATGTTTGGTAAAATTCAGCTATAAAGCCTTCAGGGCCACTTGCTTTATTTTGGGGGAGTACCTTAATTGTTTCTTCTATCTCTTCTGCAGAGATCTCTGCATTTAATACTTCTTGTTCTTGAAATGCAAGTTTGGGCAGATCAATACCCTCTAAGAGTGTTGTTATTTCCTTCTCAGTGGGATTTGTTGAGTTGTAAAGATCTTGATAGAATTTTTTTAATTGTTCCCCTATTTGCTTAGTCTTTGGGTGATTTCAGACGAGACGCGGCGGCATTCGCCCCGTCCCGGAATCACTCTTCAGATTCCCCACTGGAATCAGCCCGTCATGTCCAAGAGACGTGTCAGCTGATCCTGGCGGGGAATCGGGGAGGGGGCGGGGCTGCGTGGTGCAACGTGCAGATGCATGGCCCTGCCCTCCACGCACCCCCGCCACCCGCTCTCTGGGGAGATGGGCAGGCGCTGCGGCCAATGTGGCCGCAACGCCCGCCCGAATTGACCACGGCCCGGAATCCTACCAGGGTTTCCGTCCAGACGAGACGGTCCCCTTCCTCGTGGCGGGGAATCACATTCACCATGCGATCGGCGCCGGCCCTGCTGGTTCCGCGGGTTGCGTGGTGAATGTGATTCCCCGCCGCAATTGACCGTGGTTAACATCTGGGGGGGAACTTCCGGTTCCCCAACAGACGTTATGAGGACCTTCCCCACCACAGGGTATTGACTGTGGTTGAGCGTGGTCTCGTAACGTCTGAAAATACCCTTTGTAATATGCTCTCCATTCGAATTCACTAAGGCTGGGATGTTAGTTTTGTTCCTTTTTTTTTTTTGATTAGCCATGCCAGTACTTTATCATTTTTGTTTGATTTTTCATAATAATATTGTTAAACAAATTTGTTTCACTGTATATTCTGTTTCTAATAAATGTATCATTTGTCTAGTTTTTGTGATTTCTTTTATATGCTTTTTAGAGGGGTGTTTTTTATTACTTGCTTCTAGTTCTTTTAATTTTGTGTACCATTCTAATAAGTGTGCTTTTTTCCCCTTTTAGCTTTTGCCTCCAATAATATATAAGAACCTCGAATGACAGCTTTCATTGCCTCCCATACCATCTGAGGGTTCATGTCTGGTGTATCATTAAATTTAATATATTCTATCAGTTGGTCTTGCATTTTTTCTACATTTATTTGATTTAATAAAATATTTTTGTGTAATTTCCAATAGTATTGTTTTTTTTCTTGTTGGTTATCTGTTACTATGCTCAAAATAACAGCGCTATGATCTGTAAATGTGTTTAGTGGTATATGGCTATATTTATAATTTTTAATCAGTCTTTTAGTAGTCAGTATGTAGTCTATTGGGGAGTATGTTTTATGGGGTTGTGAGAAAAAGGTGTAGTCTCGATTTTTGGGGTGTAGCTCTCTCCAGAAATCTATTAATTGAGTCTGTATTAAATCCTTTATTTTTCCCATTTGAGTTAAATAGGGAGGGTGAGACTTGTCTATTTAATATTTTCATATTAAAATCACCTAAGATTATGAGGTGACCATTCATAATTTTTTGTACTATTTCTAATTTTTCTTGAAGGAATTGAATTCCTTGGGTGTTGGGTCCATAGACATTTACTATTGTATATAGCTGGTCATTTATCATACCCTGCACTATCATAAATTGACCGTCTATATCTCGCTGTATAGCTTTAGGTTTAAAGTTAGCTTCCTTAGCTATTCCTATACATACTCCTGCTTTTTTTCCCCCTGGGTTGCATGATATATATATTCATATTTTTTATGGGAGAATCTATTTGTATCTTTCTGTAGAAAATGGGTTTCTTGCAATCCGAAAACATATATTTTCTGTTTGTTTATGTTTTGCCAAATTCATCTATGCTTAATGGAGCAGTTAAGACCTTTAACATTTAGTGTAGGTTATCCATTACCTGGGACTCAATATTCCTTTTTTCTGCAGCTTGGAGACTTTTAACTCTATCTAGTGAGCAGTTTCTTTGTGAGAAAGGGAGGGAGGGGGAAGAGAGGGAAGAAGTAAACCAAAATAATAACTGTTTCAATGGTAAACAATTACCTTTACAAATATAATAATTAACTTAAAAGATTGAACAAAATCAGAGAGTACTACTGGTGGGGCTCGCATGTTTGGCCTTTTCGCCCCCCATACGCTCTTGTACATTGCCATATTTTTTGTTCCCGTTAAAAAATGGGAACATTAAATTTTATGAAACCCAAATTTTTACTTGATTTTAACACTATAATATTTGTCCATCCCATCTGGTCCAGTCCTTTTTCACGTAAGGGTATGGTGCTCAAATCAGGAATATATCTTTGGATGTATTTTTTTAGATCCTCCTCTCTGGTAAAAATCCTCTTCTGATCTCTGTGGTCAATTGCAAACTTGGTTGGTAACCATATTTGAGCCTTTCCCAGGGCTGGAAAGTATTTATGCCAGGTTTTTATTTTTCCTTGTTTCCCATGAGATGTTTAGGAAGATCTTAATTTCAGTATTTTTGTAGTTCAAAGGGGCAGACTATCTTGCCTCTCTTAAAACAATTTCTTTGTTGGGTGCAATCCTCCATTCACTGAAGTCGATGTTCAGCTCCCATTGATTTTTGTGGTGGAGAATGGTGCCCTCAGTGTCACTTGGGTCCATCTTTTAAAATGGGCCATTTAAATAAGGTCAGACGAGAGAATGCTTTCAATATTCAATCTTTACTAGAGAACAGAATGTGAAGCAGATAAAGTAGAACCTACACTTTTTGGACAAGCAAGATGTTTTCATAAGATTAGAGGCACATAACTTTACTAAAGGAAGTAATTATTCCACATAATTTTATTTGTACTAGCAACATTGCAAAGACAGAAGAGCATGGTTTGAAAATATCAGGATTAAGACACACAAGTTAGCAGATAAATTGCGTGGAAGACATCCTTATAATCTTTCATCTGTAGAACAAGAAAACTGAATTAGTTTAATGAACAGCTCAACTGTTACTACTGGTGTTTCATGTTTAAATACAGAGAATTGTTTTTGATATTATCCTTGGATAGATTAATACCTGGTCCAAAGCATCAGCAGGACAATAATGTAAAATTGTATCACAAGTACTAAAGCAGATGGTTGCAAGCTAAGGATCTTATGCCATCATTGATAAAGGCTAAAACGTCCATGGGGGGAGGATAAGTGTAGTGATCAAGTACAGGATCAATTTACAAAATAAAGCATGTGCTCTAAGTGATGACATTAGCAAGTGGCTGTTGCTTGCTAACCTTGGATAAAGTTATAAACATGAAAAATCTAGTGCATGCTGTTTTCATAGGAAGGTAAGCACCTTCCAGCATGTGCATTTATCCGCAAGTTAGTTTTAATTAATTAATTAATTAATTAATTGTTCTACCCCGCCATTGCCAGATGGCTAAGGGCGGCTTACAAAACAAATAAAAACCATACATATAAAACAGCATAAAAACACAAACCCTCCAACCTTTTCCCTCACCCTTCCCTGACCACAAAACCCACAAAAACCCTCCTCAACCACCCCCTCATACTCCTATCCCAAACACCCACCAAACCCCGCATTCCCTATCCTTGCCTGCCAAATGGCTTAAAAAGAAAGGTCTTACACCTTTGTTAAAACAAACATAGGAGAATATGAATATATATAGAAGAATAGAATTTACCAAAACTGTAGAAAGTTACTTACCGAGAAAGCTGCTGTTGCAATCACATTATTTCTGTCAAAGAAAGGGATAGGATATTCCTTTATTGAAAACTCTGACTTTTAATTGCAGCTATTTTGAATGTACAAAATTAAATTTCAAAATTGCCATTTTTGAATATAAAATTTAAATATTCCAAACTTAGCTTTGAATTATTTAAGAGCAAGTGGAGAAGCTGTTGAGGCCGCTTTTACATGAGTGGCCGGATGCAGCACATTGAAGAGCGAGCTTCCGGAAAAGCCCCGTGAGGTGCGTTTTAGATGCACCGGAAGTAGCCGGTCGCCATAGGAATCGCGGCTCATGTCGTCATAAGAACATAGGAAGTGTCATACTGGGTCAGACCAATGGTCCATCTAGCCCAGCATCCTGTCTCCGACAGTGGCCAATCACAGTGGCTTGGGAGAAGCACCCAACAGGTCACAATGGGGGATCCATTCCCTGTTGTTTCCCCCCAGCTCCCGTCATGTTCCCTGATCCTGTCTGGCTAATAGTTGCTAATGGACCTGTCTTCCAGAAACTTGTCCAAACCTCTTTTAAACTCAGCTNTCACAGCTGGCACTAGATGACTCTAGATCATGGGAGAGACAGACCGGATATTATATTAGGTCATTCTCCATACGGAATAACTCAGCACGACGAAACTTTGCAGATGCTATGATGGTGGAGAAGAAAACTTCCTTCGCCACCATCACAACCATGGCATAATCCTTAAAAAATGATCTATACTGCATTCAGTGGGCTTCAGCACTGGTCATCCACCCACCCACTTCAACTGCCTCAAGTCCCCTGTATACGAGGGGTACTATGCTGTTGTAGCAGTGGGAATGGAAGCCTGGGTGCAACTGTGGCAATGGCCATGGTCAGGAAGTCGTTCCACAACATGACCAGGCCACAGAGTAGCCATCAAGGTTTATGGGTAAATCCCCCAGAGAGTTCTGGAAACCAAGTGGATCCATTAGTATCTGGGGGCAGACCAACCTAACTGGTCCCCCACCCTGATGAGAATACAGGAGGGCAGGGATTTGGACCTTCTGTTAAAGGTCTGACCATGACAATGGTGTAACAGCCCCAATAATAAGAACCCCTGTTTCCAGGCAAAATATCAGATCCAATGTGTGCCCTGCCTCGTGTGTCCGGCCAGATATTATATGGGATGGACCCATGGTTGTCATGGAGGCCATGAAGTCCCGCTCTGGCCCCAAAATGTTAGTCTCAGCATGTATGTTGAATTAACTCAAGAATATAAGTCTGGGTGACCTCAAGACTACCTCCAAGACCAATTTAGCCAGCTTGGTTAGGGAATCTGCTGTGGAGTGGGTGGTTGGTAACACCAGCAAAAATCCCCGGCCAAAAAATTATTATTATTATTATTATTATTATTATTATTAATTGAATACCCCACCCATCCTGCACAGCGGCTCGGGGTGGCTTACAGTTACAATAAAACCTTTAAAAACATCAACACACAAAAACATCAAAATAGGAGGACTAAAACCAAAACCAAGGACCAAACCCTATCCCTAAACCAAACCCACCCACCCCACCCTACCCATCCTCCCCACCAAAGACTAGGCAGAACAGCCAGGTTTTACAACTGCATCGAAAAGTAGGGAGTTTCAAAGCTGTGGAGCAGCCACCGAGAAAGCCCTCCCCATTGTCGCCCCCTGGAAGACTCAGGGTACCTCAAGGAGAGCACCTCTCTATGACCATGGGGGCTGATCCAAGACTCGAGGGGTGAGGTGGTCCTGCAGGTAGGTCAGGCCAAGGCCGTTTATGGTTTTATAGGCAAGCACCAACACCTTGAATCGGGCCCGGAAGACTATAGGCAGCTGGTGCAGTGACCAAAGAACTGGTGTAATATGTTCCTGGTGGCCCAGTCCCACCAAGAGATGGGCCGCTGCATTCTGCACCAGCTGCAGTCTCCGAACCGTCACCATGGGTAGCCCCATGTAGAGCGCGTTACAGTAATTTAGTCTAGAGGTGATGAAAGCATGGATGACAGTGGCCAGGTCAGAGTCTGAAACATATGGCTGAAGCAGACACACCAGATGTAATTGGCGAAAGGCACTCCTTGCCACAGCCTCTACCTGAGCATCCAAGAGGAGCTGCGAATCAAGGACCACCCCCCGACTCCATACCTGGGGAACCATCGGTGGACAGACCCCATCAATGATGGGGGCCATCACCCCTGCCACCTTACCCACCAGTATCACCTCCATCTTGTCGGGATTCAGCTTCAGTGGATTTGCCCTCAGCCAATCCCCCACAGCTGCCAGACACCTGGTAAACACCGAGACTGCTGGGCCTGGGTCTGATGAAAAAGAGAGGTAGAGCTGGGTGTCATCAGCATATTGATGACACCACACGCCAAACCTCCTGCCAACCTTGCCAAGTGACTGCATATACACGTTGAATAGGAGAGGGGACAAAACAGAACCCTGCGGGACTCCACACAAGAGGTCTCGGTATGATGAAAAATAATTCCCAAGCACTCGCTGAGTTCTTCCAGTCAGGAAAGAGCGGAACTAGTCAAGAACTATGTCACCCACCCCCCACGGTCCCGCAGGCGTGTTACCAACATCTCATGGTCAACAGCAGCTGACAGTTCTAATAAAATCCGCAGGGCCAAACGACCCTGATCTAATTCCCGGCGCAGGTCGTCTACCAATGCCACAAGCGTAGTCTCGGTGCCATAACCCAGGCGAAAACCTGCCTGTGAGGGATCAAGAAAACCAACATGATCCAGATGCGCCTGCAACGGCCAGGCCACCACCTGTTCAATAATCTTCCCTAAAAAGGGAAGGTTAGAGACTGGCCGGTAGCTGGCAAAGAAGTCCATGTCAAGTGATGGTTTCTTGAGCAGGGGCTGCACCACCACCTCCTTAAGGTAGCCAAGCACCCTGCCCTCCCTGAAGGAGGCATTGACCACCCCAGCCAGCAACAGTCCCATTGTCTCCTGGCAGGCCTTAACCAGCCAGGACAGGCATGGATCTAATTGGCAACAGGTAGCCCTAACAGCCCCAAGAACATCCTCCGCATCGGTAGGCGTTACCGACTAAAACTGATCCCACAAACAAGGACAAGGCGGGGCTTCCATAATCTCTGGCTTCCCCACTGCAAGAAATGTGGTGTCGAAACCATGGTGAATCTGAGTGATTTTATCCGCAAAATAATTCACAAACATGTCACAGCGGGCGCAAGTGGGAGGCTGGACTGATCAGCCCCTGCACCACTCAGAACAGCTCCTCTGGATGGGATTTTGTGGATGCTATGAGGGCATAGCCATGGCATAGGCTTGTAAACTAGCCCTATGTCGCAATCTGTCGGCTTTAGTACGCAGATGCCACCGTCGCTTCAGCACCTGCAGCCCCTCCAAAAACCAGGGAGGCCTATGGTGCTGCCGCCTGGGAAGTGGATGCCTTGGAGCCATCCGATCAATGGCCTCTGTCAGCAAGGTGTTCCACAGCACAATGAGGTCATCGATGAGATGGAGAAATTCAACACAAGGTGAGACATACTCTGTATTGGGTGAGTTAGACACTGGATACTTTCGACAGGCCAAGATATCTTTATAAATCACTGCCACTCCACCCTCCCCACCCCCGATTCCCAATCCTAGACTGGTGCCGTACTGAGTACCTGGCTGGCACCATCTGGGACAATATAGGCCCTGTCTCTTATACACATCTAGATGTGTATAAGAGACAGCATTTTATTACCCCGCCCCTCCTGCTCAGGGTGGCTTACACATAAAAACAATAAAACAGCACAATAAAAGAGAGCAAAAAAAAAATTAAAAAAAAATAGATCACCCTAAACCGCATCTCCCCCACCAAATGCCTGGTGGAACACCCAGGTCTTAGTCATACATCAGAAGGAAGGGAGGTCTGGGGCCATCCAGGCTTCTGCCGGGAGGGAATTTTACAGTCAAAGTGTGGCCACCAAAGACACCCTCAAGGAGGGCCTCAAGCAGTGCGCTCCCGGCTGACCTCAGGGGTCACTGCAGAGCATGGAGAGTGAGACGAACATGTGGGTAAGTTGGGCCAAAGCCATCTAGGGCTTTATAGGTTAACACCAACACCTTTGAATCAGGCTCGGAAGACTATAGGCAGCCAGTGCAGAGCACGGAACACCGGTGTAATGTGCTTACGGTGGCCCAACCCCATAAGGAGATGGGCCTCCGTGTTCTGCACTGTCAGGCCGTGGGGCCTGAGGAGGTGGGGCAAGAGGGGGCACCAAAGGAGACACCCCGTAAACAGAGGACCCCCCGACTTACCCAAAACTCCGCCGCCGCAGCCTGCAGAAGGAGCGGCCCAACCCCAGCACCACGGCGCCTAGCCACGCCCCCCAGCGTGCCACAACAACACGCTGGAGAGATTCCAGGGCTGGACCCGCCCCCGGCGCTGACGCCGCCGCTGGCCACGCCCCCCAGCGTGCTACAACCCCACGCTGGGGATATTGCAAGGCCGGACCCAACCCCGGCGACGACGCCGCCCCTGGCCACGCCCCCGGGACCCTGTCTCTTATACACATCTAGATGTGTATAAGAGACAGGTCACACTTGGTCAGCTTCAGCGTAGTTGAGCACTACCTGCACTCTAACTGCCTACCCTCCTGATTCAACTGCCTCAAGTCCCCTGTATACGAGGGGTACTATGCTGTTGTAGCAGTGGGAATGGAAGCCTGGGTGCAACTGTGGCAATGGCCATGGTCAGGAAGTCGTTCCACAACATGACCAGGCCACAGAGTAGCCATCAAGGTTTATGGGTAAATCCCCCAGAGAGTTCTGGAAACNGTGACTGACTGAGTGCGTGCGAGTGTGACCATGAGAGTGACTGAGAGTAAGTGTTCCCCCCCTGATTATAGCACGTGGTGCCCTGGGCCCGTTCGAACGCCTCTCCCCTTCCTTCCTTCCCCTGCCCGGGAGTGCTGCACCTGGCCCTGCCTCACGCTATCCCTTCACCCCCAGTGCTGGTCCTGGTCCCTGTGTGTAGCATCGTGTATTGTGACCTTCCCCGGTTGGGAAGTGGCTTGGCCTGCACCCCAATGATGATATCGGTGGGGAGAGGCTAAGCCCTCCAGACCACCACCACAAGAACCTGAGGGGTCCTTTTTCAGGCATTGCCCTTTCCTACCCAGGACCCGCCTGTTGGTGGGCGAAGTGGGGCACGAGCGCTAGTGGCCTGTTGTGGTCCCCTCCCCATGGGGTTCACCTCCTACACCCCCGAGCCCCACATGCACTAGCTGCAGTCTCCGGACCATCACCATGGGTAGCCCTACATAGAGCGTCTTACAATAGTCCAGCCTTGAGGTAATGAAAGCATGGATGATGGTGACTAGGTCGTTATCCTGAAACATATGGAGCAAACTCGATGCACCAGATGTAATTGGCGAAACGCAATCTTCGCCACCGACCCCACCTGGAGATCCATATGGAGCTGCAGGTCAAATAGCACACCCAGACTGTGAACCTGGGGAACCAGTGAAGGGTGAACCCTGTGAATGACAGAGACCATCACATCTGCAGCCTTACCCACCAACATCACCTCTGTCCTGTCGGGATTCAACTTCAGTCGGCTCACCTTCATCCAGTCCCCCACAGCCCCCAGTAAGCACTGAGGTTGCCGGATCTGGGTCGGATAAAAAAAGAGAGGTAGAGTTGGGTGTCATCAGCATATTGATGACACTGCACCTCATACCATCTCATGACCTCCCCGAGTGACTGCATATATACGTTGAACAGGAGAGGGGACAAGATGGAACCTTGCGGGACACCACACGTGAGGTCTCAGGGCGACGAAGAGCAAGCACCATATCCTGAGTTCTTCTGTCCAGGAAAGAGCAGAACCATCCTTTAATCGGGTCCAGAAGAATCAGGAACCCACCCCAGCTTGGTCCTGCAGGCGAGTCCCCAGCATCTCATGGTCAACGGTATCAAAAGCAGCTGACAGATCCAACAGAATTAGCAGGGTCAAATTACCCTGGTCCAGTTCGTGGTGGAGGTCTTCAACGAAAGCCACAAGTGCAGTCTCAGTGCCATAGCCCAGATGAAAGCCGGATCCAGATAGCTGGTGTGGTCGAGATGCTCCCACAGCTGCTGGGCCACAACCCGTGCAGTCTCAGTGCCATAGCCTGGATGAAAATCGGATTGTGAAGGATCCAGATAGCCGGTGTGGTTGAGATGCTCCCACAGCTGCTGGGCCACAACCTGCTCAATAACTTTCCCTAAAAAGGGAAGGTTAGAGACTGGCCGATAACTTTTGAAGGCACATTTGGGAAACCGGCTCCCCAAATGTTCAAATCTGGCCTTAGCCAAGATCTCACTGGATGGGTTATTGCTATCTCTCAATCTCTGTTCCCCATCTGTGAAATGGGAATAACTGCAGGCCGCTGGAGTTCGGGGTTGCTCCGTGGCGCCCCATGCAGCCTCCACTCATGGGTTTTGTGAGAAGGACCAGGCAGGCAAGCACTGCAATCCACCCTCCCAACCCTGATGCACAGCCATGGAAACCTCTGGGTACAGGAAGCTGCCCCTGCCATGGCTTTCTTCTGTTTACATGTTCATTTTTGCTTTTCAGAGTGCCTTTTTGTAGCACTCTAAAAGAAAAAGTAAACAGGCATGGCACCGGAGATGGTTGCTCCCCGGATTGCTCTAGGTGCTCCGTAAAAGAATCTCTGTTTCTGGATGACCTGTCCACGTGTGGAGGCTGCACACACACTAACAAATTGGAGGCAGTCCCATGGGCGGACATTCACCTCACCTGGAGTGCGGGCCCCACATTTGCCGAGATGATGCCGTGAGTAGGTTGGTGGCGGGTGCGGGCAAACATCTGGCAGCCACCTAAAAGATGGGCAGGTGACCAACCACCTGGTGTGGGCTATTGTGGACTACTCTTGTCTGTTTTCAACCTAAGAATTCTATATAAATAATAATTTGAAATGAAACGTGATGGCGGCAGGGCAAGAGAGATGTACAGATGTATATCTGCATGGCCCCACCCCATGCTGTGCACAATAGCCTGCCCCCCTGGCTGATGGGCAGCCAGGATGGGCAAGGATCTAATTCACAACTGGTTGCCCGTACCACTACAAGCATCCTCGGCGCGTCGGTGGGTGACAAATCAAAACCAATCCAAACAAACACGACAAGGCTGAGCTTCCACAACACCAACCTCTGACTCTGCAGGTCAAGTAGCAGCACCCAAGTGAATATGAGCAATTTTATTTGCAAAGTAATTAATAAAAATGTCACAGCTGGCACTAGATGACTCTAGATCATGGGAGAGACAGACCGGATATTATATTAGGTCATTCTCCATACGGAATAACTCAGCACGACGAAACTTTGCAGATGCTATGATGGTGGAGAAGAAAACTTCCTTCGCCACCATCACAACCATGGCATAATCCTTAAAAAATGATCTATACTGCATTCAGTGGGCTTCAGCACTGGTCATCCACCCACCCACTTCAACTGCCTCAAGTCCCCTGTATACGAGGGGTACTATGCTGTTGTAGCAGTGGGAATGGAAGCCTGGGTGCAACTGTGGCAATGGCCATGGTCAGGAAGTCGTTCCACAACATGACCAGGCCACAGAGTAGCCATCAAGGTTTATGGGTAAATCCCCCAGAGAGTTCTGGAAACCAAGTGGATCCATTAGTATCTGGGGGCAGACCAACCTAACTGGTCCCCCACCCTGATGAGAATACAGGAGGGCAGGGATTTGGACCTTCTGTTAAAGGTCTGACCATGACAATGGTGTAACAGCCCCAATAATAAGAACCCCTGTTTCCAGGCAAAATATCAGATCCAATGTGTGCCCTGCCTCGTGTGTCCGGCCAGATATTATATGGGATGGACCCATGGTTGTCATGGAGGCCATGAAGTCCCGCTCTGGCCCCAAAATGTTAGTCTCAGCATGTATGTTGAATTAACTCAAGAATATAAGTCTGGGTGACCTCAAGACTACCTCCAAGACCAATTTAGCCAGCTTGGTTAGGGAATCTGCTGTGGAGTGGGTGGTTGGTAACACCAGCAAAAATCCCCGGCCAAAAAATTATTATTATTATTATTATTATTATTATTATTAATTGAATACCCCACCCATCCTGCACAGCGGCTCGGGGTGGCTTACAGTTACAATAAAACCTTTAAAAACATCAACACACAAAAACATCAAAATAGGAGGACTAAAACCAAAACCAAGGACCAAACCCTATCCCTAAACCAAACCCACCCACCCCACCCTACCCATCCTCCCCACCAAAGACTAGGCAGAACAGCCAGGTTTTACAACTGCATCGAAAAGTAGGGAGTTTCAAAGCTGTGGAGCAGCCACCGAGAAAGCCCTCCCCATTGTCGCCCCCTGGAAGACTCAGGGTACCTCAAGGAGAGCACCTCTCTATGACCATGGGGGCTGATCCAAGACTCGAGGGGTGAGGTGGTCCTGCAGGTAGGTCAGGCCAAGGCCGTTTATGGTTTTATAGGCAAGCACCAACACCTTGAATCGGGCCCGGAAGACTATAGGCAGCTGGTGCAGTGACCAAAGAACTGGTGTAATATGTTCCTGGTGGCCCAGTCCCACCAAGAGATGGGCCGCTGCATTCTGCACCAGCTGCAGTCTCCGAACCGTCACCATGGGTAGCCCCATGTAGAGCGCGTTACAGTAATTTAGTCTAGAGGTGATGAAAGCATGGATGACAGTGGCCAGGTCAGAGTCTGAAACATATGGCTGAAGCAGACACACCAGATGTAATTGGCGAAAGGCACTCCTTGCCACAGCCTCTACCTGAGCATCCAAGAGGAGCTGCGAATCAAGGACCACCCCCCGACTCCATACCTGGGGAACCATCGGTGGACAGACCCCATCAATGATGGGGGCCATCACCCCTGCCACCTTACCCACCAGTATCACCTCCATCTTGTCGGGATTCAGCTTCAGTGGATTTGCCCTCAGCCAATCCCCCACAGCTGCCAGACACCTGGTAAACACCGAGACTGCTGGGCCTGGGTCTGATGAAAAAGAGAGGTAGAGCTGGGTGTCATCAGCATATTGATGACACCACACGCCAAACCTCCTGCCAACCTTGCCAAGTGACTGCATATACACGTTGAATAGGAGAGGGGACAAAACAGAACCCTGCGGGACTCCACACAAGAGGTCTCGGTATGATGAAAAATAATTCCCAAGCACTCGCTGAGTTCTTCCAGTCAGGAAAGAGCGGAACTAGTCAAGAACTATGTCACCCACCCCCCACGGTCCCGCAGGCGTGTTACCAACATCTCATGGTCAACAGCAGCTGACAGTTCTAATAAAATCCGCAGGGCCAAACGACCCTGATCTAATTCCCGGCGCAGGTCGTCTACCAATGCCACAAGCGTAGTCTCGGTGCCATAACCCAGGCGAAAACCTGCCTGTGAGGGATCAAGAAAACCAACATGATCCAGATGCGCCTGCAACGGCCAGGCCACCACCTGTTCAATAATCTTCCCTAAAAAGGGAAGGTTAGAGACTGGCCGGTAGCTGGCAAAGAAGTCCATGTCAAGTGATGGTTTCTTGAGCAGGGGCTGCACCACCACCTCCTTAAGGTAGCCAAGCACCCTGCCCTCCCTGAAGGAGGCATTGACCACCCCAGCCAGCAACAGTCCCATTGTCTCCTGGCAGGCCTTAACCAGCCAGGACAGGCATGGATCTAATTGGCAACAGGTAGCCCTAACAGCCCCAAGAACATCCTCCGCATCGGTAGGCGTTACCGACTAAAACTGATCCCACAAACAAGGACAAGGCGGGGCTTCCATAATCTCTGGCTTCCCCACTGCAAGAAATGTGGTGTCGAAACCATGGTGAATCTGAGTGATTTTATCCGCAAAATAATTCACAAACATGTCACAGCGGGCGCAAGTGGGAGGCTGGACTGATCAGCCCCTGCACCACTCAGAACAGCTCCTCTGGATGGGATTTTGTGGATGCTATGAGGGCATAGCCATGGCATAGGCTTGTAAACTAGCCCTATGTCGCAATCTGTCGGCTTTAGTACGCAGATGCCACCGTCGCTTCAGCACCTGCAGCCCCTCCAAAAACCAGGGAGGCCTATGGTGCTGCCGCCTGGGAAGTGGATGCCTTGGAGCCATCCGATCAATGGCCTCTGTCAGCAAGGTGTTCCACAGCACAATGAGGTCATCGATGAGATGGAGAAATTCAACACAAGGTGAGACATACTCTGTATTGGGTGAGTTAGACACTGGATACTTTCGACAGGCCAAGATATCTTTATAAATCACTGCCACTCCACCCTCCCCACCCCCGATTCCCAATCCTAGACTGGTGCCGTACTGAGTACCTGGCTGGCACCATCTGGGACAATATAGGCCCACATGCCTCATCCAGCCAGGTCTCTATAATGCATATGAGGTCTATAAATATAAAACATGACCTTACCCCATTACCAGGTGGGGAGACCTGTAAAATAAAAGATCCATACGTTATTTTATTTAAAGAATCAGAGCAAAGTTGAAGCAAAATTTAGATTTTGAAATTCAATATCTATACACTCATAACTGTAAATGTAAAAAACACTAACTTACTCCAGAATTGGGCGGGTAACTCTTCACTAATCAATGTATCAGTACTTATTTTCAGAGTTGGTTCACAGTTAGCCCAAAATATAGATTTTGAAAAAAACCCTTCAACTAGAAGCATTTCTATGAAATTAAAGTTTTCCACATTTTAACTGTCAATATTTACACTTGTCAATCAGCTAGAGACGGCAATTATGTAAGCACATGCCTAATTTCACTCAATGTTTCTTGCTGAAAATGATTTATTTATTTATTTCAGTAATCTTATATCCTGCACTCTCCTGCTCACACGGCAGCTCGGGGCGGCTTACAATCCAAAAATATAAAAATATACAATATAAAAAATAAAATAACATATAAAAACTCAGTTAAAATGACAGAAATGTATTATTAATTGTTGTTGTTATTAGCAAGCATTTATATAGCGACAGCAATGTACCTGGCGCTTTACAAATAGTCATCCACAATAGTGGTCAGGAGACCCGTCTATTGGAGGTGCTGGCCGAGCAGGCAGCCAGGAAGGGACCTTACGGTCGGTCCTGCAGGGGAGGAACCCAGCGCTAAAAATGTTTCTTCACAGGAGGGGCCCTCTGTGTGGGGAGTGTTATTTCCCTCCTAGCCCGGAACCCTTGGACAGCTCACCTGCACATGGGGAACATACACAGGCACAGGCATCTGGAAGGCTGGCCTGTCTGCCTTATGCGGGGTTCCCTGGAGCAGGGATCCCTCTGGCACCTGGGATGACTATAGGACCAGTGCTACAGTCAACCCCATAGATCTGGCTGTATTCCAGTCCCTCTTGAGCTGTCACAGCTCCTGAGTGGCAGAGAACAGCCCCTGCTTATCGAACGGTAAGTTCCCCACCACGTACTGGGCCTCAGGAGAGACCCCTGAAGAGCGCAGTCAGGTGTGGTGCCTGATGGCGATACCTGCTGCCACTCCTTGGACCCCTGACAGAGCCACGTCATAGGATACCCTTGTTAGGGGCTTGGAGAGCTCAGTGCCATCCTCAGCACCAGCTTCCAGCTGTTCTTTAACATACCACTCCAGGTACGTCCCATGTCCCAGAGGGTATAACTAAACTTAGACGTAAGAGCCAGATAATTTTCTGCCCGCACATCAAGGGATCATGCTGCGGAGTACACCCTACAGCCCCATGCATCGATTCTCCTCCCCTGTTTATCAGGGGGTTGGGATTGGGGCTTACTCACTCAAATTATCCAGTCTCTCTCAGAAGGGGATGTGTTCACCACCCTAGCTATGAAAGATGCATATTTTCATATTGCAATTACATCCTGTGTACTCTGCAGAGTTTTGTGTTTCACCCTGGAAGGTATTGTTTTCCCAGTTTGCCTAATAAACTGGCCTGTGTTGACTTTGAACTGCAACCTGCCTCCAGGTTTTGCTTTCTAGTCTATCTAAAGTGGGACTGGGTGAGAGGATAACAAAGAAGAACAGTAAGTTTCTTAAATGTAATGAGTATTCTTTGAGTTGTATCCTCTCACAGAGTTGTATCCTCTCACAGAGTCCCAACTCCCTGCTTGCAGTAGCTGTTGGGTGAATGGAAGGGGAAAGCTGAAGCAGGGCTATATATATACGCCCCAGGGGAGTGACATCAGGATGTGGGAAAATTAAAAGGAAAAGTGCTTGCTATGATCCAAGTTGGGTGCTAGATGGCACCAGATCTACCTATGGTGGGACTTGGTGACAGGATACAACTTGAAAACTTGTCACATGTAAGAAACATACTGTTGTGGCTTTTATTAAGCCAGTTTGATGTCCTGACATCTCTGATAGGTTTTTCTTAATTTTCTTATATTTTTCTTCTTCGTTTTAATTGAATTAAGGCAAAAATTCTCAAAATAACAAGAAATTTGTTAATGCTGAGACCATAACTTCTGACTTCTGTACAAACAGCAAGATGTTTTTGTGAATATTTTGGTGCGGAATTTGGTCGATAGAACAGGCATTGCTATGTTTTTTCCTTTCCTCTTGAGTATTCTGTTAATTGATAAGGGAGTTAATCCTTGCCCCATTGAAATCAATGGGGAATGTCTCATTGGCTTCAATAGGGTTAGGATTGCACCCTTGAACTTTTACTTCTGACTGCTTGCTGTATGCTCTTACACAGGCACTACCAACAGAATAAAAAAGCCTATATCAACAATATGCGACTCCTGAAAATATTTGTTAGCCAAAGAGTTAATACCAATTGTTGTAATACAGCATTAAAAATAGATTGGATTTACCGTTCCTGTTTCATTAAAAGGGAAAGGCAGACCCTATGGGAATGAAAAAGAAAATGTCAGTCATCAGATTATAATTTAAATACATGCCCTTGCTGAGCACACATACCGTAGAGCAGAACAGCAGCCAGGGACAGGAGTCACAGCCCATGGGCCAAATCTGGTCTCTGTCTATTTAGCCCTTTTCCAATTCCTGAATCTGGCCCACGGATCCTAGTGCTTCTCTCATTCACCCTCATAACAAGCTTGTGGAGTAAGTCATTAATAGTTGAACTAACTGTTATTCTCAGAGACATACAAAATAATATTTATTATTTACCCCTTTTTATCATGCCAGGACAGGTTGAGAGGGGCAGCAGTTTTTGGTGGTCAAAAGAAATAGTTTTTTCACAGGGTACAGAGGACCTTGTTTCACCAATTGGTAGCCAATAGGGGTGGGACTACCAGATCTACCGGTATCTGATACTGCCAGTATTGGGTGTACTGGCAGTATCGGATTAAACCCGGTAATCCCAGTAAATTACCAGATTCCCCCCGTACCAGATTTTTTACATTGCGGCCATTCAAATGAATGACCGCAATGTAAAAAACAACAACAAAAAAACACAAACACTTTCCCTCCCCGAGTCCAGGCTGTGCGGGTGGAAGGGGGGACACCCCCCCCACCCTGCCCAGCCTGGATTTAAACAACAACAAAAAATTCCCCTAAGTCCCCTAGTGCGGGCTCCGGGCCGCCGCCGGTGACCCAGAGCCCGCATCAGCACTGCAGCAGCAGGTAAGTGTACCGGTACTTAACTGATCCCTGGGTTGGGGGGTGGTTTAACACCCCCCACCCCAAGGATCACCCTACCTCCCCAATGCCATTGCCTACCTTGAGCTCTGGGCGGCAGCGCTCCAACGGCTTCAGCGCTGGCTGTGGCTGCCGGCTTCAGCATGCTACTAGACCTTCGGGGGAACTTCCGGGTTCCCTGGAAGGCCTAGTAGCGTGCTGAAGCCGGTGGCAGCCACAGCCAGCGCTGAAGCTGCCGGAGTGCTGCCGCTGCCACCCGGAACTCAAGGTAGGCAAGGGCATTGGGGAGGTAGGGTGATCCCTGGGGTGGGGGTGGGTGTTAAGCCACCCCCCCACCCCAGGGATCAGTTAAGTACCAGTACACTTACCTTCTGCTGCAGTGCTGATGTGGGCTCTGGGTGGCCGCCGGCGGCCTGGAGCCCGCACTAGGGGACTTAGGGGAATTTTTTGTTGTTGTTTAAATCCAGGCTTGGCAGGGTAGGTGGGGCGTGTTCCCCCTTCCACCCGCACAGTCTGGGAGGGGGGAGGTTTTTGTTTTTTAATTTTTCCCATTGATTTCAATGGGGACCGTTCCCCATTGAAATCAATGGAAAAGATCCGGTACCGGTAAACCGGTATTAATCTGGTAAGCTGTTTTTTTAAAATCCAGGAACCGGTAAAACCGGTACCCGGTATTTGCCCTCATGTCCCACCCTTAGTAGCCAATATCATTGAGCCCAAGAGCTTCGAAAGGATTCAAAAACAGGATAGGGCAAATATATGGAGGCTGAGAAAACTTGATTATGGTGGGGTTAAAATGTTATAGAAGACATAAAGCTTCAGTTGCAAGACATAAGTTGACCTCCAGCAGGTGGGGTTTCGGAGTATTTTCAGACGTTACGAGATCACAGTGAACCACGGTGAATACCCACATGGTGATCATGGTCCCGTAACGTCTGTTGGGGGGAATGGAAGTTCCCGCCAGATGTTCACCCCTGTGAATCGCGGGGAGGAATCACATTCAACACGCAAACAGAGGTCCTGGCCGGACCATCTCCGTTTGCGTGTTGAATGTGATTCCCCCCCATGATCAAGGGGACCGTCTCGTCTGTCCCCTGACCATGGCCTGGAATCAGCGGTGCGATTCCCGGCCATGGTCAATGCCCTGGGGGGCCGGCGGACGCTGTGGCCTCACTGGCCACGGTGCCTGCCTGTCTCCCAGAGGGAGGGCAGCCAGGGGAGCGTGGGGGGGTGGGGCTGTGCGGCCGCACGTTGAGCCGCGCAGCCCTGCCCCCTCCCCTGATTCCCCCGGGATCAGCCGACACGTCTGTTTGATGGCCGTTTTGATCCCGGTGGGGGATCAATGGGTGATTCCATGACGGGGCCAATACTGGCCCCGTCACGTCTGAAAATACCCTTACATGTCCACTTTGGAGGTTCTTACAACATATTTTCAAGCAGCTGGTACTGACCACTGTTGAAGATGGGATACTGGACTAGATGGACCCGCTGGTTTGAGTGGCACAGCAATTATTATAAAGTTACACTACCGTTTTGTACTCTGTGTGATCCTCCAGCTTGTTAGCACCAGCGCTAGCAAGTAGGACTGGTTTGAGCCCCCTTACTTGAATAGGACTCACACCAGCACTAAGGGCTATCACTACAGCTAAAAAGATAAGACTGTTCCGTCTGAATATTTTGGAGTTCAGTCTTTCACAGTAGAACTGTGTTGAAACAGCCCTTCTATTTTCAAGGAACAGTAGTGTGAAAATAGAACTGTTGGAGAAATTCTAATTGGAATTCTGATTGTTGTATGCGTGCGCAAAATGGCAGCTGTATTACACATGCAACATAGTGGCAGCCATAATGGTGCTGCTATTTTGCACATGCACAAAAGCTAACGACAATTTTCCTGTCAGTCCAATGAACTAAAATAGGAATGATGGTTCATTACAATTAAACTGACCAGTTCCATTTAAAACAGAATCCGGTCAGAAACAGACTTTCACATCTTTTTCACGGGTAACTTCTTTATCTGTGAGAGCATGTAGTACCATGGTGTTCAGAACTCTTACATACTATATATGATCAGCAACCTCTTCCACCGTAGACAAAATAAGAGAATAGGGCTGCAATCCACCAACCATTTACTCTGGACTAGAACTGAAAGTGAGTAACCACAAAAACAAGTATAACCTTCAAATTTCCAGTACCCGAATTGACTTGACAACATTGGGTACCCAATTGCAACCTGATTTGGGTACCCAATGTCCTGGAATGTTGATTTCTGGTCTGATTTTTCTGACTTTTTATGGACTTCTGTCACCTATCGACTTTTCCATTATGGAAAGCTGACTTCCACTCCTGAATTTTTGGTTTTCCATCCCGATATACTGATTGGTAATTGGAAAACTGAAAAATAGGTAACAGAAATTACCAGTTTTTTGGGTACCTGATGTGGTACCTAAAATGTAGGCATTGCCCACGGTTACTAAATTAAGTACCCAATTAAGTTCTACTCTGGAGTAGTCCTATAGGGTTTCAATGCAACTACTTCAAAGTAAGTGATTGGTGGATTGTGCTCCAAGTGTATTACTTTTATGGATGTCATGTCAACAAATAGTTTTATGGACTCCCCTTAAAGCCAAATTGCTGCTACTTTGTATGTTAACATTTTGCCTTCAAAGTTTAACATTTCCAATGTAAATATTTAAAAGTTACCATGGCCTTCAACTGGGACCTGTTTTCAAGTGGCAGCGGTGGGGGTGGGCGTGGGGAGGCAGTGAACATGGGTCCTCATACTTTGAATACTAATAGATAATTCTAGATAGGCTTTCTAGCTGAGGCACATGGCTGCTGTGTGTTAACAGAACACACAAACTATTACTCTCTCAGAGTCCAGTATGGATCAGCAAGTCTGGATTCATTCCTTACTTACAGAGTTGCTTGTTTTTTTCAAAGATAGAAAAGAAAATTACCTGTGTTGGATCATATGGAACAGGAATACAAAATATAGGACGCTATAAAGGAAAAATAGGTAAGAATATGCAATAATTGTTTAGATAATCACCACTAATAAACCATCATACTTTGAAAATGGTGCTGCTACATTCATTTTTTAGCGACAGTGATGTCATCCCTTTGCTTAACCTTTGGTACTTGAATTAGGTTCACTGAATGTTTTGGGCCAAAATTTGAGAAAACTCTTTCTGTCCAATGTTATTTCCCCTCACGTACAGCCTGGATTTAACGCACATACAAGCACAGAACTAAAGATGGACATTGAACTTGTGCATTGCTTCTATGTGGGGTCTGTCAGACTGTTTTGTGGTTTTTGTTTCACAAACAAAGCAATTAAACAAGAACATGGAGATAATGTGCAAATTCAGGAAACTCTAATATTTGCTTCCCACAGAAATCGCAAGTTGCAGTCATGTTCCTTATCCATGTTGCCCATAAAATGTTCAGTCTTATACACATACCTGCTATCATTTGATAATTAAAAGGATGCAGATTTATTCATTAGGAGTGCACAGAAAGTGGAAAGCTGTACAGTACAAACATGCAGCTTAATTTTGCAGAGACCAACAATGTCCTTTTTCTTCTTTGTTTTTGTCTCTTATCTGTCAGCCTTCCTTCCTTCCTTCCTTCCTGTTAATCTCTCCTTTTTGTCTTTATTTTTGTAAGTCCTCCATCCCTTCCTGCCTTTATTCCTTTTTGAAAAGTGCAGGAGGCAGTGATGCAGGCAGTGATGGAGAGGGAACCCTGAGCATGCTCCGGCACCTCCGCCATCGCTGTCTGTCTTATGCAGCTGCCGGCTGCTCCCTGTGCCTGGAGGAACCTGTGTGAGGAACCAGCAGCAGTGGGTATTTTTACACGCTACAGCACTCCTCACCGCCACGCTTTGATCCTGCCCAAGGCGAGAGCCCTCACCCTGGGCAGGATCTGGCCCCGCCACCAAACAAACGTGATGGCAGAGGGGATGGAGAGAGGGTGGGGGGAACGTGCAGACCTGGTCCACACAGCCCTGCCCCCTGCCCTGTTCTGCGCAGCCCATTCCCCTCCCTGACAGGCGGGAGCGGCAGTCTATGAGGCTGTCATGCCAGCTCGGAAAAGCTCCAGCCACCATCGGAATTAGGTAGAACGGGTCATCAGACATGACGGCTCGCTCTACCACAGTCGTCCCCGGACCACAGCAGGGCTAACTCCAGGATGTGCGCTGGCAGGGAGCCCAGAGTTCATCCTACCACAGTCCGGGGTATGTTTGTTCCTGCCTGCTAAAAACATCTGACAAGCGGGAACAAATGTGACAGCACCATGGGTGGCCACGCCGGGGTAAGCGTGGTTGCGCCATGTTTGAAAACACCCAGTTTCTGGGTGCAGGCGGCAGCAGCAGAAATAGACATGATGGCTTGAGAGCATGTTTGGGATGCACTGTGTAATCTTGCCCATTTCTTCCCTGCTGCTCATATGACCCGAAAACTGAAGGAGGAAGCCTGAGCTCAGCCTGATGTGGCCACGGTGGTAGATCAGCCCTGAAAGTGGCAGTTGTCACTTATCTGTTAGATTTGGCAGGTCTGCAAATAGCAACATGGAATAATCAGTCGGGGGTTTGAGCCCTATTCTCTTGTCCATCTGAGCTATGTTTTCGCTAGGTTTGCCACTTTCCTGGATGCTTTAGACTAGGAGAGGACAGGATAAAGGGACTCCCCCATCTGTTTCCAACAGGGGCATGCCTCTTCGGAGCATGATTGTACGAGCCTCTTCACCCTGCCCCTTTCTGACGTCTCTCTTAGGGATTTGCGAACAGAACCGAGTTCAGAAATTTGGTTTGGTTTGAAAATCGAGTTCGGTTCGAAAGTTCGGTTCAGTCGACTGAACTATTTGAGTTCAGTTGAATTCCGAACTTCTGAACCGAGTTTGTACATTCAAAACCGGGTTTTTTGGCCTTCTAAACTGGTTCGGATTCGCCCGAACAGTTTGGTTTGAAAGTTTGAGTTTGGTCGACCGAACTATTCGAGTTCGGTCGACCGAACTCTGAACTTCTGAACCGCGTTCGCACATCCCTAGTCTCCCTCCCCCAATCCCCTGGGGGAAAATGGGAGACATGGTAACTCTGCTTGTGGTAACTACAGGCAGGAGAGCAAGTGGATTTAAGCCATTTCTGTCATTCCACAATTTTTTGCTGTCTTATTTGAGGGTGCAGTGCCATCTAGTGATAGTAGCACCCTAATTCTTGCAAGATATTCCACAACTCCTGTACTGCACATAGAGTGAAATTTGCTTTATGCAGGGGTGTTAAAGACTGGTATCTGATCAGGGTATGCCCTTTCAAATGGGTGATTGTCTATTTTGCCTTGCAAAGATTTCTTTCATTTAAAATAACGTATTTTTAAAAAGCTCTGTATAATAATTATGGTTGTTTCCTGTTAATGTAGTAACCAATGGATGGAGGTTAAAGGAGCGATCTCCTCAAAATAAAGGCCCTTTCCAAACAGATGTCCCAACCCCCCAACCCCTCGCTCACATGTGGGGCGTGTCTGTTTGAACACTACAACAGGTGCATGGGGGATGGGTGGGCATCTGTGGGAATGTCGTGGCTGGTGGGTGGCGCGGCATGCATACTCCCGCACTCCACCCACCTCCACTCATGCACGGAGCAACAGGTGTCAATGCCAGATGCTCCATACGTGGAGATGGGTGGAAGTGGGTGGGGGTCCATGGGAACACCCCCCCCATGCACTGCCCATACACTGTGCCCCCCCCCATGCACCCGCACCTGTTAGAAAAGGGCCAAAGTTGCCATATATCTCAAATCAAGGTGACATCGTTTTAATAATTTACATAATTAGATGGAACTAATTTGTATAATGTGTTTCCACCCAGGGCCAGCCTTACAATTTACAAGGCTGAGGGTGAAGATAAAATGTGGGACTCCTGGTGGTTGGACCCCTTAACCTGTGACCCCACTCCCTCAGGGGCACTTCTTCGGGACCCTAGAGGTGGTTGGGTTTGTGGTCCTCCTCGAAGAAAGTGGTGGCCCTGTACCCTGGCCTGGTGAAATCTAGACTTGGGCTGCTGTGAGGCCCCTAGAAGTACAGAAAAGAGCAGGGCTAAGGGGGGTTGCCCTGGTTGCCTTGTGGGAAGGCCTCAGCAGTGGAGCCAGTCACAGCAGTGGAGAAGAGGCTCCATTTACTTGGTTGTCCCTGGCAGATAGATTTTGCCACCACAACACCCCATCCCCAGTGCAAGTCCCAGACCTGGGCTTGCACTGGGGGTGGCTGCTTCTGCAGAGAGCAGGAATACGAGGGTGGCTTGGCTTCCAGCTGAGCCAGGATTTAAACTGTTTGGGAGCCAGGGCTTCAGTCTTTAATCCGTACATTTCCTGGATTTCTGGGCAGCATGGAAACCCTAGCCAGAATGCTCTTAGATACTAAAGAAAAGAAAACCACAGACATTGATGAGAAGAATGGTCTGAAAGGCCTCAGAAATTATCGAAATAATAAAAAATACCCCTGGGCTGTCTCAGAGTACTACTCATATGACACGTGAATGGGCTTCACTCTGCATTTTACATTTAGTCCTATGATGTCACAGTAGAATTAAATGCTGTTCTTGGCACTTTTAATAACTCTGTGTTAACATGAGAAGAGCCAAGGTGATGATGAATGGATCCCATTTAAATCTGGGATGTTGCAGAATTAGATTTTTGTATACTGAGACTGGAAAATAGTGAGAGTAAGGCTTCAGTCCTCCTTCCACTGAAGTCAATGCTCAGTTCCCATTGCTTTGAATGGACAGAGGGATGCACCATGGCCACTTTGAAAAATGCCTTGATGGTAACTTGTCCTCCAGAGAGTGCTAGGGTGGTCAGATATGCAACTTTTATATTATTTATTATTAAAATTTATATGCCATCCCCTCCTTCTACAAGCATCTCGGGGTAGCTAACAACATTTTAGAACACATAACTAAACATACAATTAAAACAACCTAAAACCCCCAGATTAAAATAACCCATACTGATGAGAACACTTATGAGAAATACAGGTTGTAGGGCTTCACTGTCACTAATGCAGCCCTACAACCTGTATTTCTTATAAGTGTACTCTAAAATATGCATATCTGGCCACCCTAGAGAGTGCTCTCCTACTGGGAGTAGGAACGGAGGGTTACAGGGTTATTTTTTCTTTCTGAAGCCAACGAGGTGAAGTCGTTTTCTATCCCCCACACTGAATGATATATTACCTGAGCTTGTGGTCGCAACGGAAAACGCTGTGGTGGATATCGGCGGTTATACCACCTCTGTTGTGGAGACAAAAGGCATCAACTTCAGTATCCCCAGCGTTGGGATTATGCAGCAACTGAGGGTGTTAACGAACGACAACAGCCCACAACAGGTAGGTGTCGACCTGCAAATTGATTATGCTCAACCCCACTGGCCATGTAGCCACCAGACACGCAGCCCCCACTCATGGTGGGGTCCTAGAGTACGTGGAGTCTGACGTGTGGGCAAATGCAGGCTAATGTGCGCCCACGTGTCTACATCCAGTCAGTTAGGTTGCATGCAACATTGTGTGCATACAGGTCCGTCAGCACCACAGAGTCGCAGGGGAAAAGCCTAGAGCATTCCAAGGAGCGACTGCTTCCTGCCACGTATTAGGGTTGTTGTGCTAAAACTGCTAGTGGGAGTTGCTCAAACACATAAGAAATACACAGAGGGGACTGCCTATTTCTTTGGCTCTACATGCTAAGTATGTGAGTGGGGGCTGCACGGACCAAACCCGGACTCCCTCAGAGTCTGGTATGGATCAGCAAGTCTGGATTCATTCCGTACTTACAGAGTTGCTTGTTTTTTTTAAATATAGAAAAGAAAATTACCTGTGTTGGATCATATGGAACAGGAATACAAAGTATAGGACTCTATAAAGGAAAAATAGGTAAGAATATGCAATAATTGTTTAGATAATCACCACTAATAAACCATCATACTTTGTAGCAGCACCATTTTCATTCATTCTTTTAGCGAGAGTGACATCATCCCTTTGCTTAACCTTTGGTCCTTGAATTAGGTTCATTGAATGTTTTGGGCCAAAGTTTGAGAGAACTCTTTCTGTCCAATGTTATTTCCCCTCACGTACAGCCTGGATTGAATGCATATACAAGCACAGAACTAAAGATGGACACTGCAATTGTGCATTGCTTCTATGTGGGGTTTGTCAGGCTGTTTTGTGTTTTTTGTTTCATGAACAAAGCAATTAAACAAGAACATGGAGATAATGTGCAAATTCAGGAAACTCTAATATCTGCTTCCCACAGAAATCGCAAGTTGCAGTCATGTTCCTTATCCATGATGCCCATAAAATGTCCAGTCCTATACACGTACCTGCTATCATTTGATAATTAAAAGGATGCAGATTTATTCATTAGGTGTGCACAGGAAGTGGAAAGCTGTACAGTACAAACATGCAGCTTAATTTTGCAGAGACCAACAATGTCCTTTTTCTTCTTTGTTTTTGTCTCTTATCTGTCAGCCTTCCTTCCTTCCTTCCTTCCTGTTAATCTCTCCTTTTTGTCTTTATTTTTGTAAGTCCTCCATCCCTTTCTGCCTTTATTCCTTTTTGAAAAGTGCAGGTGGCAGTGATGAAGGCAGTGATGGAGAGGGAGCCCTGAGCATGCTCCGGCACCTCCGCCATTGCTGTCTTTCTTATGCAGCTGCCGGCTGCTCCCTGTGCCTGGAGGAACCTGTGTGAGGAACCAGCAGCAGTGGGTATTTTTACACGTGACAGCGCTAATCACCGCCACGCTTTGATCCTGCCCAAGGCGAGAGCCCTCACCCTGGGCAGGATCTGGCCGAACAAACGTGATGGCAGAGGGGGCGGAGAGAGGGTGGGGGAACGTGCAGACGTCCACACAGCCCTTCCCCCTGCCCTGTTCTGTGCAGCCCATTCCCCTCCCCGACAGACGGGTGCAGCAGTCTATCAGGCTGTCACGCCAGCCCGGAAAAGCTCCGGCCCATTGGAAAAGCTCTGGGCCATCAGACATGACGGCTCGCTCTACCACAGTCGTCCCCGGACCGCAGCAGGGCTAACTCCAGGATGTGCGCTGGCAGGGAGCCCAGAGTTCATCCTGCCATGGTCTGGGGTATGTTTGTTCCCACCTGCAGCAAACATCTGGTGGGCAGGCTCATATGTGACAGCACCATGGGTGGCCACGCCGGGGTAAGCGTGGTTGCACCATGTTTGACAACACCGAGTTCCTGGGTGCAGGCGGCAGCAGCAGAAATAGACATGATGGCTTGAGAGCATGTTTGGGCTGCACTGTGTAATCTTGCCCATTTCTTCCCTGCTGCTCATATGACCCAAAAACTGAAGGAGGAAGCCTGAGCCCAGCCTGATGTGGCCACGGTGGTAGATCAGCCCTGAAAGTGGCAGTTGTCACTTATCTGTTAGAGTTGGCAGGTCTGCAAACAGCAACATGGAATAATCAGTCGGGGGTTTGAGCCCTATTCTCTTGTCCATATGAGCTATGTTTTCACTAGGTTTGCCACCTTCCTGGATGCTTCAGACTGGAAGGGGACAGGATAAAGGGACGCCCCCATCCGTTTCCAACAGGGGCATGCCTCTTCGGAGCATGATTGCACGAACCTCTTCACCCTGCCCCTTTCTGACATCTCCCTCCCCCAATCTCCTGGGGGGAAATGGGAGGCATGGTAACCCTGCTTGTGGTAACTACAGGNGAAGGCCAAGCCCCAGGAGAGTCGTGGTGTCCTCGAGCGATGACAGCCGAGGATGCTGGGAGCGTATGCAGACGAGCTGCAACCTCACCAGTCAAATTAAACTGGTCACCAGTTAATCAAATCAAACCTCACCAGTTAAATTAAAATCAATTTAAAAGGTGAAGTTAAAGGGGGGGGGGCCAGACTACACCGAGGGGATCCCCTGCACCTAGAGATTAAAGGGGTTTTCAGGTTCTTTTTAAAGGTAAGGAGGAAAGAACTAAGATGGACATCTGGGAGGAGTGAGTTCTATTCCTGCTTTGACCGGTTCTTTAACCTCTCTGCTCTGCTTTCCCCAAAATTAAGATATAACTCGTGCCTACTTGTTTTTTGTTTTTTTAAAATCCCCTGCAGTTTAAAAATTCGAAGAATACCTAGGGTAGCCTTTACTATTTATTTCAAAGTATCTTCGAGCTTAACTGTCAGACTACTATTAACTGTCTCACAGAATTTAACACTTTCTGAAAACCAGACCCCTTTATTGTGTCTGTATTTTGGCCTGATAAAAAAACCTGATCCTTTTGGAAACCTTGGCCTAGTTAAGTAGGGCTGCTTTCCAGTGTCATGCCAGCCAGCTAGGGTTGCCGCCTATGTACATGTTTAAGGAACGCTTATGAAAAATACATGTTGCAGGCCCTGCAAAATGTATTTTTCATAAGCGTTCCTTAAAAATGTGCATAGGTGGCAACCCTACAGCCAGCACCCTGAGCTGTGAGACTTTTCAACCTCCATAACATATGGCACGCAACTGCTCAGTTGTCGCAACAGCCCCACAGAAGACACAACACTAGTGACCATTGGGTGCTTTTGGTGGATGCTGGTATGATGTCTGAAAGTGGTCTAGCTAAGAACTCCCAGCCTAGTTAAATCTATTGATCGCCCTAGGAAACTTTCTGAGGGCATCTTTACATGAGCCTCGTTTCTCCCGGACTTCTGAAGTCTGAAAAAAACTTGCACGTGCTTGTTTAGATTTCACCCTCGCTACCAGAAGCCGGCTGGGCACCATTGGAAACAGTGGGCACTGGTGAACTAGTGCATGCTTGGAGACCTGGACTTTTAAACCCCCAATATCTTACAAGTCTCGGTCTCCAAGCATCGCTAGCTCACCGGGACCTGCTGTTTCCAATGGTGCCCGGCCGACTTCCAGTAGTGGGGCTGAACATCTAGCAACCCTCCACCCTCTGCATGCAAGTTTCTTTCTCCCGAACTTCAGAAGTCCGTGAGAAACGAGGTTTGTGTAAAAATGCCCTGAGTGATGGCATTTTTTTTACGGGATTGTGATAGCCTCTGTGGGCTCCCGTCTGTCTGTTAAATCATGAAGGTCCCATCCTTGGGGCATAATCCTTCATCTGTTAAAGTCAGCTCTCATTGATTTTAGCAGTAGAGGATTGTGCCTCTGGATTCTGAAACACCATACATCTTGCACAAGGAACTGTCTATGCTTTGTCTCTGGGAAATAAGTTTTAACTGTAGAAACATGTTCATCTTATTCATTCCCTTTATACGTTCTAGCTCTTTTACTAATGTTACTGTACTTTCTTCTTCATATTGGGCCAATTTATTGGGGTCATTGACAGTGTTTCTATTGACTCCATGGTGGGTTTAAGCCAGGTGGGTTGTGTTTTTTAAATGTGCTGTTTTTCATAGTAATCTCTGTTCCTTCAAATCAAGTATGTACACACATTCTGAAACACACCACATGCACATTTTGCTAAAATACAGTCAATCCTCATTATAACAAACCCTGCTTATTTATTATTTATTCACATTTTTATGCTACCCTTCCCATTTAAGACTCAGGGCGGCTTAGAATGAACCCCTGTTTGTAGCAAACCAAGCTTCAAGAATCATTGCTTTCGATATCTTCTACAACAAACCCATAGATATAATGAACTTCTTCTCTGGTCCCATAGGAGTTTATTGTACTGAAGTTATACTGTATATATTAAACCCTTCAAGGCTTGTCTTACCTTTGCTTTTTGATTGGCACAACACTCAAGGTGCCAGCTTGGTCCAATGAAGCCTGAGCTCACCGCTGCCACATATATATATATGTACTGCTTTCAGTGCCATGGCTTTAATCTGAAAACCACAGGTCATCATGCGTCACAGTTTCTTAATACCTGTAAGATTGTTTGTTTCATTTCCTTTCAGATGAAAGACTGCAGAAATCCCAGGAATTAACACTAGATCATGTCAAAGAGTTGGTTGTCAAAGGAATTACGTATGGAAAATATTTATTTATTTATTTCCTTATATTTATATGTTGCCCCCCATGCCTACGGCATCTCGGGGCGGCTTCCAACATAATATAAAATAATTTCTTAACATAAAAAGTCTAAAACTTTTGGAGGCTCTTATCGCTGGAGATCATGTTCAGACTTTTGCAGACTGTAGCATTCAGACCTTTGCTTTGCTTCTATAGAAAGGTTTTCACATTGAGGACTAAGGTAATATTTTTTTTAAACGGTTTTTTGTTTCTTGAAATTAGGATTGTTCATACTTTGTGATCCCNTGAGTGGCCGATGCATGGGTCACGGGAGCACACTTCCCCACACACCACAATCACACAAGCAGTTGGACGTGTGGACAGTGGGGTGAGTGCATGTGTGGACCTGTCTCTTCTACAAACATCCAATGATGCATTCATGAAGTTGCAGGTGCACAGGTAGATCTTGAATGACAGGAAAATAGAAGGACCACCAGTGAGCAGTCTGAGGGGGTGAGAAAGGAACTATGGAAAGATGGATGGAAGAGAGGTTTTTAGGAGGGATTTGAAGGAAGCAGAGTGTGCTCAGGGAGGGAGTTCCTTCCAGGCATAGGGAGCAGTATGGGAGAAGGAGCAAAGTCAGTTTAAGGAGCAGGTGACTTTGGGCAGATAAGCGGGGTGGATAGCAGAGGAGAAGTGATGTTCCTGGGTGGTTATGTAATTGGAAATGAGGACAAAAAGATGCTGAGGATCAAGGCCGTGAAGAGCCTTGAAGTTGACGATAAGGAGTGCAACAGGGGAAAGGGAGCAGAGGAGGGACTGAATATGATCCAAATGGCACATGAAGTTGTTGACCTCAAAAGAAGTGAGAGCATCAAGGTGAGAGCAGGGAAAACCAGTAAGAAGGAAGTTGCATCAGTCCAGGCGAGAGTTGACTTGGAGCATTGACTAGAATTTTGGCTGGGGAAGCAGTAAGGCAGGGCCAGATTTTAGTGATGTTATGCATGGAGAAGCAACAGCCCTTAGCAGCAGAGTGAATAAGGTATAAAGGAGAAGAGAGGGAGGAATCAAAGATGAATTCCAGGTTATGTTTCATGGGGACATGCTGGATATCAATGAAAATAGAGAAGAGAGAGGAGGTTGTTTCGGGCAGAAGATGAAGATCTGNTTTTAAAAAGCTCTGTATAATAATTATGGTTGTTTCCTGTTAATGTAGTAACCAATGGATGGAGGTTAAAGGAGCGATCTCCTCAAAATAAAGGCTCTTTTCAAACTGAAGGCCCCCCCCCCACATGTGCAGGTGAGGGGGCGTGTCCGTTTGAATGCTGCGTGGGGGATGGATGGGCAACCGTGGGAACACCGTTGGGTGGCAGTGAGTATGCACTCCCGTGCTCTACCCACCTCCACCTATGCATGGAGCAGTGGGTGCCAATGCTGGATGCTCCGTGAGTGGGGATTGGTGGAGGTGGGTGGAGATCCATGGGAACGCACTCCCATGCACGGTGCCACCCCCTATCTCCCCACGCACCCATGCCTGTTAGAAAAGGGCCAAAGTTGCCATATATCAAATCAAGGTGACATAGTTTTAATAATTTGCATAATTAGATGGAACTAATTTGTATCATTTGTTTCCAATCAGGACCAGGCTTAAAATCATCATTGCCTCCTGCAGACCAGGCTCCTAGTGCATGGCAACCCCGGGAAAGATGTGGGACCTATTCGGTTGGTCCGCCCCCAGAGGCTGATGGAACTGCAGCGGTTCCAGGAATCCCTGGGGGAGGTGTCCTTAGAACTTGAAGGCTGCTTGGTTGATGATCTTGTTTTAGCTTGGAACACCTTGCTGGGTGAGGTCATCGATCGGGCGGCTCTGAGACGTCCACTCCCGCCGCTTCGTCACCGTTTACTGAGGGTCTGCGGTGTCTAAAGCGGGAAGAGCGGTGGTTAGAGTGCCACTGGCACTGCTCTCATGCTGAACTCGATAGGCTGCAGCATCAGACCCATTTGCGGTCCTATGGTGTGACCGTGAGGATGACAAAGAAGGAATTCCTGGGCCCAGGGCCCAGGTCCTGTGGTATCAGTGCTTTCCTAGTGTTTGCTAGCAGTAAGTGACTGGATGAGGCTGAGCAGACTGAAACTGAACCCCGACAAGACAGAGGTGATGGTGGGTAGGGCAACTGAGGTGGGTAGGGCAACTATTGAGAGTCCTTCCAATGACAAAATGAAAAATCAACATGACAACCATATCAAAAAATGACTTACTACCAGATTTTAATTTCATCATAGCCATAAAAATGGCCTCCAAATACATTTTTATGGCTAAAACCTGGTANGCACCCATGCACCCCCCACCTGGCGGCACTGTGTAAAAACTGCCTGAGTGGGAAATATCTCTGGGAGTGATTTTGGAAAGCCCTCAGCATCGACCTCATTCCTCTTCCACTGCAGTCAATAGTGCTTTCACTAAGTAGGGCGAGAACGGTATTAGACCAGTGTTGAAGGCTTTGAATAGTCCCACTCTATTTCCAGATTTCAGTGTATTAACACTTGAAACTAAAAGGAAAGGAAGTAGAATCAATATTATTGGTAGTATTCTGGAACTTGGTTCAAAAAGGGATTGGATAAATTCTTAGAAGATAGGTCCATAAACAGCTATTTGTCAAGCTAGTTGGATGAGAATTCTGACTGTCAGGGGCTGGGAGTGGACGGTGGGAAATGGACCACTCCATTTTGACCAATTGTGCTCTTTTCAGAAGCAAAGAAACGTCAGATATTGGATGCCGAAAAAGATGAACCATTGCTGTGTGTAGCACTTTTTATGTCCCTAGGTTTCACCAATGGTGGAGTTATGGCTATAATAGTTGATAAAGGATGGTGCCCACACAGTTTAGTCTACCCTACCCCCAGCATGTCCCCACCTGCCCTGTAGCTGGGTCTGCTTGCTTCCTGTTTCTGTATAAATAATAATTCTATAAAGTATTATATAGATGCATAGATAGATTATATTGCAAACCAACCTGAGCCTTCAAGGAAAGGTGGGTTAATAATTGGAATAAGTAAAACAACATAATCACCAGTGTTGGCCCAGCACCCTAGCCCCTCCCCCCATGTCCCTAGGACTTGGCAGCTCATCATGAGTAAATGATCAGCAATTCCCTTCTGATTCTGTGAAATCTACATTTATTTTAGCTGTGGATACTCACATTGATTAGTATCTTACTGTATGTGAAGATCCATTAAAGTTAGTGGAACTTTGCCATATATCATATCATGATACTAAACATGGATTTGCTCAAATAAATTAGGAATCTGAAGAGTAAGTACAGTAATTATCTCCTCGGTCATGTTCTAGTCTTAAATGTTTTATAAGTTATATTTTATGGCTAAGTTTTTCCAAGGAGACTAAAGGAGTTGTGCAAACTCTTTGGTTTCCTTGGGGGGGAAAATGGTCAATGGTTTTTACTGACACCTGCTAAAATTAAAGATAAGAAATTTGTTTACAGAAGAGCAGCAGTATGANCTCCCCTTTAAAAGAAGATGCTTATGAAAAATGCATGTTGCAGGGCTGCATTGGTTTCAGTGCTGCCCTGCACCATGTATTTTTCATAAGTGTCCTCTTTTAAAGGGGAGGTATGGCCACCTGCCCATTGATTATGTTCACCCCCACTGACCATGTAGCTACCAGACACCAGAGACGCAGCCCCCACTCATGGTGGTGTCTTAGAGTATGTGGAGCCTGCCGTGTGGGCAAATGCAGGCTAATGTGCGTCCACGTGTTTGCATCTAGTCAATTAGGTTGCATGCAGCATTGTGTGCATACAGGTCCGCCAGCACCACAGAGTCGCAGGGGAAAAGCCTAGAGCATTCCAAGGAGCGACCACTTCCTGCCACGTATTAGGTTTGTCATGCTAAAGCTGTAAGTGGGAGTTGCACAAACGCATAAGAAATACACAGAGGGGGCTGCCCATTTCTTAGGCTCTACACGCTAAACCTGAGTGGGGGCTGCATGGACCGAACCCAGACTCCAGTGACTGTCGTCTTGTTTAACACCCTGAGTCTCTTTTTAAAACTAGAAGAAGTGTGTCCTCCATCCATTGAAGTGAGTGGCTCAGCTCCCTTTAACGTTAATGCTGGAGGATTGTTCCCTAGGAAATGAAGCTTAACGTCTATAGAAAATTAACAGTGACCAAGAACTTTACCTCTCTGCTGGAACTTTCTTCACTGTCTTCATCCTTAAAAAGAAAGTAGGTATCATTGAGCTAACATGTATGTATAACCCATTGAAGTGAGCGACTCAGCTCCGTTTAACTTTAATGCTGGAGGGTTGTTCCCTAGGAAATGAAGCTTAACGTCTGTAGAAAATTAACAGTGACCAAGAACTTTACCTCTCTGCTGGAACTTTCTTCACTGTCTTCATCCTTAAAAAGAAACTAGGTGGTATTGAGCTGACATGTATAACTCCTTTGTCAGAAAAGGCCCGTAATACAGTCATGATGACGGTCTAGGTTTGAGGACAACCTTAAGTTGTGGCAGGTCATAGCCTGATGGGTAAGTGCAGTCCAGCCAATTGGCCCCAGCCGGGAGCAGGCTCCTGGCTGGGGAGGATGGAAATGATTATAAAAAGCAGAGCTAATGCTCAGCTAAAGAAGAGGCACCATTCTAGACTCTGAAAGAATGATTTAGCCTGTCACAGGATGCTCCAGAGGAAAGAGGTTGGGAGCTCGCCCCCAAACCTTGTGCACAATGGGACTTGCCCTGGGGCAGGTTGGTGTCAGAGATTAGGCTATGGCCCTTTTTAAATGGGTCGTGGCTGGGGAAGATGGGTGTGCGTGGGGCA
>QEPC01010959.1:5463962-5474189 GCA_003113815.1 Sphenodon punctatus | reverse complement strand
TTATTATTATTATTATTTTATACATTTCTACCCCGCCCCTCCTGCAACGCAGCTCGGGGCGGCTTCCATCATCCAGACAATAAAATACAATAAAAACAATCTAAAACCATCAAAAATACTTAAAATATTAAGTGTGTTGTGTGGGGCCTGATCCTGTGTCGATGTAGTTACAACTCTTCACTCCAGACTATCTTGAGGATGTTTAGTACAATTGTGGAATCTTAAAACTTTGCCTGCCCTGCCCTGAAGGAAAAGGGTGTAAATTTTAACACCTGTTAAAAAACGCTTGTGAAGCAGAAAGACCCGCAAGTAAAATTTGCCGTGCAGATGGCTGCAGCTTGTGGGGAAGTTGTTACAGGTGCTGGAGATGTACTTGTTATCTGTATTACTGTATTACTTCCGGAAAACCTCTAAGGGCGTCTTCAAACGAGAGCCTCTCCACCCATTACTCACACATTACCCACTGGTTGCCATGGGTAACCAGTCTGTAATGCATAGGTAATGTGTGAGTAATAGGTGGGGAGCTGCTTGTCTGAAAAACACCCTCTGTGGTAGAAGAGTAACAAAATAAAACAGGCAGGGAATTATACACGGTAGAGAAAAATAATACTGTAGGAAGTTCTACTGATAGTAAGAAACATTATGACCCCACCCCCCCAAGTCATTCTTCAATACTTACAGAGAATGGGGCAGAAAGAGCAATGCCCAGAACACAGATGAGGAGGAGAAATTTCATTTTGGTAGAAAATCCTATGGAAACAAAGGTTAGAAGTGAACACAAGACGGATCACTCACTCTATAACGAAATCATTCTGGATCATAGGATGTAAGTCTCAACCAGGTGTTCGGGAGCAACAAAGGACTTGGCCAATGGATGAAAGTGCTCCCCAAGCTCATTCATGTAAATTATGCTGTGCTCCCAAGTAGTCGCTTACATCACTCCAGTGCTCATGACCGGAAAAAGGTTGAGAAAGAGACAAGTCCATGCCTCAGGTGGCTAATATTCTAGGATGGACAAGGAAGGGAACAAAGAGAGAGACAAGGGGTGTTTTTAAGCAAATGCTGGTTGGAGAGGGCTCCATGGCTGCTGAGTGGTGCAGTTGGAGGGCGCCCACACATGCAATGTATGGGTGATTTCAGACGAGACGGGGCANCCTCCCAGCCGGGAATGAACGGAACCACTCAAAAGTGGTTCCGCGCACCCCTGCCAGGTCCTGCGGTGGTGTCAACAACATTCCATGATCAACTGTATCAAAGGTCACTGAAAGATCTAACAATTTTAACAGGGTACAATTCCCCCTATTTGCAAGCAGAGATTGTCAACCAGTGCCACAGGCACAGTCTCAGTGCCATGCCAGGGTGAAAACCTGACTGACATGGGTCCAGGAATCCAATAGCATTGAGATGTGCTTGGAGCTGCAAGGCAACCCCCTATTCAATAACCTTCCCTAAAAAACAGGCTAAAGACAGGGCGATAGCTGGCAGCGGAGTCAACATCAAGAGATGGTTTCTTGAGCAGGAGTCAGATGCCTGCAGTTTTGAGGCCGCCAGGTACTCTGCCCTCCTGAAGGGAGACAGTGACAACCTCAGCCAGTAACAGAACAGCCCCAATAGCTGCTACACTGATCCCAAATAGGAGAGAGAGCAGACAAAGTATTTAAGATGGCACCTTTAATTAGGCCAGCTTCTGTCAGTAAGTATGTGAATTCCTAGCTGTGCATCCTCTTGCCTGAAGGAGGGCCCTGTGTTACTCAAAAGTTTGCACTCACTTGCCAGCAGAGGTTGGTCCAATAAAAGGTGTCGTCTTAACTACATTGTTTCCTATCTCTCTGGATTATCTATGAACAATCACAGCTTTCTTTACAAAGCTCCAGGCAGGACAAACTGTGGGTTATCTACCTCCAAATACAAAGATAGACTTTCATGGTAAATTCCAGAGCCACCCAACTTGGATCCTCTGTCAGCAAGTTGTTTGCTCATTGTGAAATGTTATCATGAAATATAGGCCAGTAAGGTAATTCCCTCAAATATCTGTGGATGGCACCAAAACCTGCAAAGGACAAACAGAAACTACATTTAGTCTTAAACTGAACAAACCCCATTGCTTTAGGGGTTTTTTTTTGGGGGGGGGGACACTTTAGAAAGACACTTCAGAAAGGCTTTCAGTAAGTAAGCTGAGGGGACACCAGAGTGTAGGTAAATAGACAGTGACTATGCAGTTGCTCCCTCTCCCCCAAGAGCAGGAAGCTTTGGGGAAGCCGCGACAGGGCCAGTTCCTTTCGGAGGAGAAACAACTGGAGCTTATTATTTATTTATTTATTTGTGTGTGTGTAGAAAATGGTTTCACAGAATCGTGGCGTTGGAGGATACATAAAGGCCATCTAGTCCAACCCCCTGCTTGGATGCAGGATGACTTCGGCTACAGCTATTTCCTAATTTACAAACTGCTGCTTTCAATCCATCCCTTCTCAACCAGCACGGGCAGCATTTTCCCTGAGACAGAATCACTGCAATCGTCACACGAGCACAGTCTCCCAAATTGCTTCTCTGCAGTTTCTCCAGGGTGGTACAACCTCTGTCTCAGTCAAGTACCTCTGTGGGCATCACGGAGCGCTCCCACATCCCCTGTATTTGTCTACTTGGGACGCCTGTTAATTCTTTGAGGCTGTGCTATGCCGAAGCCATGTGATTGGGGGAGTCCAGTGCACAGCCCAGCTCCCTTCCCCTTTCCTGTACAATGGGCTTAGTTGCCCTGTCCAACCAGGTGTGACCCTCCCAGCCCTGAGCTTCTAGGTTTGCATGTAGATTACAACCCTCAGGCTTAACTTGTGGGGTCTGGCCCAGCTAGCTAGTTGGGAGTGACCTGGCCGCTTGCAGAGCACTGGGATATCGTTGTGGAGTGGAGCGGAACAGGGGGTGAGTGAGATGCTGCAGTGTTGGCCTGGGACTTCCTCACCTTGGTAGCACAAGCCCTCGGAGAGCGTCGTGATGTCATGGCTCTTCCCAAAGTAGGGGTCATTCTCAGTTGGAAGTCAGCTTGCCTGTCCCATACTGAACAAGCTGGATCATCTTGGGTCAAGTTTGTTGTTGTTGTTGTTGTTTGTTGTTTTTTTAATCTACCACCAAAATGTTTTGGTAGAAGGTCGATGATCCTTGTCAGATCATCAATGGACACAACCTTTGACTGCTGGGAGTGAATGGATCATTGCATAACTGCCCAGTTTTGTACCATTTCCATGATGCACATAGTGACAGGCAAATGAGCTAGGGGACTATGGCAGTTCTTATGTTTCTGCATTCTCACACAATGTGTATTAGCAGAGAAACACCCTGCTTAGTCTGGATTGGAGAAATTCCAATCCCTTTTTTCTCCTCTTCTCCCCCCTTTTTAAGATGTTTTATGTTTATGTTATTTGTGTATTTTTAATATGTGTATTTTTAATATATTTTTATACATTGTAAGCCGCCCCAAGCTGCCTTTGGCAGGAGGGGCAGAATATAAAATGTTTTAATAAAATAAAATTAATAAAAATTAATTCTCCTTCTCGGCCATATGGATTTATCTTCAGCCATTGGCGCCACTCCTTCAAAGGGTAAAAACAAACATGACAGCCTGCTGTGGCATGTTTGTTCATGGACCCCACCTGCACGTGTCTGCAGGTGCCACCAGATGTTTGACCCGGGGTATCCTGAGTTGTGGTGGCAGCTAGCCCAGGCTGTGAACACAGCCTGGGCTAGGGTCGACTAAATTGGACCAAAGCAGGCTGTCCCAGAGACGCATGTCTGTTTCCAGGCTGGTTTGCTGGCCTGGACCACCTCTGCCAAGGTTGGCTGGTCATGGTGGCCATCATTAGCCACCATGGCTTCCCATCATGGTTAGGGGCATGGTGTTGGGCACAGTATGAGGCTGGGGCCAGCCAGTTGCACATTCCCCATTCTTTCCACCCTCGGGCTGTGCAGCTGTTGGCCTGGCCAGGAGCATGTGTGTCTTGTGCTCTAGTCGGCATGTGCCCTGTCCGCCTGTCCCAGGTCAGCTCAGAACCCAGCAACCCACCCATCACTTGTGGCTTCACCCAAAGAGACACATTCAACTTTGGCACCATCACACAGTCCTTGAAGAAGCTAGTTAACAGAGTTTCATGGGAATTATAAATCTTTCCAACCTATGCAGCTCAGAGTGCATCAATAATCTGAAATGAAGAAGAGCCAACAATGCGATCTCTGCATCTTACAAGTAATCAAGGTCAACAGGATGTTAAAGTTTGCCAGGACATAAGATTGTTAGCACTGGATAAGTTTCATAATAATACGCTTGATAAACTTGAATACTAGGATCATTGTGTTCAAATAGATTTTAAAAGTACAAGGAAGATAACAAAGTACGGGTGGGTAACTAACCACTATGAATTACCTCTTATTCTTGCATAATGTCACCAGCAGCCCCAGCCATGTGGCTTGGTAAGATTTTCCAGGATTAAGAGCTAAAAATCTGTAATCCTAGAGTGGAAGATCTTGCAGAAATGCAATGCATTATTGTTATGAAGTATGAGTGGGCGATGCAGCAGGTGTTTTGCAACTCTATCCTGTAATATAAAAATGGAGAGACAAAGTGGTTTGAATGATATCCAATAAAATATATCATTCAAACCACTTGACTCACTGTCACTTGGGACCATCATGGCAACCACACTCTATCTCTGGATAGAAAAGCAGAGAAAGATTGTGCTAACTGTGAACATGCTCTACAAGCCACTTACTACTATGTCTATGATGCTGACACCATTTAGGATGCAGGACGTGTACACTGCAGGACTGTAACGGTGTAGCATCTAGAGCTGGAAGAGGGTACCTGCAAAAATGGGTAGAAAATTTCACCCCAAAACTTTATTCACACAAACAGGTGGTCCTGTTTGTCTGTGTGTGTGTGATATCTGAATGTCCAGAGGTGGGTGCTTTCACCAAACAAACCCATCCCAGACCATGAACAATGCCAGCTGGCTACCAATAACCTCAAATGAGGCCACTTTTAGACAAGTGGCCAGCTCATGCTGTGGGAAAAAAAAACACTTTGGAAAAAGTTGCGCGGGGGGCTTTTAGACGAGTCAGCCGTCACCGGCCATCATTGGAATCACTGCTTGTTCATTCTTTTAAAGGGTGCATTGGAAAGACAAGAATGCTGCTTGCACATTCTTTTAAAAAGTGCATTTGAAAGACAAGGTCACTGACTCTGACAAGGTCTTCCAAATGCACTTTTAAAAAGAATGCGCGAGTGACAGTTCCAATGGCGGCCAGCAACTTCCGGCTTGCCTAAAAGCCCCCCACGTGACTTTTTCCAAAGTGTTTTTTTTTTCAAAGCGTGAGCCGGCGACTCGTCTAAAAGTGGCCTCATTTGTGGTTCATGGTCCCCAGCTGGCATTGTTCATGTTCGGGGCTGGGTTTGCTTGATGAGCGCACACACCTCTGAGACATTCATATTTCACACACACAGACAAAAAGGCCCGCCTGTTTGTGTGCACGAAATTTTTGAAAGACCTTGTCTTTCAAATGCACTTTTAAAAAGAATGTGCAAGTAGCATTCTTGTCTTTCCAATGCACTCTTAAAAAGAACGCACAAGCAGTGATTCCAATGATGGCCGGTGACGGCCGGCTCGTCTAAAAGCCCCTCGCATGACTTTTTTCAAGGTGGTTTTTTTTTTCACAGCATGAGTTGGCCACTTGTCTAAAAGCGGTCTTAGTCCATACAAAAGACACTTAGATTAGATAACAAACATAAATATAATGACAGAGGATATTTTCAAACAAGACGATAGCCCACATTGGCACTCTCCAGGTGGGTGTTCACTTGTCCGCCTATTAGGTGTTTGCCAGATGTGGACCTGCACCACCCACACAGCCCCTGCTCACTAGTACACATGCATGCACACACGCACGTTCCCCACTCACAGTCATCAAAGGATATTGTGGGCCCACCGTGCAGGCCACCGCGTGCTAGTGTGTGCTAATGCACATCCACGCATCCGCCTCGCATCTATTTGGTTCACCCGCAGTCTCGCCAGCATCCAGGTCCACCAGCACCATAAAGTCATGCCTAGAGCGGCTGGTAGAGAGCAATCAGCCGTGAAGTGGCCACAAGAGAAGAGAACTGCAAGAGCTAATTGGGCAGTGTTTCTAATGGTACGGGGAGGGTCACAGCCAGGGAAGAAGCCTTCTCTGTCTGTGACCCCCTGTGACAGGGCGGCCTGGATGCCCCCCTGTCTCTTTAAGATCTGTGGGGTCTGAAGAGCAGAGCTTCTTTAAACATCAGAGACGTAGGTGAGCAGGGAGCTGTCAGAAGAGCTGAGGGTACAGGTGTGTCTACCAGACACCTGTGGGGTGATATGCAGGTCCTCAGGCTGGTGAGGGAGTCTGGTGGAGAACTGAGAGGGACTTACAGGGAGCCCCGGCCACGCTAGAACTGTGAAGCGCAGCAGGGGCTGCAACTGAGATGAAATTGACAATTTGGCTTAGAGAAGTGACTGGGCAGTGGGGAGCACTAGAGATGGCTCTGGGGGGGACTGGGTCTGGGGTAGGCACCCTGTAACACCCCCTTTCCATCAGAAGCAGCTGCAGCGCTGTGAAGCCGTTGCCAGAGGAGAGAGTGGAAGTTCAGGAAATAGCCCCCCCAAGCATGCAAGTGCTACTTCTAATGGAAAGGGGGGGGGCATAGCCAGGGACGAAACCTTCTCTGGCTGTGACCCCCTTTTCCATCAAAGCTGGGGAAAGGAAAAGTGTTGAGTGGCGTCACCTGTGGCAGCTACCACCAGCACATGAAATGCGGGCAGGGGGCTGCCCGTCTATTAGCTCTATACGCTAAAACATGTGGAGGGGGGGGGTAAGCGGGGCAGGAAAAGGGCTGCACAGGCTGAATGCAGACTCCAGTGGGCTAGTTGTCTCATTTGAAAACACTCAGAGTGTTTATTTCAAACACCCTACTCTAAAAGCAAATAGATGGACTAGACAAAGCTTAATAACATGCATAACATTAGCTCCTCCCTGCTATACAGTATGTCTTCTAGTAATTAAATCATAAATACAGCTGTATCTCATTTACAATTATCAGAAAATATTGTACAAGAATAATGAAGGTTACAAGAAATGTAAAATGATTACAAAGCAATCTGAAACAACTTATTAAGAAAGAAAGTTATTGTTAAGAAACTTATCTTAAGAGGATACCTATATCAGAAAGGAAGTAAAAGAACTACACTCAATTTGAGTTGGCCTGACTCAAATGAGGCAGAGTTATGCTCATCTAAGTATGATCTTTGCTGGACCCAGGGTCTGGGCTGATGAGTAGGCGAATGAGTGGTTTTGTGTGGAAGCAAGCAAAAGCTATGAACCGGACCCGCTATTTTTTTGGGGTGTCCGATCTGGGCGGAAATACCGATTTGGCCCTAAATTTGAAACCTTATAATTATTCATAAGTAGTAAAGATTCTAAACTAAGGCCGCTTTCCCATGAGCCATTTTGCATTGGCGGCAGCTTGCGCCAGTCAAATCTAGCGTAGCTGCTGGCTCGTGGGAAATGAGGACGTGCACAGTGCAGCGCTATGGCAGCGCTCATGCTGGGAGGCTCGCACAAGGGTCAAAGTACCCTGTCCCTTGTGCGAGCCTCCCAACGCGAGAGCCGCCATAGTGCCGCAATTCCTCATTGCTCACGAGCCTCCAGCTGAGCTGGATTTCATTAGCGCAAGCTCCTCCCACCGCGAAACGGCTTGTGGGAAAGCGGTCTAAATATGGTATGAAGCTCTACAAAATATCTTATTGGCTGTTAGTAAGGCTCTCCACTTCTAGTAAGTCTCTCCACTGTCTTGCCCACATCCTTATAGAAGTTATTAATAACCTGTATAAAATGTCAAAGTAACAAACAGGATGCTTGACCGTAGTCGGCCTAAAAAGCCTTATGCCAATCTATGCTAGTTTGTGAGCAAATAATCAAAATAAGCCAAAAGCCATATCCATAAGGACATATCCTACAGGTGGGGTTGGAAAGCATGGCCTTGTATAGGGAGAGGCATTTCATCTGCCACTGTCTAGACCAATGTGGAATTTAGTCAAGAATTATGTAATACTGAGAAGTATTGATTGATATATTTGGATGCAAATGAGAGATCTAGGTCCTGATTGCAATCACAGACTGATGTAACCCAAGAGTTAGTGCATGAAACCAGTCGGGTTACAATTGAAGAATCTGTGGGGAAAATAGGGTTTTAGCTGAATGCAAGTGATTTTATCTATTGACAGAGCATTCTTCCTTTGTATGTTCTCATCCTGTTCCCTCTCAAGCACAACAACAATATCAGCCATATTGGAACAAAGCATCAGTGCAAACTGCGATGTTCTCTTGATAATCCAGAGTCTGGAAACTGTAGTATGTTAACAATTAAGACAGAGGCAATGAGACCGTGGGTGTTTTTAAATGAACAACGGTTGGGGGAGTCAGTGGCCGCTGAGTGGCCCAGCTCCAGAGCAGTCACTTAGGTCGAGTGCGTGGGACGATTCTAAAGGGCAACTCCCGGCGTGGCTAGCACGGCAGCCATCATACACTCCCCCAGCCATGGACCATGGGGAAGGGGGAAATGCGCTGGGTTGGCCTTTGAAATCAACATGTCCCGGGCATGAGCGCTGAGGAACCTGGGCTCCCCAGTGCTCACAGTCAGTCCCTGTGACTTGCAAAGGCCGTGCCCTCCACCCATAGTGCCTATGAGTGGGGGACCTGTCTGCTGGCATGGGTGGCTGCCCCACTTCGTATGGGCAGACACCAGTTAGCACACACTTGCCCCACATGGCCCAGTCTGGATTTCTCAGCAGTGCGCCATGAGTGACCATAAGTGGGTGCTGAGCGGCTCACAGGAGCGCACATTTCCCTGCTCCACCTTCAGATGAATGTTTGGATGAGTGGCTNGGCTCACAGGAGCGCACATTTCCCTGCTCCACCTTCAGATGAATGTTTGGATGAGTGGCTCCTAGGTAACCATGCATGGTAGCATCTCATTTAAAAAACACCCTATGAGTAGAGGCAGGACTGCTGGAAGCAATAAGAACAGAGGAACTAACCAGCATTGACGTTGGGCCAGGAAGGAGGAGCAGAGCTGGGAAGTAGGGGGCATTGATGCTGAATTGTGCCCCCAGCTCAGCTGTTCCTGCATGGCAACTACAGTGCAAATTCTGAAGCCCCATGGTATCCGCTAGGGGTGGGACTATCGGTATCGGATTAATCCGATAATACCGATAATTGTCAGTATCGGTATATTGTTTTTTTTAACATTGCCGGTTTCTCTCAGATTTTTAACATCGATGCCATTTAACAATGGCTGCAATGTTAAAGAACAGAGAAATCAGCAATGTTAAAAAAACGATATACCGATACCGATAAATCCAATATTGGATTAATCCGATACCGATAAAACCGGTAACCGATAATTCGTCTCGAGTCCCACCCCTAGTATCCGCACCTAGAACCAGGAGGCTCTGCAGGACTAAGCAGATGTGCATACATGCAGAGTGACCCCAAGTCCCCCTAGGCTGCAGCATCATGGTTAATCCAGCCCCATTGCACGCCAATCAAAACTATGACCTTTAATTATTTGCACAAAGGTATATTGTCTGTGCTGATCTAGCATAGAGGAAACTGTCCATGGGGCTTTTAGCATCAAACTAAAATTAAGCCTCATGGTTAATCCAGGTCAATATTCCTTTTCTGCTGGAAGCTATATAACTATTCTATAATAAAAGAACCCTCCAGTTTACAAGAAGGGTTACAGCTCTTGCAAATTCAATCATGCACTAAAAAACATGGAAATTGCAAGCTAAGACTCCTGTCTTAACTTCCGTGCCATGTTAGCAGTAAAGACATTGTACAGTCTCACATATTGTGTTCACTTACAACTTAGGCTCCATGCATGGACTTTGCCTTCGTCTTTTAGCCCCAATCCTCTTCCTCTGCAGGTTGGGGGCAACACTGAAGCTGGGGACAGATGGGCGTGAGCTGGCCCCTCACCCCTCCGTTTTCTCTTTTAGAAAGAAAGAACTTAGGAGTTCTGGCTCCCACTCCTTCTCCCCCTCTAATCTACTTGGTCCCAGCCCTGTAACTAGGGATGTGCGAACAGAACCAAGTTCAGAAATTCGGTTCAGTTTGAAATTTGAGTCTGGTTTGGAAGTTTGGTTCGGTCGACCGAACAGACCGAGT
>QEPC01010959.1:5440022-5459388 GCA_003113815.1 Sphenodon punctatus | reverse complement strand
GAAACCCTGTTTCAAATAAATTCATAAAGTACTTCTGTCAGAGAGTTGACAGCAAGAAGTATTCACAGGGAATTGTCAGAAAAGCACCACCTGCTAGCAGCAGACATTTTGCTTGCAGAAAAAGGGGCAAAGCTTTTACTTAGTGAGTTACTTTGTTACAAATAATGTGCTCTGCTCTAATTGTGTGGCTGCCGTTGTGTTTTAGAATGGCTCACTTTTTTCCTCTCCTTCTCAGTTAGAAATCCAGGTATGTGTAGATCATATTCGTACAGCTCAGTGAGGATGTTCTTGATCCAGTCTCTTGTTTGGAGGGAGAACGTATCCAGCTCGTAGTCATTGCAAGGAGGAATGTCTGTTCCAAATCACAAAGGATACTGTGTTCATCATCAAGGAATATGGGAAATGTCCAGAACCCCTGTTACCCAGTAAGACACTTAGAGCCAAAGCTTCAGCCGAAGCTTAATTTTTTCGTCTATTTTTGTAGATGGAAAACTGAGGCTCTGAAAAAGACTACAGATACATTTTTGTGTCTTCTGTTAGTAGCAGTGTAGTTTGGGTGATATCTTTTATTAGTCCAACTGTAGTTGGTGACATTATCAAATTAAATTGATTGAATGAATAATTATGTGAGCTTTTGGACCACACAGGGCCCTTCCTTAGGAATGTAACAAGTCAGAACTATAATTACTTTGTTTCCATCTTTTATATTTGGGACCAATATGGCAACCACCCTCTCTCTTTAGATTAATTACAATCTCATCCTAAATCACTTGAGTGTGCAAGACTCTGCTTTAATGTCTATATCAGCGGTCTTAGATGTATAAATGACACAAATCACCATTCTAAAATATTATGGATAGGAAGACCTGAAATTTATGCGCATAAAAGTTTTGACCCAGGAAGGTTCTGTGTCCCTGAATATTGTTGGAGCTCAGGGCAGCTTCCTTTGTTACCTACTACTCAGGTGAGCCCCGAGTTCATGCATGTAGGTTACACAGTACAGCACACTGTGCAGGAATGGCATGTGGAAAATCAGAGCACCTTACATTTGCAAGATCCCAAATAATCCACATGCAGCTGGTGTCCCATTTTGGTCCCTTCGAGTTTTCATTTAGTAACAAGGAGCTGGCATGGGCCATCGTAGGTTTTATTATCAGTTCCACAAACCTAGATAGAAAGAGAGAAAAAAATCAATCCAATAATACTGTCCAGATCATTGATTCTTATTTACACATGTACATTAGTGAGCTGCACACATGGGCCATGATGGGACTATGGAGTACATGGGATACTTACAACATTTTCAGTGGAAGGACAAGCCTCAGGATCTTGGCAAACACAACTGAGTTTTCCTTGTTCATTTGCCTGGCAGACCTTTCCCCTTTTACAATGGAAGTTCCTACAAGGATCTAGCCAAAAATATCAAAAGGTAGGTAGGTAGGTAAGTTTATTGAACTAGCCAACTGGCCATGTCAAGCAAGTCATTATTTACATTGTCAAATAAAAACACAATATACAGTTCATCAGTATTCTCATCATACACACACATCCCAGCATTTTCTTTACAGAAACGAGAGCATACTTTAGCAGCGATAACCGCAAATGCAGCAATCCTCCTAGTTATACCAAGTTTGGAATCATTAAGTATAATAGATAAAAGCTGTCTAATGGACAATACCTTGTTCAAATGTAAATCCCTAAACATGGCCATACACTCCTGTGCATAAATATCAAAACAGTGGTTTAGAACAAAACAAATAACAAAACAGAACGGATCTGAGCCAAATGTAACTGGCAGTTATGTTTAAACTAGTGCCCATCAAACCTGAAGTGAAAATGTATCAAAGGCCACTTGCCCATGTTCAGAAATACCGCGGGGAAACTCACAAGCAGGCTCCCGATGGCCAAATTCACAAGTAGCTCTGAATGTGAGCTCGGGGAGTAAAAGCTTCATCAGGTGCGTCGCATGACGATTTCTCTGATGGAAGACAGGGCTGGATTTTGAGCCGCCATCCAGCAGAGAAATCTCCACAAGTCATGCCTGATGATGCGTAATCCCCCCACGCTCATGTTCAGAGCTACTCGTGAGTTTGGCCACCGGGAGTCCACCGGGAATTTCCCAGCAATATCTCTGAATGTGGGCAAGTGGCCAAAGTAAAGGGTGGGTCCATGGATGAAGAAAGAAAATGGCGCAGCAGCCCAAAGCCCATCACCAGTGTAAAAACATTCAGATCAAATTGTGGACATTTCAATTATTTACAGAATCTTCTGCCAGCAAGTATGTTTCTACCTATGCATCTGGATGCCACATTGGGTGTTTTCAAACGAGGAAGGTGATGAGGGGGGAAGGGGCCTGCGGCTGCCGCGTGGCCCTGCCACGTAACACCCATGCAGGTGAAGTGCATGGGGAGGGATTCAAACAGGCTACTGCAGACACAGAGGCAGCCACCATGCACTCCTCCTACCATGGACCATGGGGGAGGGGGAAGCATGCCAGGCTGGCCTTTGCAAGTGACATGTCCCGGGTACAAGCACTGGGGAACCTATGCATCTGGATGCCACATTGGGTGTTTTCAAACGAGGAAGGTGATGAGGGGGGAAGGGGCCTGCGGCTGCCGCGTGGCCCTGCCACGTAACACCCATGCAGGTGAAGTGCATGGGGAGGGATTCAAACAGGCTACTGCAGACACAGAGGCAGCCACCATGCACTCCTCCTACCATGGACCATGGGGGAGGGGGAAGCATGCCAGGCTGGCCTTTGCAAGTGACATGTCCCGGGTACAAGCACTGNGTGCTCTGCTCTAATTGTGTGGCTGCCGTTGTGTTTTAGAATGGCTCACTTTTTTCCTCTCCTTCTCAGTTAGAAATCCAGGTATGTGTAGATCATATTCGTACAGCTCAGTGAGGATGTTCTTGATCCAGTCTCTTGTTTGGAGGGAGAACGTATCCAGCTCGTAGTCATTGCAAGGAGGAATGTCTGTTCCAAATCACAAAGGATACTGTGTTCATCATCAAGGAATATGGGAAATGTCCAGAACCCCTGTTACCCAGTAAGACACTTAGAGCCAAAGCTTCAGCCGAAGCTTAATTTTTTCGTCTATTTTTGTAGATGGAAAACTGAGGCTCTGAAAAAGACTACAGATACATTTTTGTGTCTTCTGTTAGTAGCAGTGTAGTTTGGGTGATATCTTTTATTAGTCCAACTGTAGTTGGTGACATTATCAAATTAAATTGATTGAATGAATAATTATGTGAGCTTTTGGACCACACAGGGCCCTTCCTTAGGAATGTAACAAGTCAGAACTATAATTACTTTGTTTCCATCTTTTATATTTGGGACCAATATGGCAACCACCCTCTCTCTTTAGATTAATTACAATCTCATCCTAAATCACTTGAGTGTGCAAGACTCTGCTTTAATGTCTATATCAGCGGTCTTAGATGTATAAATGACACAAATCACCATTCTAAAATATTATGGATAGGAAGACCTGAAATTTATGCGCATAAAAGTTTTGACCCAGGAAGGTTCTGTGTCCCTGAATATTGTTGGAGCTCAGGGCAGCTTCCTTTGTTACCTACTACTCAGGTGAGCCCCGAGTTCATGCATGTAGGTTACACAGTACAGCACACTGTGCAGGAATGGCATGTGGAAAATCAGAGCACCTTACATTTGCAAGATCCCAAATAATCCACATGCAGCTGGTGTCCCATTTTGGTCCCTTCGAGTTTGCATTTAGTAACAAGGAGCTGGCATGGGCCATCGTAGGTTTTATTATCAGTTCCACAAACCTAGATAGAAAGAGAGAAAAAAATCAATCCAATAATACTGTCCAGATCATTGAGTCTTATTTACACATGTACATTAGTGAGCTGCACACATGGGCCATGATGGGACTATGGAGTACATGGGATACTTACAACATTTTCAGTGGAAGGACAAGCCTCAGGATCTTGGCAAACACAACTGAGTTTTCCTTGTTCATTTGCCTGGCAGACCTTTCCCCTTTTACAATGGAAGTTCCTACAAGGATCTAGCCAAAAATATCAAAAGGTAGGTAGGTAGGTAAGTTTATTGAACTAGCCAACTGGCCATGTCAAGCAAGTCATTATTTATATTGTCAAATAAAAACACAATATACAGTTCATCAGTATTCTCATCATACACACACATCCCAGCATTTTCTTTACAGAAACGAGAGCATACTTTAGCAGCGATAACCGCAAATGCAGCAATCCTCCTAGTTATACCAAGTTTGGAATCATTAAGTATAATAGATAAAAGCTGTCTAATGGACAATACCTTGTTCAAATGTAAATCCCTAAACATGGCCATACACTCCTGTGCATAAATATCAAAACAGTGGTTTAGAACAAAACAAATAACAAAACAGAACGGATCTGAGCCAAATGTAACTGGCAGTTATGTTTAAACTAGTGCCCATCAAACCTGAAGTGAAAATGTATCAAAGGCCACTTGCCCATGTTCAGAAATACCGCGGGGAAACTCACAAGCAGGCTCCCGATGGCCAAATTCACAAGTAGCTCTGAATGTGAGCACGGGGAGTAAAAGCTTCATCAGGTGCGTCGCATGACGATTTCTCTGATGGAAGACAGGGCTGGATTTTGAGCCGCCATCCAGCAGAGAAATCTCCACAAGTCATGCCTGATGATGCGTAATCCCCCCACGCTCATGTTCAGAGCTACTCGTGAGTTTGGCCACCGGGAGTCCACCGGGAATTTCCCAGCAATATCTCTGAATGTGGGCAAGTGGCCAAAGTAAAGGGTGGGTCCATGGATGAAGAAAGAAAATGGCGCAGCAGCCCAAAGCCCATCACCAGTGTAAAAACATTCAGATCAAATTGTGGACATTTCAATTATTTACAGAATCTTCTGCCAGCAAGTATGTTTCTACCTATGCATCTGGATGCCACATTGGGTGTTTTCAAACGAGGAAGGTGATGAGGGGGGAAGGGGCCTGCGGCTGCCGCGTAGCACTGCCACGTAACACCCATGCAGGTGAAGTGCATGGGGAGGGATTCAAACAGGCTACTGCAGACACAGAGGCAGCCGCCACGCACTCCTCCTACCATGGACCATGGGGGAGGGGGAAGCATGCCAGGCTGGCCTTTGCAAGTGACATGTCCCGGGTACAAGCACTGGGGAACCCGGGCTCCCCAGTATCCCCAGCCAGTTCTTGTGGCTTGCAAAGGCATCTCCCCACAAGCACAATGTCTATGAGCGGCGGAACTGTCTTCTGGCTTAGCTGGCTGCTGCTGTTCATATAGGCAGGAGAGGCCTGTTGCCATGGATCTTTTTGCTTGCCCCGCACGGAGCCCTCCAGATTTCCCGGCAGTGCTCCGTGAGTGGGTGCTCCAAGACTCATGGGAGCACGCCTCCGGCCGCTCCATGACATGTGGGCAGCTCCGTGGCTCTTGGGTGGCTATGCGGGGTAGCATCTTGTCTGAAAACACCCATTGATGTGTCTGAGAAAAGTTCCAATTCTGTTTTTGGAACAAAACAAAAGAACAAAAAATAATACCTTGACCTGTTTATTTTTCTTGAGGAGATTTACAACAAAAATGACAAGTAACTTTGAGTGAAATAAGGTGCATAGTCAGCTCTGTGAATTCTTTTTACACATTGCAAATTTACCCATCAGCTCTAATTCATAGTAAGATCAAACCTTTCCCACAGATGTACGTCTGTGGAAAATATCTCCTACTTCTATATAGGTATTACAGGAAGCATATATGCCACTTGTGCTGCTTATACCATAAATAAATCTAAAGGCATACAGAAGGGATTCTTAGTGGCAGTTCATTGGGAGCAATGGTAATGGAGGAAACAACCCAATAAATCGGCCATTTGCAATATAGCCCTAGGTATCAGATTGGTACAATCCGAGCAGAGATGACTTTGCTAGAGGTACTGCAATAAAAGTCTCATGTGAGAAACCACACCATGAATAAATAAAAGTGGTAAGCAAATCCAGAACAAATTCCACACTTTTATCACTTTTGTGTTTCTTTGTATTGTTTTCGCATATATAGGCTATCCAGATCTTGCTTGACCCCAAGATTTGTGAAGCATTTCAATGAAGTCTGGTTCGGTCTGTGTAGCCCCCACTCACATGTTTTGCATGTCCAGTCTAATAAACAGGCAACCTGGTTGCCAGTAGCCCCCACTGACAGTGCCAGTGAGAACGAGAGCAGAGAGAAGGGCAGGAAGTGATCACTCCTTGGACGCTCTGTGATTTCCTCTATGGACCTGTATGTGCGGAGATGCTGCCCACATCCTAATTGATGGGAAACAGACATGTGGGTTCACATTAGCCTGCATTTGCCTACATGGTGGACTCCACATTCTCTAAGACCACACTGTGAGTGGGGACTGTGGGTCCGGTGGGTGGTGGCCCCATGCCTGGTTGAAAATGCCGGTAGATTTCCTCCTTGCACAACTGAAGGTGAAAGAGCTGTTTCGGTCAGGAACAGCACACGCAGAGATTTTTTGTTTCAGCTCTCAGCTCTACACCAGTAGCATGGGTTAGCCTACTTTCAGCTCCAGTTAACTAGGACTGAAGAAGCAGCAGCTGTTACTGTGCCGCCATTCCATTCCGAGAACTCGGCACTTAATGTGTCTTGCTACCGACTTCCCCTTTATATTTTCATGATTCCGCATTACCTGCTGCCAGTATCTGCAGATGCGGCATATCTGCAGTTTGTGAACACAAGTGGTTTTATGCCGCCTTCCGCCACTGAGCGCGAGTCCCTGACGCACCGTGATGCTGAATAATAGATCATTGAATGAATGAACTTAGGGTGACTCTGACTACCTGCTTCAGAGTCCGCTGCAGGGGCGTAGCCACCAGGGTGCGGGGTGGGGGGCGCATTTGCATTCGTGCCCTGCCCTGGGAGGGGGCCGGCAGTGATCAGCGCCGGCCCCAGGCATATGCGGCATCTGCGGGAGCCAGGAGCCCCACTCCTGAGTCCCGGAGAAGGCTCTCTTGCACCACTGGCACCACCTTTTTAAACAGTTCAGTTGTAGCCCCACAGTGCTGTTACACGGGTGGGGGAAGAGTTCCCCCCACCCATCCCATCCTTCACAGCAGCAAAAGTTGCTGCCTTGTAAACAAAGTTCTTCTTCGCATAGAGAGAACTGGGGGTGCAAAGCAGCTACAATGAAGCAGAGAGACATCCCAACAAAGGGGAAGAATTTGTCCTTGGCACCCTAACGCACAAGAGAATTCACAGAAGAGCAGGGAATCCCCCCCCCCCCATCCCCTGGATCAGCATCAGGAGTCAGGTGTTCGCTCACTGCTGCTGGGGCCAGGGATCCCTGCACTTTAAGCGGGACAGAGACTAGTGCACAAGGAGGGACAACAAACAGGGCAGCACCCAGAGTTGAGCTTTAAGGGAGGGATCTTTGTTATCCCTCCTTGTGCACTAGTTGCTGTCTCTGTCCCACTTAGAGTGCAGGGATTCCCCAGTAGCAGTGAGCGAGCGCCTGGCTCCTGATGCTGATCCAGGGGATGGAGGGGGGGGGGCGGGGAGTCCCTGCTTTTCTGTGAAGAGGGAGGATCTGCCCATCTTTCTAACAGAGACAGCACTGAACAACCAACCCTCCCCCAGCTGAATGGACCCCCCCAGAGCAGGCTGCCCCCTGCCTGCTGCCCCCCTCCCAGGCTGTAGATCCAACCTGCATGGAGTGTCATTTCGTTAGAAAATTCCCCCACTACCTCTTTCTAGGCTTGGTACTCTCCCATTTGTGAGAATGGGAGGAGCCACTCGAAGGAGAACAGAAGGTTGCTGCCTTGTAAACAAGGTTCTTTGAGATGGCTCCAACATTCTCACAAGCACCCACCCTTCTGACCCCGCATGGAATTTTCTTCCTAATGGTTTAGGGTTGGAAGGAACTGTGTTGGGTTTAGGTACCTTATATAGGGTGGGGACGTGTGAATGTCACATGTTGTTGTTTTTTAAGCTAGTGAGCTTGGTATATGCCGGTAAGAGAAGGACTCGCAAGTGAGAATGGAAGGAGCCCCTTGAAGAAGAACTGGTTTACAAGGGAGCAACTTCCCCCTCGCCATGGTGGCTAAGCCCTTGGCTGCAATGCTGCGAGAATCACAAAGCTGCCACACTTAAGGGAAAGGGGAAACTGTGGCAAACCTGCTGCTTCTGCGTGAAAGATATAATGACGAAAATACCGCGGCAGCAACCGCGGAAAGCCGCGAGTGCAAGGCGCAAAAATCACTCCCTTCCTGACCGTGCTGCTTTCCGCCGGTAAATTCTGCCGCAGCGGTACGGCATTTCAGCACTACAGTTAACCTAATTCAGCTATTTTAGTGTGTTTAAGCTCCAGCTCTGCCAAGTAGTTGTAGAACATGTAATAAACAGTCATGTGGACTGAAAACCCACCTGATGTGGTCTAATTTAATTAAATTTATTTATTTATTTAACTTTTTTTTTACCCTGTCCCTCCTGCTCCAGGCAGCTTGGGGCAGCTTACATATAAAAACAATAAAACAGCTAAAACAACACAATAAAAGAGAAGGCAAAAACAATAGATCTCCCTCCCCCCTCCCTAACCCACAACCCCCCAACCCACTCTAAACCCCATCTCCCCTGCCAAACGCCCAGCTGAACAGCCAGGCCTTAGTCATACGCTGGAAGGAAGGGAGGTGTGGGCCTCTGCCGGGAGAGAATTCCACAGTTGAGATGTGGCCATTGAGAACACCTAATGTGGACTAACGTCTTGTTTGTTAACACCCAGAGAGAGGAGCACAAATTACTCACCAGAAAGAGCCTTTACGTTGCTTTCCCTTGAACCATCATCCTCATTGTATGAAGTGTCCGTAGTCTTAACCTTCACAGCCCAAGAAAAAAGTAAAGGCTTTAAAAGAGAATCCTGGAGGAAAAAGTCATACAGCCCAAATTTGTTCTCACTTATACCTGCGGAGATCATTTAAAGTAGTGGTTCCCAAACTTTATCCTATGGTACCACACTCCACAAAGCCAAAGTTATCTGTGAAACCCCTACAAAAACTTAGAACCTTAAATTTATTTAAACCCAGTAAGTCCTGCCTCTTTATTTGGGCAGGGTATTCAAAGTGGCTAGTAACTTCCCCTCAGCGACTTATTTGCCCAGAGTTTAGACATAACAAAGATCGGGTGTCAAAACCCCTAAGCACGTGTTTGGCCATTATGTGTAAGCACCATAATAATCCCAACACCAATTTGGCCACCCATTGACACGCAATGTGAACACCATCACATCACAAGGACAATTTGCAGGTGTTCCTGCTGAACACCTGGCCAACGTTGTGTCTAACTATATTGTGTGGCATGTTAGCAGATACAACATGGGGAATGAGGCGGCAGTGCTTGCGTACTGAGATTGGGTGGTGAGCAAAACACCAATTTGCCCCAAGATGGGTTGTGCGTCTAACAGCACCACGTGGTGAACACAGGACCAAACCGGTGTTCATATCAAGGTTAAAACACACATTCAAACATCCATTGACGTTATGTCTAAAGACACCCAGAGTCTCTCTAACACACAGACACACACACGCCACACTCCTCTCCCATGATGGCAGCTAGCACAGCTCCAGGACCAGCCAGTTGTGGTGGCAGCACACAGGGGCTTGGTGTGCTCCTTTGTGGCTAATGGCACCTCCCTAGGGTGGCACACCATTCTGTTGGCTTTAAAAGGCAACATTTGTTCACTGCAGATAAAGAAATATAGTTAATGTTATTTATGTTTTCTTGAGGACATGAGGCGGCTTTTCCTTCCCAGGAGGCCTGAAGTGAGAGCTGGTGCTCTTGTTCCATTGGGAAACTGACTGTGTTTTCTTGAGGACATGAGGCGGCTATTCCTTCCCAGGAGGCCTGAAGTGAGAGCTGGTGCTCTTGTTCCATTGGGAAACTGACTGACCTTTTGAGAGAGAGGAAAAAACCTACCAATATTTTTGACATTTTCCTTGATTCCATTTTGTGATTCCATTCCATGATTCTATTTCAGTAATTTCTGGTAATTTCAGGTATTACTGATAATATAAGAAATTACCCAAAATACCGGTAATACCAGAAATTATCAAAAATTACCAGAAATTACCAGAATGGCAGAAAATAGCAGAAAATCATGAGAAATGTTGAAAATGCCGGTAGATTTCCACCTTGTGCAAATGAAGGCAAAAGAGCTGTTTCTGTTGGAAACAGCACTTGCAGAGATTTTTCGTTTCAGCTCTACTGCCCAGTAGTATTTTCAGTAAATATTTATTAATTAATTAATTTATTTTTTATTTAATTCAGTGTTTACCCCACCCTTTCCAAATGGCTCAGGGCAGCTTACAAAGGCCTGAAGCTGTGCAAGTCACCATTTTGGGAGAGGCAATTGAATGAAATCCTAGCTTCCACTGACTTCATTGGTGCTGGTATTTCACCCATTACCTCTGTGGTCCACAGGTAGAATGTAGGGAACAACTATGGACTACCTTAGCCCCTTTGGGGTTGCCTGGAAGTACGTCAGAAAACAATTCTCTTACCAAGGACCTTACAGTCAGTACTGGAAATGTTTTGGTGCTATTAGCCTCCTCATATCACTGAATCCATTGCCTCATTGGGTGTTTCCAGACAGATGCAAGGCTGCCCACCCCTGTGTCCACCCACTTCCAGCCCCACCTGGGTCTAGATCAGACAGACCTGGTGGATTCCCTGGACTGCAGTCCACCCGTGAGGCACCCCTACACACACCATCGGGTTGAGGGTGATCACCCAACGCTCTAGGTTAGTGCCCTCAACTCTATGGGGTTGCCTGGGTGCAACAGCCAACTGGAAGCAGAGCAGCAGCATGGATCCACGCATCAGATGAACAGCTGCTCCGCTTCGAACCAATGCCCCTGGTTGGTCCGACTGGCTCCACTCTGGGATGGTCTGGTCTGGAGCACCACCAGCGGGACTGCCCTGGAGCAGGCACAACTTGCTCCAATTCTGTTGGCTTTAGACAGATGGGCCACCTAGGGGTGAAGCCGGTTGGTGCTGTCACCACCAGGGCAGCCTATTCATCTTAAAACACCCATTGAGGGGCCATAACTATTAAAGCCCATCAGTTCCTGTGGCCTATGAGAAAACAGAACAATCATCACCATTTCTGATTGCCTTTGATTTTACACAGTCTCGTGGATTAGGCACCCACTCAAAGATGGGTAGAATGGAGGCAGCTATCCAGAGTGAGAACAAGCAAAACTTGAACCTGTAACCTTTCAGGGATACAGATGAGCACTTTAACCACTCAGTCACCACACCCCTTCACATCACTGAGCTAGATATTAAAACAGAAAATTGCTTTGAGTGGTCAACAAACTGGGAGGAAATCCATCCATCATGTGAAAAGGGAAATTTGGATAACAAACCCCTTATATAACTGCTGAAGTTAAAATTGGCTATAGCCTTGCTTTTTCACGGATGTATTATGTTCTGAAACACTTACATTGCCTTCAGTTGTGTTCACACTCTTTTGCAAAAGTCTAGTTGCTTCTTCATGTTCCACTCTATTGGAATTGGCTGGCCCAAGACTATAATAATCTGGTTCATAATGAATCCGATGTTTAATGTTGACAAATTGCTGCTTGTTAGTCTCACTGGTGACCATACTTTCAGCTTGACCTTTTTCTTCCACCTGCTGCTCAGTGCTAAGACTCCCTTGATCGTTACTTTGAATCCTCTCACCCTCCTGGTAAATTGCTTCCTTCTGGCTTTTGTTGAAGTCATCATCTTCATTGTCACTAGCTACTGAATCAGTGTTATAAACAATAGTGTCACCAGTATCATGAGTGCTATCACTAGTTTCCCTGGTCTCCCTGTTACCAGATTCTGGTGGATTCTCTCTTTTCACCAGTTCCTCTTGATCACCAGGACTTTGGTTACTATCTTCAAGCAGATCCTCACCTTCCTTCCTTTGCCATTTGATATCGTGATCTTGCTTGTTAGTCTGTGAGGATCTGTTCATTACTTCTCCTTCATGTGTTTCTCTCTGGATCCCCCCCTTTTCTTCTACTTGGTCAGCATCCTCAAATTGTTCATTATGCCTCTTGCTTATCTGCCTGGGCTGATTGGCATCTCCCAGAGTTTCATCAGACTGGCTGCTGTCTTCATTCTGCTCACTACTAGATGGGTCCTCTTGGATTTTCAGTTGGACTTTTTGTCCCCTCCCTCTGTAACCTATTTCACTCCATTCCTCTGCCTCTGCCTCCTCTTCTTCCTCCTCTTCCACTTCTTCATCTCCTTGACTGTTGTCTTCAGTCAGGCCGACAACCATATTTCTGTTGTATTTCCAGGTATCCCGCTCCCGCCCAACAGTGAGATCATGCTCTGAATCATCCTGATCATCTTGCATCTTGCTGCTTTGCGTATTGCTGCCCCTTGCTGGATAATGTTCACTATCAGAGTGTTGAATGCTGCTGTCTCCAATGCCAGGAAGGGTAGGACTGTCCTTATTGTTGGAAGAAAGGGTTGGACCAATGTAGTTGGTAAGGAAGTTAATACTCTCCAGGTTTCTTTTCATTTGAAGGTCACTACTGATTCTTTTCTGGCCGGTAGTAGTGCTGTATCCCTGATTCATAGGCTCTTTCTTCTGTTCCCCATCAATCATGGCTTCATCTTGCCTGCTGCTGATGCCTGGAACTGAGAGTAACTCACTCTTGTTCATATCCTGCTCTGATTCTTTATTTTCTTTCTTCTGCACTAATGAAGATGTACCTTGATCCTTGCAAAGAAGAATACGTATTGATTAAACACAGCAATAGGCACTTCATTTTATATCTTTATTTCAAGAGACAGTATACATACTGTTTGTTTTCTGTTGCCGAACCCCATAAGAGAAGAGTCATCCATGTGAAGGTGGGTGAAGCTAATAGGATCTGGGACTGTTCAACAGCTTCAGTAATCAATGCACATTTATTTAGGGTTTGAATTTTCAAAGGAACCAAAGGAACCAAATTAGGCATCCAAACCCCACTGAAAGTGAATACCAGTTCGATGCCCAATTCCCTTGGTCTCCTTTGGAATTTTCAACATTTTCCAAAATTTGGATGCTGTCCATGTGAAGACACCCATAGTAATAACTTATCATTATTTATTTTAGATGCTAGCAAAATCATATCAACAATAGCAACTTTTAGATTAAACAGGGAAGGGAGGGGGAGACAAGGGATTAAAATATTTAACTAATGATTCTGTAAAGTCACAGAAATGTAGGATATAATGGTGCTGATTCTGCATTTCCTAACTAAACCACATAGCTGTCCAGCATGTCTTTATGGCAACAGTAAGAAAATCAGCAGGACATCACTTTGCCATTGACTTTTATGTGTGCAGAGACAGTGCCTCAATGTACAAAGTCTCACTGATTTCAGTGAGGTCACACTAAATCCTAAAATGGAGAGGACTACAAAAGTGTGCAGCCCACAATTCTATCACAAGTCTTATTCAATTTGAATGACAATACCATATTTGAAGAGTTGGAGCTGAATCTAATTGTCTGGATTCAAGAGGATCATTAAAAAAAAAAAAGTTGTTTGTTTACTCATTCTTTGCTCATTCATTGGGTGTTTTTAGACGGATAGGCTGCTCACCCATGGGTGGCCCATTTGTCTTAAGGTGGCCCTCCAGATTTGGAATTGGAGCAGGCTCCAGAAGAGCCCCACTGGCAGCACCATGGAACATCTTGAAGTGCCACCAGCAGAGTGGACTGGCCAAGCCTGGGGTACTGGTTTGAAGTAGAGCAGCTGTCTGTCTGATGTGTGGACCCATGCTGCTGCTTCACTTCCAGCCAGCTGTTGCCCCGGACAGCACCATAGAGATGCGGGCCATTGCCCACAACTCTATGGTGTGTAAGGGAGTGCAGGTGAGGGAACCCACTGGGTCTATCTGATCTGGACCAGATGGGGCTGGGAGCGGGTGAAAGCGGGGGTCCCCTGGAGCAGTTCTGGGAGCAGGCTGCCTCCGCGTCAGTGTGAAAATACCCATTCTTTAGACGTTCTTTTTTAAACCTGTAAGCTGTTGATTAGCTGATTCGTGTCACATGATGTACTGAAGCACTGACCAAATGAAATGCCAAGGTAATGAATTCAGCCAATTATTCCAGGCACAACAAATTCAAATATTCATTTGGGTAAACGAAAACCCAAATCCTATTCACAAACAGGAAGTTACACATTTGTTTAAGATTTGTTTGAAACTGATTAAAATCTCATGCAAAGTGACATTTCTAGGCTGCAAAACAGCCCAGGTTGAACTGGTTACATTTTAATGAAAGTTCATGAACATTTTTCATACTTTAGTCTCCATCAGATAAAGCCTGCACTACTTAATGGGATACATGATAGTGAATTGTATCTAGCTTTCTGGTAAGGAAGTTTTTAGGTATATGAAAATAAAGCACATTTTTAGATAATTTACCTGTAACTGGCCAGTGTTAGGGCCTTCTATAAAAGGTGCATATTCATTTGCAATTAGCAAGTTCTCAGGTGCTTGTCCTGCTGCTGCACCATTTTGTTCTGCTGCACATACCTTCTCAGTAACTTGTCCCTGGGAGGCTGTTGTCGGCTGGGAATGGTCAAATAGGAACCTGAAATTCACCTAGGGAAAATAAAGTGAGTAACAATGTAAATGACTCAGATGGGTATTTTGTCAGATATGAAATAGTAAAAGTCATGTTGCTTTTATCTTATGTGATGTATAAAGCAATGACGAGCCCCATGTGTGATGGCATGTCATCTGCCTTGAAAGTGGACAGGAGCAGGCTGTTTGTGGTTGGTGATTGAGATGGGGGCAGATTTGCATTAGAGATTGGGTTTGGGGGAGAGGATGCTTCAGATCGGTGCAATGCTCTTGTGGATGGAGGATATGGTAATGGTGGGTGGGTTTGGGTTTGGGGGAGGGTGCTTTGATTACTGCAATCACTGGCGGGTGGAATACATGGTTTTGGGGGGTTGAGTTGATGAGAGGGGGATATGGGCATTAAGGAAGAGAATTTGCAAGAAGGAAGGGATGGGAAGTCCATGGGTGAGGATAGGATGAGTGAGCTGGGGTTTTCTTTCCACACGTAATGTATTGCTCTGTTAACTGTTGTAAGCTGCCCTGAGCCAATGTTGGAATAGGACAAATCTAAAATAATAATAATAATTATTATTATTATTAATGATAATAATAATAAATTAACAACAACATTATTACAAGAGGTGAGATGAGATGAAGGAGCTGGAGTTTGCCTTCTGGACTGCAAACTGCCTGCTGAGGGCATTTTTACAAAATCTTTTACACATTTGTTTACAAAAATTTAAACAGCATCCTTTTCTCTTGCAAACTCACCACTTGTTCCTTAATCTGTTTTGCCCTGACCTGTAGCAACACATTCACATAGCTTCCTGTTTCCCTACATTATGATGGTTTTGCATCAGGAGGCAGAGAGCACAGGCTCATCAAGGAGCACAGGGAGTGGTAAAGATTTCACACAAAGCTCAGGTGCCCCTACTACCCACTCTAAAAAAGTGTCACGCGAACAAGTCCTTCTTCAGGTAGTTTCAGCTCAGGCTCCATTTTATCCTAACCTCATAAGTTCAGACGGAGGGGAGTTAAAGAAAAGGAAGTGGTTCATAACCCATAATAGAACAGTTCTTCACTTGAGTTAGGGCCTTCTATAAAAGGTGAATATTCATTTGCGGTAAATCAGCATAATCGCTTGAGGTAAATCAGCATAATCGCTTGATGTCAATGGGGCCAATCCCAAGCCCCGTAGATCTTGTGTGTAGCCACGTGTGTGCACCTGCATGCGGAAACTACATGCATTGCCGGGCTGGCACATGGTGCTGCTCCGCAGAAACCACACACATGAGGGATCTGCGGGGCAGGCTTGGGATTGGCCCCAATGAAGCTACACTGATTTGCAATCTCTGAAGTTCTGGAGAGACTGACAGCAGTATTCTGCTTTTTTCTACTTAGAAACACCTATTTCACATGTTAAAAATGAGCTTCCAAAGCTGCCTGGTCAGCATCAGAGGCAGAGCAATAATACTTGCAGTAAGTGTAGTCACACTCTGCCCGTATGCTTGGGGGGGGGGGCAGACATATGTAGAATGCAGAGGCACACTGGAGTGGAGTGGACTATTTCATCTTCTGCACCAGGGCCCATTCTCACCCAGCCACCCCCCTGGTCAGCATGACATTTTCATATATGGTAACTGCTGCTATGGTATGTTTCAGTATTTGAACTCAAGGTTTATGTTTGATCATAACCTCCCAGCTGAAACCAAATTCTGTTTCCCTTATCCTTTGGAATTCAAATGGTTTTGCTGAATTCAACAGGAGATGGGGAAGCTCACCAAGACCAGAGCTACCCTTGGACCATTGCTTCTTACAGTCAACAGATAGATACAATATTTAAATTTGTGAATGAACTGTGGGTGCTCCACTAAGTATGTACTCGGGGTGTTTATTTAGATAGTAAGTCTCATCAGGGTTATATTTAAATTGGCTTTATTCCATAGATGAATACACAAACAAGTGTCTGTCATGTCATTGTAATTTTGTAAGTGGTCTAGAGGAAGTAGCAATAGGATAAGAATAAGAATACCTTTTCTGCATTTTTCTGTCCACGAATTCCAAGTTTGTACATTAAAGGATAGGTCTGAAATACAAAAATGAGATTAAACATACAGAGAAGCAAAATCTTAATAGGTCAATTGGCATCTGCTGAGCACTCTAACATCAGTGCCTGAAATCTGAATACCATAGTGATTGAACTTACTGGGATGGCAAAAGTTGATCCCATGAAACCAATGAAGAAAATCACAGTCTTCATGCTTTCCAGACCTATAAAAGTAAGATAATAATACGCTTTGAGGAAATTGATATTCATAGTCCATATTCCATATAGATCCATAGTCCATATAGATTTATTGTCTGATGTCTGGACACTTCTGCCACATGGTAAATATGTAGTAAATTGCTGTTAATCCATGGAAAAGTTCCTCAGGACGTTTCCATCTACCCTCTTCCACAGATCACTATGAATCTCGCATCACAAACTGCCTCTCTGACATCTCTGCTTGGATGTCTCACCATCATCTTAAACGTAATATGGACAAAACTGAATTCCTCACACACACCCTTCCTCCCAAACTCTCCTCTTTTTTTTCCTTCTCAATTTCCATTGATCCATTGGTCACCATCCAGTCTGTCCCTTCAGGCATGTAGCCTGGGGTTCATCGTTAACTCCTCCCTCTCTTTTAAACATCAGAGCCAATCTATTGTAAATCCTGGCCTCTTTCCTAGGACAACATCACTAAGAGCCAGCTGTTTCTTACTGTCTCCACTGCTAAAACTCTGGTCCATGCTCTGGTCATCTCTTGTTTTGACTACTGCAACCTCCTTCTTACTGGCCTTCCCTGCTCTCACCTTGCTCCCCTCACTTTTGTTCAAAACTCTGCTGCCAAGGATATGCTGGTTTGATCACATGCAGCCCCCCTCTCCTCCATCCACTGGCTCCCTCTCTACCTGAACACATTCAGCACAAGCTCCTTGTCTTTAGCTACAAGTCTCTTCATGGCCTTGCTCTCTCCTATCTCTCTGCACTTGTTTCCTGCCAGGCTGCCACAATCCTTTCTGGGAGCTCCTCCTCTGACACCACCCCTGCCTGCTAACAACTCCCCTGTTTCTCGAAATGTGTTCACCCCTTCTCCCTTGCTGCCCCTTATACCCAGAACTCCTTCCCTGAATTCATTCACTCCACTCTGTTCCTCCCAACCTTCAAATCCCACCTGAAAACCCACCTCTTCCATTGGGCTTTTCCTAGGTCCTCACCCTCTTAGTCCCCTTCCTGATTGACCCAAGATCTCCTTCTCTTGTGTAACTAATCTAAGTATGTGCACCTGCGACCTCTCAACTTGATGACTGTGTCCTTGTCCCTTCCTCTGTTTCCCTCAACTTCTCATCGTCCTTCCCTTATGACTCCTGGATTGTAGTTGTGGCAAAAACATATAGGCCATTTTCACACCATACGGTCCACACGTTTTGTCTCTGGGAAAGAATCCGGAAGACAAAACATGTGCGGGGTTGTTTGGGTGAGAATACCCCCTCCCACCCGCGGCTTTGTCAGCGATCATCTGGGAGATTGCAGAGTAGGGGAAATCTGCTCTGCAATTCACACCCGATGAACCCCACGCATGTTTTGGTTTCCAGATTCTTTCTCAGAGGCAAAACATGAGTGGACCATAAGATGCGTAAGTGCCTACAGTCTACACATTGGTGGGTTTTCCCTCTTGAAAACTGCCATATTTGAAAGTGTCTAAGGGCGTCGTTAGACATAACAAAGATAGGGTGTCAAAATCCCTAAGCATGTGTTTGACCATTGTGTGTAAGTACCATAACAATCCCAACACCAGTTTGGCCACATGATGTGAACATGATTGCATCACAAGGACAATTTGCGCGTTTTGACTGAACACGTGGCCAACGTTGTTTTCTACTCCGACTGCCTTGACTTCCTCTCAGCCAACTCCTCCCTTGACCTCCTCCAATCTGGCTTTTGCCCCTTCACTCTACCGAAACTGCTCTCGCTAAGATCACCAACGATCTTCTTGTGGCTAAATCTAATAGCCTCTATTCCATTCTTGTCCTCCTTGACCTCTCTGCTGCCTTCGATATTGTTGACCACTCACTCTTGCTGGATTCACTTCACTTCCTTGGCTTCTGTGGCTCCGTCCTCGACTGGTTCTCCTCCTACCTCTCTGACCACTCCTTCAATGTGCCTCTTGTCAACTCCACCTCCTCCTCCCTTTCCCTCTCAGTTGGTGTTCCCCAAGGCTCTGTCCTTGGTCCTCTCCTCTTCTCTATCTATACCCTGTCCCTAGGCAAACGCATTGCCTCCCATGGCTTCCAGTATCACCTCTATGCTGATGACACTCAACTGACTCTATCTCTCTACTCCCTCCCTCTCTCCATCTATTCAAGCTCGCCTCACCAGCTGTCTCTCTGACATCTCTACCTGGATGTCTCAATGTCAATTCAGACTCAACATGATTAAAACTGAACTCCTTATATTCCCCCCCTCATCCTTCCTCTCCCTCTTCCCTGTCGATCCTCATCGATGGGGGTCACCATCCTTTCCGTCCCCCAAGCCCATAGCTTAGGCTTCATCTTTGACTCACGCCTTTCTTTTAAACCCTATATTGACTCTGTTGCCAAATTCTGTCGCTTCTCCCTCCATAACATTGCTCAGATTCGCCCTTTTCTCTCTGTCTCCTCTGCCAAAACCCTTGTTCATGCCCTGGTCATCTCTCGCCTCGATTACTGTAACCTCCTTCTCA
>QEPC01010959.1:5396780-5433241 GCA_003113815.1 Sphenodon punctatus | reverse complement strand
CAGCTTCTCGGGCAGCCCCACATAGAGCACGTTGCAGTAGTCCAGCCTCGAGGTGATGAAGGCATGGATGACAGTGGCAAGGTCAGAATCTGAGAGATATGGCCGAAGTCGCCGGACAAGATGTAACTGCCAAAACGCACTCCTCACAATGGCCACAACCTGAGATTCCAGGCTGAGCCATGAATCAAGGAGCACACCCAGACTCCGTACCTGCGAGACCATGGGAGGGTGATCCCCCACCCCCAAGAGGAGATTCAACCACTCCCAGGCCCCCCAGGCCCTCACCCACCAACATCACCTCTGTCTTGTCAGGATTCAGCTGCAGATGGCTCAACCTCATCCAAGCCCCTACAGTCGACAGGCACTGTGAAAATAAAGAGACTGCATGGTCTGGGTCGATGGAAAAAGAGAGGTAGAGCTGAGTGTCATCAGCATACTGATGACACTGCATGCCCTGAAACCCTCTCACGATCTCCCCTAATGGCTGCATATAGATGTTAAACAAGAGGGGGAACAGAATGGCACCCTGCGGGATTCCACACGTGAGGTCCCGGGGGGAAGACGTACACTGCCCCAAGACCACCCGGTGAGTTCTCCTGGACAGGAAAGAACTAAACCAGTCCACGACCGTCCTGCCAATCCAGGCACGGCCCCGCATGTGAGTCACCAACACCTCATGATCGACTGTGTCGAATGCAGCCAAAAGGTCTAGCAGGAACAGTGAGGTCTGACGACCCTGGTCCAATGCCAGATGGAGATCATCAACCAAGGCCACCAGTGCAGTCTCCGTACCATACCCAGGACGAACCCCGAACTGAGAGGGTTCAAGGAAACTGGTGCGGTCCAGATGTTCTTGGAGATGCCGTGCCACAGCCCGTTCAATAAACTTCCCTAAAAAGGGGAGGTTAGAGACCAGCCGATAACTGGCAGGAGCATCAGTGTCAAGAGATGGTTTCTTGAGCAGGGGCCTAACCACAGCCTCCTTCAGGCATTCAGGCACTCTGCCCTCCCGAAGGGAGGCACTAACCACCCCAGCCAGCAACGGCCGTAACGTCTCCTGGATGGCTTTCACCAGCCAGGATGGGCAAGGATCTTGTTCACAAGTGGTGGCATGAACAGATCCCAACAAGGACTCCACATCAGCAGGCAACACCATCTGAAACCCATGCACCCCCTCCCCCCATTCCATTCCCAGTCTGTCCGCATGCACATGCTCCCCCCCATTCCCCAGCTTGTCCCCATGCACCCCTACCCTATTCCATCCTGTCTATCCCCATGCACCCCCCCATTCCATCCCCAGTCTGTCTCCCCCCCTGCAATTTACTCACCAGAGGCAGTGCAGCAGGATCCCGGGATGGCACGCTGGCTTCTCTTCTTGGGCCTGGAGCTTCCGCGCTCCAGGCTGCTAGGCTGCTAGACTCCCCCTCCCTCCCAGAGTTGAGTCAAAGTTTGACTCAACTCGGAGGGAGGACTCGGAAGGAGGAAGGGGGAGAGCCTAAGAGCCGCCTGCGCTGAAACTCCCAGGCCCCCTGCACAGCCGAGTAGTCTGGCCTGGTCGCCTATGTGCAGCGCCCGGGTAGGACTTTTAATACTGGGCTATCCCTGCAATGAAATAGTGCCCCCCTGCGGCACTATTTCATTGCAGGGTTCCCTTTATGCAGGATGGATGACTCTTCTAGCCGCCCATTCTGCATAAAGGGAGAACATCTCCCTTTTGTCCTCCCAAGGCTTCCTTAGGAAGCCTTCAGGAGGGGTGTGTGTGTGAGAATGTCAGAGCCATCTCGAAGAACCTTGTTTGGAGGCGCTGACCTTGAAGGTTGCTACCTCTAAACAAGGTTCTGCGAGCTGGCTCCGCACATTCACCGCAGTGCGGTTTGTTTGTTTTTAAGTGTCAGGGCTTAGGGGAGTGAGTCTGACTTCTGGGGGCCCAGGAGGGGCATTGCCCCATGTTTCCTAGGGGGTGCACTGCCACTTCACTGGCACCTAAAGGAGGGAAGATCCAGGGACAGACAGACTCCCATTGGGAGGGAATTCCACAGCTGCAGTGCTACGACCGAGAACACCCTCTCCAATGTTTCCCCCCTTTGTACATGGAGGACTTGAAGAAGAGCACCCCTGGCCAACCACAGGGGCCAATCCAGAACCCGGGGAGTGAGGTGGTCCTGGGCCCTCCAGGCCATTTAGGGCTTTATAGGTTAAAACCAACACCTTGAATTGGTCCTGGAAGACTATAGGCAGCCAGTGCAGTGAGCAAAGCACAGGAGTCATAAGCTTGTGACGCCCAGTCCCCGTGAGGAGACAGGCTGCTGCATTCTGCACCAGCTGCAGTCTCCAAAAGGTCACCAAGGGCAGTCCCACATAGAGCACATTACAATAGCTCAGTCTTGAGGTGATGAAGGCATGGATGATGGTGGCTAGGTCGACGTCCTAAATATTAGGGATGGGTGAACGTGGTTCGGAAGTTTGGAGTTCAGACCAAACTCAGTCTGTTTGGTCGACTGAACCGAACTTCCGAACTGAACTCAAATTTCAAACCAAACCGAACCAAACTGAATTTCTGAACTCTTTTCTGTTCGCCCATCCCTACTAAATATACAGCCAAAGCCGCCATACCAGATGTAACTGGCAAAAGGTGCTCCTTGCCACAGCTGCCACCTGGAAATCCAGGTGGAGCTGCAAATCAAGGAGCACCCCCAGACTCTGAACCTGAGGAACCAGGTAGGGATGAAACCCATCAATGATGTGGACCTCCACACCCTCAGCCCTCCCCACCAGCATCACCTCTGTCTTGTCAGGATTCAGCTTCAGGCGGCTTGCCCTCATCCAGTCCCTCACAGCTGCCAGACATCGGGTAAGCAATGAGACTGCCGGGCATGGGTCAGCTGAAAATGAGAGGTTCAGTTGGATGTCATCATCATATTGATGACAACGAACACCAAACCCCCTCACGACCTCTCCCAGAGGCTGTATATACACATTGAACAAGAGAGGAGATAGATTGGATCCTTGTGGGACATCACACGTGAGCCCTTGGAGAGGTGACAAACACTCCCATAGTACTACATGCTGAGTTCTTCTGGCCAGGAATGAGTGGAACCATTCAAGAATGATTCCGCCCACCCCGGCACGGTCCCGCAAATGAGTCACCAGCATCTCATGATCAACGGTATCAAATGCAGCCGACAGATCTAACCGGGCCAGAAGGGTTGAGATGGTCAAGTTCATGGCGGGGATCATTGACCAAGGGAACAAGTGCAGTATCCATCCATAACCCGGACAAAAGCCAGACCGCGAGGAATCTAGAAAGCTGACCCGATCCAATGTACCTGAAGCTGCTGGGCCACTACCCACTCAGTAACCTTCCCTAAAAAGGGAAGGTTAGAGACTGGCCAATAGCTGTCAAGGGAGTCAATGTCAAGGGATGGTTTCCTGAGCAATGGGTGCACTAAGGCCTCCTTGAGGCACTCAGAGACCCTGCTCTCCTGAACGGAGGTGTTGACTACCCAAGCCAGCAATGGCCCCAATGTCTCGCAGCTGGCCTTAACCAGCCAGGCTGGGCATGGATCTAGTTCACAACATATTGCCCCCCTCCCCCCGTCTCTCAGATTGTAAGCCCTAAGGCAGGGACCGTGTCTATTCCATTACTTTACAAAGTACCAGGTACATTGCTGGTGCTATATAAATGCTTGCTAATAATAAATAATAATAATAATAATTAATAATAATAATAAATAATCAATTATCTATATAACTATTATAATCTAATCTAGACATCTATAATATATATATATCTAATCTATGCTACCTATCTATATATAATGTACAGGGGGGATAAGGGCAGGGAAAGGGAGAAGGTAAAATGTAGGGTATGAGGAAGGAAAGATATTGGTAATACAATAAGGCCTAGGGAGGATTTTTTGTGTGCAAGCACCACATTTCTGTATATGCAACCTGACAAGCAGAGCTCTCACAGAACAGAGAGAAAAACCCTGGCCCTCCCCCAGAGTCCAATAAAGGGTTGCAGTGCCCTCCCCCAGAGTCCACCTGATTGGTTGTGGGAGGCAGCAGGCATTGAGCAATCACAGAGTGTCATGAGATTGCTGGGACCTGCTCATGCTGCTCATTGGCCAGCGATACATCCATCAAATACTGCTGAGCTGCTTGCCCCTCCCAACACAGGCACAGTTCCAAGAGTTCAACCCTGTTTAGGGCTCCAAGATGTCTGCTCCCTCCTCCCCTCTCCACATTTTCCCTCCAAAACCCAACTGCCACATCACTAATAATAACGACGATAACGACATTGTCGTTTTCATTATCATTGTCGTTATTATCGATTGTCGTTTTCGTTATTGCATTAACGATAATAAAAATGACAATTTTCATTATCGTTATTATAATAATGAAAATGACATGCACACCCCTATCGCCAGGGTTGCAGACCCCGCTGCAGCTGCACCTGCTGCAGCTATTATAGCTACACCACTGCAAGAAGAACATAATCACCAAATGAACCAGCCGCCCTGCCCTGTGAGAATAAGAACTTTGGGCTATGTTCTGCCTGGTAAACTAAAGGCAGCAAGAAGCTTTTGTTGGGCCTGGAAGGTTAGACTGGCAAGCTAAAATGCCCTGGATACCATCACATGCAACATTATGTTTTTGAGAAATGTTCTTGTTTAAGGTCCAGTTCAAAACTCAGAGGGTGTTTTTAGACAAGCGCCTCCCCACCTATTACCCATCAATCACCCACCCATCATGCCTGTAGCAGGGCTGCATTGGCACCCTATGCAACATGCATGATGCGTGGGTGATTGGTGGGTAATAGGTGGGGAGACGCTTGCCTAAACACCCACCCAGAGTCTTTTCCTATACAGTCGAGACATGCGATTTGAAGCATGTTGGGAGACAATGGGTGTTTTTAAATGACACCCCCACGCATGGACACTCACCGTCCATGTGGGGATGTCTCATTTGAATGTGGGTGCACGGTCCCATGACCCACGCACCCAGTCCACGCATGGGGCAGTCCAGGAACAGCTGGAGTACCTCGTGCAGGGACAGCGTGTGCGGTGCGTGGATGCGGTAGTTGTGCATGGGGCTGCTCGTTTGAAGCACTCCCCCACACACGGTGCACCAATCATAGACCCTCACCCCCGCCTGCCTTGTATAGAAACACCCAGTGAAAACATCTGGTATCGTGGGTGTCCAGGATTGCAAGGGTGTCTCTCTAGCTGAGGCTAGAGCAGGCGCTAGAATGAGCAGGCATCCCCACAGTCAGTATCCATTGACTCCTATGGGGCTCCTTGCTTAAACCTAAGCATTAGCTAATGTGCTTTGCTGTCTCACTGTGGAACACTCTGTCCTGGAATAAGCCCTTTGCTTTAGTGGGTATAACAGGACTCCACTTCCATTGATTTCAGAGGATTTTGGCTCAGGCCTAAGGTGCCTACTTTCACTCCATTCTCTTTACATAACTAATAATCTCATTTACTGTGGGGTGCACAGAGACTTGCACAATGGTAGGGAAAATGGAGAAGAACAATACAGCAGGCTTTCATATTGGGCTACTTGACTGAGTTGCCATGGAACAAGTGTCTAATACTCCCTCCTTGCCATGGCGACAGCAAGCCCCCCGCCCCCCATTGGGCACAGCAAAGTAACCCGCTGACATTTCTGGACTAGCAGAATAGGAGCAGTTTCACAAAACCTCTGTTTGCCCTTCACGGTAGAAAAAGGGCCACCATGAAAAAGAAAATCTTCCATGGCCTTTGAGAAAGGGAAATACTTGGGGGTGGGGGTGTTCCCTTCAGATCTAAAAGCGAGGCAGATGGAAACGCTACCACATTGTTATAAAACAGTGGCCTCTCTGTTCTATTCAGACAGCTCAGCTTAAAATAGAAAAATGCTTTTTTTGGGCACCTTTTGACCTCACCGTTAGAATGCAGCTAATTAATTGAGCAATAATGACCCTTTGTCTGTAAAAGCCTCCAGCTCAAGGAGCTGAGGTGAAGCCAATGGTGCTTTCATGCACTCATCAGTTAGAGAGCCAGATGCACTAGGGAACACGAAACAATTAGAGTGCCTAATCCTGCATCCCTAACGTGTGCACAATCCCATACTCACATGAATATTCCCATTGAAATCAATGGGGCAGCTTGCATGGAGAGAGAGTGTTTCAGTGACTAACAATGACATGTGTGTCCGTGTGTGTCTGTGTCTGTGTGTCTGTGTGTGTGTGTGCTTACCCACGATATACCAGCCATGAATGCCCCAGTGAATCACCAGAATCAGCAGTCAGGTGACACTGCAGCTTTGTTCTGTGAGCAGGGTTACTATGAGCCTTTAGGCTTCCAACCAGAGGGAGCAGGATCATGCCAGCACCCTTTCTGATGTCACCCCACCCCTTTCTGATGCTGTGATGTCATGACTCTTCATAGGGAGAATGGGAACATCCCTATGGCTCACTCCCGACCTGACGAAGCCACTCCCAGTCCCTGCCGCCCCGGGAAAGCCAGGATTTCTGGGCCACAGGTTGGCCCAGTGGAATCAGAGATTCCCCCAAAACTTGGAGATTCTGGGCCAGAGGCGGCAACCCTATCTATGAGTTTAAACAAATACAACTTTAATGCTCCACAGATGTTTAATGAAAGATATTCAAGCTGCCCACAAAATCACAGCTCTCAGAGAGGACGAAGTGCATTTAGGCCAGGGATGGGAACCTTTGGCCCATAGGCCAAATACAGTCCTCGTTCTTCTGTTATATGGAACAGTTCTAACAATATTTCTGAAGTGTGTTCGCCAATGTTTTGCCTGGGCAATGTGCGGGATTGGCAGCTCCTAGGGAATGAATCCTCTAGTTCATCCTGATCCAAAACTCACCGTCAGCAAAGCACACCACAAGCAGTAGCAGGTCAAGTTTCATGCAAGTGTTCTGTCAATGTGGCTGTTTTTACATGAGTGCAGTAATACCGGTATTAGCTGTAATGCCAGCATTACATTCCAATATTATTCTGCAATAAGTGTTTAGTTTGTTCAGACTTGATCCAGCATAAAACCTCACTCTGGTATGGCAGCGTGAACAGTTATGCTGGTAGAGCAATCGCAAGGAGGAGAATGCCTCTGCTAGCGCATCGGTTTTGTCATGAATTGACTGGGACATAAATCTCCAGAGGGGATTGTATTTGTGTAGAGGATTCAGCCACATAGACAGTGCAGTTGAATTCCAGAGCCTTCTTCCACTCTGATTTCTGGGTGTTATGTGGGCAGCTGTGAGACCCTCTCCTTTGCTGTGCTTATGTCACTTGCTGTCATTGGTCCCTGGACCCTTGGTCCCTGGACCCTCCACTGCAGAGTCATAGTGAATTAGAAGGCAGCATGGGTAGCATTTTATCACAGCCTTCTCTGTTATAAATCCCTACCTGAGACATTTTGTCACCCGAGGCTGCAGAATACCATAGGGATGTTGGGTAGATGGGACATCCACTCTACCTGCAGATCTCTATGGCAGTGGGGCTCTAGTCCAGAATAAGCCTTTACACAATCACTATTCTGGACTTATTTTATTCCGGAGTAAATAAATAATTGAAAATCAGGTTGAACTAATCTGGAATAAAACCAGGAAACAGGATTTAAAAAACAGAAAGCAGAAGTAAATTAATTCAATTAATTCAGTTAATTTGAATGGCAGTTCAGACGATCACATAAAATCTGGATTTAGATGGGTTAATACCAGTATAATGATTGTGTAAAAACAGCCAGTGTCTCAACTAGAGCTGGAACAGGTAGTGGATTTGTTATTCGTGGGTATTATTCTCAAGTACCAAGGTATTCTGGATAGTTTCAAAGTATTCCAAACACTTTCAAGGTATTCTGGATAGTGGGGTTATTCAGTAACGATCTGGTTACCATGGAGGTTAACCACCAAATCGGAATATTCCAGATATTACCGTTTTCCAGATTGCCATTTACCACATTACAGTTTACCGCATTATCACATAACTCAACCAGGTCCAGAGGGAGTAAAGAAAAATATATACAAACAGTAATTAAACAATAATGCAGTAAATGGTACTCTGGTTAACTGGATATCTGCCGGATGCTATCTGGATACTGGATATCGGTGGATACTCCGGCAATATCCTGCCAGACACTGGATTGTAGTGGATACACATATGAGCTCTAGTTACAACACACAAAATCCCCAAACCCTATCTCCACTTGCCAAATGCCTAGCAAATAAACAAGTCTTAAATGGCTGCTTTTAGACATGCGCGGCACACATGTGGCGTAAAATCATGCTGGGTAAAAAAATCCCGCAGGTGGGGTTTAGATGTGACATTTCGCGCTTTAAAGCTGGTTGTGCATTCTTTTAAAACTGCGAACTAAATAGCTTGAAGTATTTAGTTCATGGTTTTAAAAGAATGTGCGACCGGCTTTAACGTGCAAAATGTTGCATCTGAACCCTGCCTGCGGGATTTTTACACCCGGCGGGATTTTACGCCATGTGTGTGCCGCGCATGTCTAAAAACGTTAGTCTCTGGATGATGAGCAAGCTCAGGATCAGACGAATCTTCAGGGGAGGGCGTTTGATAATTGTGGGGGCAGCCACTGAAAATGCCTCTCTGTATGCCCTTGCTGTGTGAACTTAAAAGGCAGATGGTATGTGGAAGAGGGCACTCCCAGCAGACCTCAGGGGCTGCAGTGGGCCATGTGGGATGAGCTGGTCTTCCAGATATGTCACACTCACATATGTGATTTTTTCCAGGTATTCCATGTCTTTTTTTCTTCACAGGTTTTCATCCTCCCCCTCCCCCATTTGCTTATTATTTTGGTTATCATGTCAGTATATCAGCTGCATCATTTTAAGCAATTATGCTTGCGCAATAGTGCAAATACTGCAAAAATGATGTAGCCAAAATACCAAAATGACTGAAATATCAAAAGAACCAAAATGGAAAAACGGAACCAGACTGACTAAAATGGATACTCGGTGGATGCAAACAGATATCGGTTATTATTATACAAACTATTTTCAGTTCAGGTAGAGGGAATTTGATGGACTGACTTGCCTGTTTTTGCAAGTACCCATTTTAAGCTATAGTTTCAACCCTGAACTGAAGAAACCATCCCCTAAAGGAGAGAGCGCTTCTCATTTTTCAGCAACAGAGGCTGCCAAATCTCTGCCTGCTAATAACTTCCATTTGAATCAAGCGGAGTGTCTGTGGGAGGAAGGGCTTCCCAATGACACGATGTGAAGAATGATCTTATCCTAAGGGAAGGGAGGCCAAATGCATCTGAAATTCTCTTTGAGAGATTGGGTCAAGCATTATAATGCATGTATAAAGGATTCATTTAATACAGGATGCATAAATGGCAGAAACATATTATTCTTCAGAGTTGCCTTTTCTGGGTTGATTTCTTTTTGAGGCCTGGAAGGAACTGGACCCACAGTGCAGGCCCAAAGGCTGCCCAGGCAGGCCATAGTGGGTCAAACCGGGAAGGCATGTCTGTTATTGGCAGGGGGTGGGGCACTGGCTGTGGCACAGAGGCGGGGCCAGCTGGCCACATGTCACTCCCTGCCCCCCCCCGCCCCGCAGCCAGGTAAGGCGAGGGAAACGTTTATTCTGTTCCCTGACCTGTCCCAGATGTGGGCGGCTGCCCCGCCCCGGGACATGCAGCTGGCATGCCAGCTGCGCATTTCTTTCACCCACCATGTCACCTGCCCCAGCATCCACATCCAGCCAATAGGAGATATCCCCATGTCAGTCCCCCCTCCAGACTCCTCCCACCTTGTCTGCAGCCTCCTTCATATGCCTGAGTAAATGCAGGAACTGAGTGAGCTGAGCTAGCACAGGGTACATGTGTGTAAGCAGTAAGCACCAAGTGTGCATGTGCGTACACACCAAGAAGCTGGCAGGGCTAATGGCACCACTGGCCTGGGCCTGGGACTCCAAAATTCGGAGTGGGGGACTCTCCAAATTTTGGTTGCCCTGAAAGGACATTTCCCAGGGAGTTCCATCTTTGGAAGACCTGAAATGCACACCCTTACTACCACAACCATGCAAGAGGCTTTTATTCTAGATCGAGAGTTGCATGTAAGCCAGCATTTAGTACCCTTATAGCAGAAAGGCTGCCTCTAGATTACAGAAAAGCATCTACAGAATACCAATGGAAAACGAAAGCAAAAACGAAATCGACAATTTGATATTTATGAAAATGAAAACGACAGATTTAAATAACGAAAATGAAAAACGATAACGACATGGGCCCCTGGTGCCCACCTCTACTACAGATTGATTCAAAGTGTTGGAAGCTGCATTAATATCCACTGCACTCTGTTCTGTTTCATGGTGTCTTCTTCATGTCAACACATTGTCATTGTAGAGATGAGATTGTGTGTGTCAAGAGCTGTGCCCTCTGCTTTTGCAATGCTAACTAGAAGTGATCGGTTTACAAAGGGTCCAGAGAAAACTGGCAAAGTCCCCTGAACCAAAACAAGACGACATGCATTGCTGCAGTGACCTAGTTTAAATTCCAATGTGGGCAGAAAATTCTACATTAGCTTCTGCCGGAGGGGGTGGGGGGCATGATGGAGAGGGCCTTCTCAGTGGCCGTCCCACGGCTGTGGAACTCCCTGCCGGTGGAGGCCCGTTTGGCCCCAGTTCTCCCCTCATTTCGATGCTGTTGCANAGAAAATTCTACATTAGCTTCTGCCGGAGGGGGTGGGGGGCATGATGGAGAGGGCCTTCTCAGTGGCCGTCCCACGGCTGTGGAACTCCCTGCCGGTGGAGGCCCGTTTGGCCCCGGATCTCCCCTCATTTCGACGCTGTTGTAAGACGTGGCTGTTCTGCCTGGCTTTGGAGGGGGAGGATGGGTAGGGTGGGGGGAGTGGGTTAGGGTGAGGGGTGGATTTTTCATACTTCCCTTTGTTGTATATTTTAAACGTTGTTTTTAATGTTCTTAATGTTTGATATTGTGCGCCGCCCAGAGCTGCCTGTGGCCTGTGGCAGGATGGGCGGGTTAAAAATGCTTAAAAATAAATAAATAAAATATTCTGACTAGCCCCAATTCTGGAGAGAAAAATCATGTTTTCAATTTTTCTGAAAAGTTTGGAGAAGAAGAGGAGGAAACTGGGAGACTGAAATCCTGGCTCCCCCTCCCAGCTCCTTTTATTAACCTGGGTCAATTACGTCTTTGCTTGGGGCCTGATCCAAAGTCTATTGAAAACAAGGGAAAGATGCCCATTGACTTGGATGGATTTTGGATCAGTCCCTTAGTGCCTCAGTGTCTTTGATTTGTAAAATATCTACCTTGCAAAGATGATGCTTAATCGATCAGCCTTTGGAAAAACAAACAAACGTTGAAAGCCTGAGATGGAAGATAGTGCAGAACTACCAAGTATTGTTTTAACAGCACTTGAAATGATGATAACTGGGAAGCATTCAGATCCTACCTTCCCATCTATCTATCTATCTATCTATCTATCTATCTATCTATCTATCTATCTATCTAGCTATCAAAAAAACAAAATATCATTTAAAACCTTTTGCAGTTCATTTTTAAAGAAATGGAACTTTAAGCTGCTGTCAGATATCAATAAAGTTTTGCCTTGCCATCCAACAGGCAGAACATGTGAAAACTGGGGAGAGCGTCCAACTGTTTTTAGGGCAGTAAAGGCCAGACAGTCAGATGCTACGGTGATGAGCACTGTAAGCATCATGGTACAAGCAAATACTACAGATAAACAAAGCAAGTGATTGACCATGCGGTACTCAAGAGAGAAACCACTCGCTGGCTAGCACAGGTGAACTCCGTCTCCAGTATGTTCTGCACAGCTGGAAGGAGGCTACTTCTCAGAATCAGATTAGTTAATGCTACCGGGCATACAGCCCTAAGGCATTGTCTCTTGGTTGGGAGACTCCCATCTCACAAGTTAAAAATCAGGATGCCAGCTCAGTTCGTGTAACTCCCTTCCTAACTGCACATTCCAGCTTAAGACAAGTCGCCCAGTCTCATTCCCTACTCCCCATAGCTACAATAGAGACAAGTGGTGCAGCTGGTGGGGTCCACAAGGTGGCAGCGGGGGGGGGGGGGAGGGAGGGAGATGCTCTCTGGTGCAGCTGTGTCCCCTGCCACAGGGAAGAGGAATGGGGCTGAGGGGCCACTCTGTCTTCTACACCAGGACCCATTCCAGCCTAGCTCCACCTCTGCTCTCCAGTCCCATCTCTCTACCCCCTCTCTCTCTTCATCTATCCGCTCATGCCTCGTCAACTGCCTCTCCGATATCTTCGCCTGGATGTCCCGACGTCAACTCAAGCTCAACATGGCCAAGTCCGAACTCCTCATCTTTCCTCCCTCCCCTTCCTCTCCCTCTAACCTGCCCATCTGCATCGATGGGGTCACCATCCATCCTGTTCTCCAAGCCCGCAGCCTGGGCTTCATCTTCGACACGCACCTCTCTTTTAAACCTTACATTGAGTCTGTGGCCAAATCCTGCCGATTCGCTCTCCACAACATTGCCCGCATTCGCCCCTTTCTCTCTATCTCCTCGGCCCAAATCCTTGTTCATGCCATGGTTATCTCTCGCCTCGACTACTGCAACCTCCTACTTGCTGGCCTCCCTCGCTCTCACCTGTCCCCCCTTATCGCAATCCAAAACTCCGCTGCCAAGGTCATTCACTCTGCCCGTCGCTTCGACCATGTGCAGCTTCTCCTCCTTCACTGGCTCCCCCTTCCTGAACATATCCTGTTTAAACTCCTGGTTTTCACGTTCAAATCGCTCCACGACCAAGCTCCCCCTTACCTCTCGGACCTAATTTCCCTACGCACTCCTGCACGCACTCTCCGCTCTTCCACTGTCCCCTCCCTCACTCTCCCTCATTTCTCTTGCTCGCCTAACCGCCTTTGACCCTTCTCCCTCGCTGCCCCTCATGCCTGGAACTCCCTCCCTGCCCTCCGCTCCTTCAAATCCCTCCTCAAAACCCACCTTTTCCTTGCTGCCTTTCCCAATGCCTGTTAGTCTTTCCCCTTACTCTTACTGTCGGCCCTCCTCTGCTGACTGCTGCCACCAACCTCTCTGTAAACCAAGCCAAGCACATGCACCTGAGACTTTGCTTGAATGTTTGTTTGTTTTCTCCCCTGTCTCTCCCACTGTATCCTCTCCCTCCCCCGCCCCTTTTTTGTCTTTTAGATTGTAAACCACAGGCAGGGACCACGTCTAATTCTATGTTCTGTACAGCACCAGGCCACACTACTGGCGCTATATAAATGTTTATAATAATAATAATTAATTAATAAATAACTCCTCCTGTGGAACTGGAGTGAGTCCCTAAAGTAGGCATGGCAGAAGAGTTCAGAGCAGGGTTTGGGAGCACAGGTCCAGCAACAGAATTGTAGTGGAACGACTTTGTTGGAAAATCAGATTTCTTTCAACCCCAATGGCCTTTGTGGGGGGCTGCCAGAGCAGGCGTACGGATATGAGAGGGGAATTAAATTACTCTTCCAGAGCAGTGTGAGTGCAACTCCAGCTTTGACTGGTCAAATGGAATCTTCTCATGCTTAGAGGGGTTGGGGGAAACGGCTTTATTGTGTATTCAATGTTACAAAAATTGCTATTTTTCGGGCCAAAATGGTAGGAGCCCCCCCCCCCCTCCTCCCCCTGAAAGAGAGGCACCCAGAAATATGTGGGATGCTCGGAAGCTATGAAGCCAATAGCAGGAGATTACTAAAGGTCAAACCTGGCAGCAGAGAAACTAGTCCTTGTGCAAAATAAGCCAGCCTGGGGGAAAGGAAAGTAAGGAAGTCCCTGGCTTAAAGTTGGAGTATGGTGACTCCAGGTGGTTTCTAGCTTCTTTTTTTTTGAGACACCCAGTCATTGTGGAAAACTCTGACTAATACACAGGAAGTAATCAATGGACAATTGAACCACCTAAAATGCGTCAAAGGCCCCTTAGATAAAGGATTAAAAGGTCTACCCAGTCCCATACCTGCATAATTGCTCATGTTTCCCCCCTGTCTGCCCTAGACCCACCTGGAAAACTCTGATGCCCCCATAACAGGAGCTCCTCCTAATCCTTTCACCCAGCTAGAAAATTCCTATTGTCATCTCAACAGTAGCAGAGAAACCTATTGTCCTGCAAATCACTACACCCAGGATGTCTTTTGACAATCTTAGAGCACCCAGGGGGGAGTCTGTCTGGGTGACATCCTTCCAGTTTACTATAACCAGCCCCAGTTTTCCCTTGGCATTCTGAGTTCAGTTTGGCTATGGTTCCATACAGACCCCTCTGTGCGTGTCCCTTCCAAAAGGGCCTCCTGGAGTACCTGTCTGTACCCTTCTTCCCTTTCCCAGAAACATTGCCTGATCCACGGGCACCTGTCCCTTTTTGCAGCAGGACAGGAGAGGTAACCCTGAGATCTTTCTCCTCCCACTCCCCTCTCAACTCCAGCCTCTCTCTCTCTCTCACACACACACACACACACACACACACCTCAACCCCTTCTTCCCCTCCAAAACCCTGAGCACTCCAAAGAGCATTGGTCTCTAAGGGAGCACGAGTGTGTCTGCATGTGTGTGAGCTCTTTGAAACTTTCTCTCGCTCATTGCCTTTCCACTTCCCTGCAAGTCGTTTGTGTTGCTGTTAGTAAAGGAGAAGTAGCCTATTTCTTTCTCCTCCTCCAGACCAGATTCTGGGCCAGTTTAAACCTGGTGGTGGTATTAAACCTAAATACATGTGTATACCTTTTCCGCCCCTTACCTCCCATTTCTGTCAATGACCCCTCAATAAACACACCCTTTTTATTCAAAATCACATCTCTCTCTCTTCTCCTTTGGGGGTGGAAAGCCACTGGGTTGGTAGCGCATCACATCTCAGACTGATCCCTAGGGACATTCAGAGGACTCCTTAAAATTAATTTGGCTAGTTCCCCCAAATGTTAGATGACTCCTAAATATTGCAGTACAGGCCCCCATAATCCACGTGGAGTGGGGTTCCTGTCTTAGCATAATTTGAGTAAGAATTCTCCCCATTTTGTAGAATTGAATTGTACAGAATTATAGAGAATCATAGGGTTGAAAGGAACCTCAAGGGTCATCTAGGGCTTCCTTCCCTGGAAACCCTAATTATCAATGCGTAACTAATGAAATAGCTAAAAATAAAGGCCCATGACATCCCTCAGAGAAGAGAGGTGGGGGGAGAATTAGTTTAATTCTGCTGCGTTGCATTCAATCAATATAACTATTCAGCGTTCTCCGGCGCAGGGTCAGGGGAACTTGGCTGCTATGCAGACGTGACATATTTAGCCTCAGAAAGGAGGGAGGGGAGAGATTAGGAGGAGGAGGGGGAGCATTTTCAGCCACAACTCTTACTAACTAAATGCAGAAAACATAGATCCTAATTATTAATATTAGTGATTTTTGTCCTTAGAAGAAGTATATTGCGGAACCTTTTAGTTGCCAACACCTCAAACCTGGGACAGCACGCACACAGATTGCTTAAACATTATATCCTGCCTTCTCTAATTCCCTTTCCCAAGCTCTCCAATGTTTTGGTAAGTATCTATAAATAGGCAGGAAAGGGAAAAATGAGAGCTAGCCAGGTGAGGCGAAGGAGGGAGAAAATTTGTCTCTAAAAAACAAAGTATGGAAAAATCAAATATTGGAGATCCTTGTGCAGTTCTGGAAAGACAAAGAGCATGCTCTAGTTTCTAAATTGTTACCATGGCTACACCGTCTCTGTGAAAGTGACTGTATAACAGAACAAGTTGTACATGCATAAAAAACTTTACAAACAATCTCCCCCTCCCCTCATTGCACATCCTCTAAAAAGGTGGGTTCTTTTACAGTGATGCGTCTGCCGTTTATTTCATCCTTCATTTCCATAGAGATCACATTCATGTTGCTGAAGCTGCTCTCGAATAGCTTATCACTGTTCTTAGTTCAGAACATAGCGAGCCTGATTCTGATCTTATTTTCACATGTGTCAATCAGAAGTAATTCCGGTGAAACAAGTGGAAGTACGCTACGGCAAAACCGGCATTTGATCAAAATCAGGTGTGATATATTTGTTCTTAAAATATGTCTCACTAGACACTTAGCACGTACTATATTGACAAGGAAGTGGAAGGGAAAAAAAACTAAGGAAGAATAATAAGTTTTTAAGGGTGTGTTCCTTTCTGGGGGAATCTGTTTAGCATTGTTTTTTGGCAAACAAAACCTACTTCCACTAGCATCTCTTCTGAGGAGCCCAAGAGACTACTCATCAGCACATGGCATCAGATAAGACAATAGTAAATGCAGTAAATTTACCTTGATTTCTGTGGCTGAGTCCAGAATTTAGTGAGTAACAGGTTAGAAAGTAACAGAGGCTGCAATCCTAAGCTGAGCCTTTTCTTTCTGGACCAGCCAGGAACACAAAGTTTGACAAAAACCCAAGAGAAACTCTTTAAATCCCTTCCCCTTTATCTCTGCTTCTTTGCCTGGAAACTAATTTGAGCCTATTGGAGTTGAAATTCTGCTGGTCTGTCAACCCATCAGTGTCTGAAGGGTGAAATGAAAATTTTGAGATTAACATTATTATTATTTTTTGCATCAATCACCTGGGGTAGATTTTTTGTTGCATTTTTTTTTTTTAACAGTACTCTGGGAATGTTTGTCTTCATCATGTGCAATTAGCTTTCATGGGAGTTATATGCACAATTAAAGACGATTCCCTTTCATATAGGCTCATTTGTCTATGGCAGCATTTTCCTGTTACTGACTCATTTCAGACCCTCATTAGATGTACAGCTAGGGCTGGCCTCACTCCAAGGCGACCTGGAGTGACCGCCTCAGACCCCACTGTTCTCTCTACTTCAAGGGGCTTTCCAGCGGCCGCATTTTTACCAGGGCAGGATGTGAAGTCCTCGCTGCCTCCCAGTGGGCCCCTAAATACAATCACTTCTAGGACACTGTGGAAGGTTCCCCTGAAGGGGCGGAGTCCGAATTTTATCTTTGCCCTAAACACCACAAATTCTACAGCCAGCTCTGCGTACAGCAGAATACTACCTCCAATGAAGTCAATGCAACGATGCCCATCTACACCAACTCATTTCACCTTATCTTATTTTTTTGATCTTTGACTGTGTAGATTTAGTCTGAATTGACACAGGATGAAAGGTCAGATCGTACTCTTGTTTAAAACTAGGGCTGAAACTCATTCTCAGTATTCTCGCAAATCTCATCGAGAACTGGGTACGCCACAAGATTTCTGACAATTAGTTGATTCTTGATACATTCTTGTAAGATTCTCTAGAAAACAAAAAAACAACTGTGCATGTGCAAACTGGCCACCACAGCCATACTGTGCATGCACGGCCCTTTCCCAAGATTGCATGGGCCATGTCAGCACCATTTTGGAAAAGGGAAGCTGGTACTGCACATGTGTAGACCAGCTGCCACTTCCCAAAATGGCACCAATGCAGCCCACACCATCTTGGAAAAGGGCCGCGCATGCACCGAACAGTCGCGGTGGCCATTGTGCACGCGCAGAGCATTTCATTATATATTATTTGAGATTTTTGTGAGATCTCAAACTATCAAGATCTTTTTGAGATCTCAGTAACAGTTCTCGATGCTCGCAACAATCTCACTAGAATCACAATGGTTCTCGCTTCGGCCCTAATTACAACAACATAACCAAGGGCATAGCTCTAATAGGGACAGGTGGTGGGGGGCTCATATTCCCTGAGGCAATGACATCCCCTACTGCTGGGGAGAGAAGGCAAGGTGGTGTGTCCGTTCCATCTTGTGAACTAAGGCCCATTCCAATCTAGCTACACCCCTCAATGTACTGACTTCATTGAAGCCAATGGAGTCGGTCTTATTGTCTTATAATGGTGGCACCCATTCGTGTGAACTGGCTGCTTTCCAAACAGGCAATCCCTGCCTTGAGGAATTTAAAAACTAAAGACAGAAGTTGGAGGAACACAGGTAGGGTTGCCACCTCCAGGTTTCACTCACAGACTTCGGGTTTCAGCCTACAGTCTCTGGGCTCTGGGGAAAGACTTAATTTCTCTGGGTTAGCAAGGGGCACCCATGGTAACTTGAAGAAATTGGGGATTTGGGACCATCAGGGGGCTGCTATGTCAAGAAAGAGGAGGGCCATTGTGACTTTCCCACAGACCCACCCACTTCCTGAATAAGCACCACCCCTGTGGAGTGCCACGACATCATGATGCTCCATAAGGGGAGGGGTTACATCAGAAAGGGGAGTGGCAGCTTCTTTGTCCGGCCCCCTTTCAAATGTGGCACTGGCCCTGCTCTGTGGAGTGTCATGGCATCGCAACAGACTATGTGAGGTGGAATTTAATTTACAACAAAACACTGTAACTTACAATCCATATAAAATCTATTTAAAACAATTTTAAAGGGGAGGGTAAATGAGGAGGAAAAAATACATTCAGGGGAAGCAGCGGTAGATCTTTTAAAAGCACCTGGAGAACAAACAAGTTTTCAAGTGCTTTTTGAAGGTGGGGACTCAGGAACTAAGACGAAGGGCTGGTGGAGAAGCTTGGATAGCTGCAGTTGCCATTGTCCCTAGAGACATAAGAATTCCAAACTCCAAGACTGTGCACCATTCAGAAGTGTTAAAAACAGACACAACCGTTTTAATTAAAAGTAGTTACTACTTTTTAAGCTGGAATCTTGTAGGGATGTGCACCAGGGCCCCATGTCATTTTTCGTTATCATTTTCGTTATTAATTTTCGTTTTTGTTAATAATGAAATGTCATTTTTCGTTATCATTGTCATTATCGACTTTTGCTATCGTTATTGATTTTATTATTTTTGTCATTTTCATTATTGCAATAATGATAACAAAAACAACAAATTTCATTTTTTTATTGATATAACAAAAACGACATGCGCACCCCTACCGTGCACAAAGGAGTCATGATCCATCTCCATGACACTATGCACCACCACTGATTTCAAGGAGCACATACTTTTTTTTTTTAAAACGCAATGAAAGGGAAATCTCTCTCAGAGACGACACTTCAGTCCTGTGCCACTGCAATCAATGCAAGTATTACCATTGACTTCAAGGGAAATCAAACCCCATGGCAAGATTTTTCAATCTTCCCTTTCTCCCTCCTGGTGCCAGTGCATCAGTTTCTTCCTTCTTGAGATGTATACATGCCAGGGTAAATCAAGTTGAATAAACACGGACACAGAAAGGGTTAAGGGGGACTTTCCTAAGAAAACAACAACAAATGCTAAAAGCCATTTGTTTTTTCTAAAGTGATCTGTGATCGTGGGTGTCTCATTCTGGGGGAAGATACCCTGAGTCTAATTTTTAAAAAAGGATTCGCACCCACAGTTCTAGTCCAGGCCACTGGGACCTCTGAATGCTCAACAATTCTGAACATTAAGCCCAGGGTGCCTCTGCTAGGTCTGAAATCTGACTACAGGGCAGCTCCCAACCTGATTTACTAGGTTGTCCTTGATTATTATTATTATTATTATTATTATTATTAACAAACATTTATATAGCGCCAGCAGTGTACCTGGCACATTACAAAGTAATAAAACAGACACGGTCCCTGACCCTAGGGCTTACAATCTCAGAGACAGGAGCTGGGGGAGAGACTTAGGAAGGGGAACAGAGGGAGAGACAAGGGGTCTAACATTCATGAAGATGCGAGGTCTCAAGTGCACGTACTTGGCTTGGTTACGATGAGAATGACAGCAGGCAGGTCCATGTTGCAAGGATAAGGGTAAACCGACCGTAGGTATAGGAATAGTGGCTCAGCAGGATAAAGAGTCAGACAGAGCAGAGCGAAAGAGGTGAGTTTTAAGGAGAGATTTGAAGGTATGAAGGGAGGGGGCAAGGCGGATGTGGACAGGGAGGGAGTTCCAGGCATGGGGGGCAGCAAGTGAGAAGGGACGAAGGCGCTTAGGGGAGCAGGGAAGGCGTGGAAGGGTGAGAGAAGGGACAGAGGAGGAGCGAAGTGCACGGGCTGGAGTATGGAGGGCGATAAGTGCAGAGAGGTAGGGGGGAGCAAGGTTGTGAAGAGCTTTATAGGTGAAGACTAGGAGCTTGTGCAGGATTCGTTCAGGAAGGGGAAGCCAGTGAAGCGAAGAGAGGAGGGGCTGCACATGGTCGAAGCGACTGGCGAGGTAGATGACCCTGGCAGCAGAGTTTTGGACAGAGATGAGGGGAGAAAGGTGAGACCGGGGAAGGCCAGTGAGAAGGAGGTTACAGTAATCGAGGCGAGAGATGACCAGAGCATGAACAAGAGTTTTGGCAGACGAGACAGAGAGAAAAGGGCGAATCTTAGCAATGTTATGGAGGGAGAAGCGACAGGATTTAGCAACAGAGTCAATGTAGGGTTTAAAAGAAAGGGCTGAGTCAAAGATGAAGCCTAGGCTACGGGCTTGGGGGACAGGCAGGATGGTGACTCCATCAATAGTTATTGACAGTGAGGAAGGAGAGGAAGGATGAGGGGGGAAGATAAGGAGTTCAGTTTTAGCCATGTTGAGTTTGAGTTGACGTTGAGACATCCAGGTAGAGATGTCAGAGAGACAGTTGATGAGACGAGCTTGAACAGAGGGAGAGAGAGAGGGAGTAGAGAGATAGAGTTGAGTGTCATCAGCATAGAGGTGGTATTGGAAGCCATGGGAGGCAATGAGTTTGCCTAAGGATGAGGTATAGATCGAGAAGAGGAGAGGGCCAAGAACAGAGCCTTGAGGAACACCAACTGAGAGGGGGAAGGAGGAGGAGGCGGAGTTGGAGAGAGACACATTAAAGGAGCGGTCAGAGAGGTAGGAGGAGAACCAGTTATGGACAGAGCCACAAAAGCCAAGGGAGTGAAGGGAATCCAGCAAGAGTGAGTGGTCAACAGTATCGAAGGCAGCAGAGAGATCAAGGAGGACAAGAATGGAATAGAGACGTTTAGATTTAGCCACCAGAAGATCGTTGGTGATCTTAGCGAGAGCAGTTTCAGTAGAATGAAGGGGGCGGAAGCCAGATTGGAGGGGGTCAAGGGAGGAGTTGGAGGATAGGAAGTCAAGGCAGCGGGAGTAGACAACACGTTCAAGCAGCTTGGAAGCAAAAGGAAGGAGTGAGACAGGACGATAGCTAGAAGGGTCAGAGGGGTCAAGAGTGGACTTTTTGAGAATAGGAGAGACTGTGGCATGTTTGAAGGCAGAAGGGAAAGAGCCAGTAGAGAGGGAGAGGTTGATGATGTGCAGGAAGGAAGGGGCGACAGTGGGAGTAATGGAGGTGAGGAGGCGGGAAGGAATGGGATCAAGGGGGCAAGTGGAAGGGTTGGAGGAGGAGAGCAGAGAGGAGATTTCCTTAAGGGAGGCAGGGGAGAAGGAGGACATGAGAGAAGGAGGGGGAGGAGGGAGAGGGGTGGGAGTGGGAAGAGAGGAGTGGGAAGCGATGTCGAGGCGGATCTTGTCTATCTTGGAGGTGAAGAAGGAGGCAAGATCCTGAGCAGAAAGGGAAGAAGGAGGGGGAGGACAGGGAGGCTTGAGGAGGGAGTCAAAGGTAGAGAACAGGCGGCGAGGGTCCCGAGAACAGGACTCAATGCGGGAGGCATAGTAGTGTTGTCTAGCAAGGGAGATAGCAGAAGTAAGGGTGGAGAGACAGAATTTGAAGTGAAGGAAGTCAGCGTGAGAATGGGATTTGCGCCAGAGTCGTTCAGCAGCACGAGTGCAAGAACGGAGGTGGCGGATACTAGGGGTGAGCCAAGGACGGGGGTTGTGGGAGAAGGCAGGGCGGGAAGAGAGAGGGGCATGGGAGTCAAGTGTGGAGGAGAGAGAGGCATTGAGAGCAGAGACAGCGGAGTCAGGGGAGGAGGAAGAGAAGACTGTAGGAAGAAGGGGAGAGAGAGAGAGGAGACAAAGTCCAGGGGATCAATAGCTTGAAGGTCACGGAAGGGGCGTAGAGAAGGGGAAGAGGAGGGGGGACAGTGGGAAATGTTGAAAGATGGTCTGGTTCAACAAAATATACAGTGATGGTTGTGAAATCCACTTGGGCAAATCAATATTCTCTCTAATACAGGGATTTCCACATTGTATTATCCAACCCTTTTTGGGGGGCCCTTTATACACAGATGGCATCCATGCATGAACACCCAGAAATCTAGCGCATGCACACATGCCCGCACACACACCCCACCTGCCACGGAGTTTACACAAGCAGCAGCCACGCATGAACACCCAGATTTGGTGCTGCTATGTAAACTCTGTGACAGGGGTGTGTGTGTGTGTACACCTACCTCCCCCATGCACGGAGCAACCGGCAAAAATGAGAGTTGCTTCATGTGTGTTGATGGGTGGAGGTGGATGTAGATGGGTGTGCACCCACGTCTACACCCTCCCCCCACGGCAGACGCCAACCCCTCCCCCCATACCACAGTCCATGTAAAAAAGGCTACTGTCGACCATATGGTTCTCTCTCTCTTTGTCCCTGTCTCTCTCCCTCTGTCTCTCTCTCTCTGCATGTGCATGTGCATCAAGAGGATGAGAAAAGAAATGTCCATCATGTGTGGTTTTCCTTATTTATCTCTGTACCGAAAGAAAAACATATGATCAAAAGCCAGCAATGTGTTTACACCACAAAATGATGCTCTAAACCTACTGATTAAGATATTGGGTTGCAAGCTTCCTGAGAGCTGTACCTCATCATCATCTCTGGAAGGCAAACATCCTTATTATTACTCAACAATTACTCAACAATTACTCTGTCAGGACCAATTCTGGCTGACCTTGTTCTGGCTAAGTACTCTGTACAGAATCAGCCCCAGTCAGAGGGACAGGGAAATGGTGTAGCCCCTGGGTGATTTCAGATGTGACGGGCTGGCGGTTCACCACAGTGGACCCCGAGGGGGGGCAAAGACAGCAACCACCCCCCGGGGCCAAAAAAAGCCCCAAACAGACGTGACGGGGCCTGGACCACGGAGGGGAATGAAACTTGCAGATCACAGACCGGGGCGGCACAACAGACATGACGCCGATCCCCTGCCGTGGCAAGAACACCCAGAATCCCCCGGACAGGGGCGGGACACAGACATGGCCGCCTGAGGGCAGACGAAGCCAAAAGGCACTGAAAGGGAACGCCCACACCAGGGAAACAGGAAGGGAGGGGGGAGAGGGAGACGGAGAACAGGCACACAGGTGCCACACACAGCAAGCGCGCGCGTGCACACACACACACACACACACAGAGGCACGGAGGATAGCAAAGACGGGGTGGGGGACAAGGGGGACCGGACACCAGGGAAGCCAGGCTGGCTCCGCAGGGGTGTGTGTGCGATGCGGGATTGGGAAGAGGGGAGGAAGGGGCACAGAGGGAGGGCAGGACACCGGCACCAGGTACAGCACCCCCCCCAGCAGAACGGTCCCCACGGGCACCCCCCACAGCAAACACACAGTCCCGGAAAGGGGGGGCCCTGCAGCTCGGGCGAATGCCACAGCGGGCGGCCAGATGTCACCGGGACCCGGCCGGGAAGGGTCCAGGAGGCACATGCAGTCCAGGCATCCCAACGAGGGGCAAAGGAACGGCAGTCAGGAGAGGCAGTCCAGCACAGCAGGTCCAAGGATGGGTGGCCCCATCAGGGAAGGAGTTCAGGAGGGGCTGTCCTTAGGCCCCGGGTCTCCGGGGCACACAAGCAACCCAGGCAGGAGAAGAGCGGCCCAGAGGGGGCCCAGTGACACAGCCGGAGCAGCAGCACACAGGGACGGTGGCCTCGCGGCAGCAAGGCAGGAACAGCAGGGTGGTGGAAGGCACCGGGGTCCGGCCCACGGACAGGTGCCCAAGCCCACATGGCCCAGGACACGAGGGGGCCAGGGAGGGACCCAGGGACTCACAGGCAGCCGTTGGGGGCAGCGAGGGGCCCGGGCCCCGGGTGCCCGGCCCGATGAACCAGGTGGGGCCAATGGATCATGCCCCGGCGGTATCCCAGCTCGGACATGTGGTGGGCGATCAGGTAGTAAGCCTCGAAGGGGTCATGCATGGACAGCCCCAACTGGACATCCGGACGGGACCAGACCCGCCCCAGTGCCGACAGCTCCGCCGCGGAAGGCTCCGTTACACAGCAGGCTGCAGCAGGGGGCCAATGAAGATGCCCCAGCCCCAGAAGCCGGTGATACACTGCCACACGGGTGCGCTGGTACCCACGCGCCCCGTGAACGCTGCCAAAGTAGGACACGGCCAAGGCAGGGCCCCCATCCGCAAGGCACTGCGAGAAGGCTGCCAGGCTGCACACCCACAGCACACTCACGGTCTCCGCCCCGGACCAGGGCACATGCGAACACCTATTCACCGGCACGCGCCCTTCAGGGAACCGGACCAGCCCCAGGGTCTCGGCATGGAGCCGGCAGTCTTGGGCGCTCGCAGCGTGGCCCAGGTAGCGGAGCCCAGAGCTCAGGCTGACGAAGGTGGCCGAGCGGCTGTCCGGCCGGCCCAGGAGCAGCTGCACGGCAGGGCTATGCCACAGGTCACAGAGGGACATGGTCTCGGTGTAGCTCCAGATACGGGGGGCCCCATGGGGGACGTGAAGTGGGAGCCCCGTGGATGGACATGCAGCCATGGTCCAGGCGCCCGGGGAGAGTAGCAAGGAGCTCTTGGGGCCTCGCACACCTTCCGGGGCCGAGGGGCCTCCCGGGGGTCCCAAGGACAGGGAAAGCGGCCACTGACTGCAACATTGTAGCACAACAGAGCAAGGCGTGGGGTGCGGACCCAGCACAGCTGCACAACACAGGAGCTCTCACAGACCAACTAATCAGCACTCCAAGGCCAAGGTGCCGCAAACACCAGGGTGTGTGTGTTGTTTTCGGCACATCGCTTCCAGGCACCTGAGGGCCGCGCGGTGGAGAGCGTCCATGAAGGGGGGGAGGCCACCACTCCGGGCCACGCCCTGGGGATCCTCTGCATGGTCCCAGTATGCCCGCACGTGACCCAACCCCCTGTCTCCCACATACATGGACCGGAGCCACTGTACCTTACACACCTTTAATAATAACCATGTGCACAGTGTCACCCACTCCCTCATACCAGTTAGTGCCCATCCACCACCACCACCGCCCCTTATGCTGCCCTACCCCTCCTACCCCTACCCCCCATCCCCGGCGGCCCCTGGGACGGCCCCGAGCTCGCCCAATCAGGGCCATCGAGTTCAGAGAGCTCACCTCCTCCCCACTGTCATTGCTGCTGGAGGTGTCCCGGGCCACCTCCTGTTCCTGGTCAGGCGGCCCTGGTAGGGTTGGAAGGGGGGCAAGGAACCAGACCCCCCCTGGCGGCTGCACCCCCCAGAGGCCTGCAGGCACAGGGAGGTGGATGCGTGGCCCCGGGGGGCATGGGGGTGGCTGGGGGGCCAGGGCAGGGTGCAGGGGTGTGGAGGGCCCCCCCATGGGTGCCTGGGGGGGCACTGTTCCCGGGGGCCCCCCTGCCATGACATAGGCACACATTGTGCCGGTGTGCAGGAGCAGCGAGGTCCCGATGTCGTGGGATCTGTCCATCTTTAGTGAGTGCTCCTGCACCATGGCCTGGATGTCCTGCCTCAGGCCCCTGAGCAGCTCATACTGCCTGCTGCATTCCCTGTGCTCCTGGCACCGCTCCAGGCGCACCTCGGCCTGGAGCCTCCTGTCCCGCTCCTCCGCCCACTCCAGGGACCACTTGATGCCCGCCTCCATCCGGGCCACAGCCGCCAGGAGCCTCTCACCCTGTTCCTCCGAGGAGCGGACTATGTCCTCCGCCTGCTCCTCCCTGCACCTGCGAACTCGTGCCCGGTACTGCCTTGTGCGCTCGGCCGGAGGCACAGGCCCTGGGGCAGCTGGCTGTTCGGGTTGCCCTGTGGGTAGAGGAGGTTGGTCTTAAGCAAGCCGTGTGCCCCTGGCCCCGGGCCCGCACAGGCCAGGGGCTCCGCAGCCCTGCTCCAGGGGGACCCGTCCCCTCTGCTCCCATGTACCCCTCCTCCCAGTGCCCAGGTACCCCTCCTGGGCCCCCCATGCAGGGCCGGCTGCCTCACCTGCTCCCTCGGGCGGCTGGCCGGCCTCCTCGGGGGCTGTCCCCTTTCCCTCCTGGGTGCTGTGCAGGGGTGGTCTGCAGCCTATGGGCGAAGGGGGGGTTATATCAGTGTGGTGGGGTGCTGTCGGGTGCCCTGTGGCAGGGCCCCCCTCCCGCCCATCATGGGAGCCCCAGGTCTCCGGCTGGGCCCCGCCGGCCCATGTACCCCCCCAAGTGATCGCGGGCACATGGGCACAAGGCCTCTCCCCCGTGGGGTGGGTACTCACCATCGGTGTCTGCCGTGGGGTCCTCCGAGTCCAGGCCCGCGGTGTGGGGGTGCTCCCCCAGGGAGCCCCGGCTGCGCATGGTTCGGGTCCCGGTCTCAGAGTCTCCCTGGCCATCCTGGCCCATGTCGGACTCCGGGCTGCTGTCCGGGGGAAGGGGCTGCAGGAAACGGAGCACCCGGGCTGGTCTTCCTGTGGGTCCGGGGCCCTGGGGCCGGTGTCTACCGGGGGGCCGGCGAGGGGAGGGGGTACCTCCAGACGTTCCCTGCCCTGCTCCACAGTGCTTCCCACAAGCCGTGGAGCCACTATGGACCCCTTCATGTGCAGGAAGAGGTCCAGGGCATCGTAGTACGGGACTGTCCAGGCTCCATGCCCAGACCTCCTGTTATTGTCCCTGATGGCCTTGTACCCCCTCCGCAGCACTTTCACCTTCGACCGGCACTGAGCCACTGTGCGGGTGTCCCCCGCCGCCTCCATGTCCCGCACGATGTCCCGGTACACCTGCTCATTGCGCTGGTTGAGTGCGAGCTCGAGTTGGTACTCGAGGGTCCCCCATATCCAGATGAAGTCCCTGGTCTCCTTGTGTCCCCACTGGCCCCCGCGGTAGTAAGGCTTCCTCCCTCCTCTCCACGCTGGGTCCTCTCCCTCCTTCTCCTCCTCCTGCAGCCCTTCCTGGTGCACCTCTGCCCAGCCTGGCCCGGTGTGCTCCGGGGGGGTCACCCGCCCGGGCCGTTTTCCGTGTCTGGGGGAGACAGGGGGTGGGGGAGGGGTCGTGGTTCATTAGCGTTCGGAACAGCCTCGAAGCCCCCCCCGGCGATGTATGCCCATGGCCCTGGCCCCCCTTTGCCGGCCCGTTGCCCCCTGTTCCCCTTGCTCTTGCTCCCCCTTACCCATTTGCAGGGTGCCTCCTCCTCCGCCGGCACAGCAGCTGTCCCCGGGGTGTCCTGTGCTGGCTGCTGCTGGTGCTGTCTCCCTCCCACCACCTCCATGTTGGGCGTGACCCCCGGCTCCCCCACTCCCTCCTGTGCTGTCACCCCCTCCACCACTGCCACCGCCTGTGCCCCTGCCTCCCCCTCCTCCTCGCCCCTCGCTCTCTCCTCCGCCACCGCTCTCTTCCTCCTCCTCCCTCCTCGCTCCATCCCGCCACGTTCACCAGCCGCTTTTTCCCCTTTAAATCTCCCTCCGGTGAGTGTGTTGATGCCGGTTGCCTGGCAGCGACGTTGCGCTCATTGCCCACGTCTGGGGATGATTTCCTTTGATCCCAGGCGGTGGCTGGCGTCCAGACGTGACTTTTGGTTGATCACGGGTGGGGATATCGTTCACCACGCGTCCACGGGAATTGGTTCGGGTAGCCCGGGAAGCGTGGTTGGAATTGGCCCCGCGCGGGTGTTCAGCGTGGTGAACATCTGTCGGCTGCCGAACAGACGTTCACGCCGCCTTGGCCCCGCCGTGGGGTTCACCGTGGTTCACTCTGGTTCAGCGTGATCTTGTCATGTCTGAAATCACCCATTATTTTCAGTGATATCTTATCTGTGAGGAGGTATCCAGTGCAAACTATTTTGGGCATAGAGGGCGTCCATCTAGTGATTGATTTGACTGCAGACTGTTGCTGATTGAGGCTGCTTTTACACCTTACAAAATGGGCATTTATAATAACTGGAGATAATACCGGGTATTATAATTCTGCAAATTTTTGTAATGTGTGAATGCACTATTCCCCTTTTATGCTGCAAGATCTTGGGTCATTGTAAAAGCCACATTTGGTAGCTCTTACAATGACCCAATATCTCGCAGCAGAAAATGGGAATAGAGAATCCACACATTACAAAACTCCAGCAATTATAATACCTGGTATTATCTCAAGCAATTATAATACTCCATTTTTGTCATGTGTGAAAGCAGCCATACAGTGCCCTGTCTGTACGGCAGCATCCCTACATGCTCTTGCAGAATTGGTGTTGGAGGTGGTCTTGTGGTCTCCGAGGACTCTAGTCCTGGGGGATTTCAACATCCATGCTGACGCCGATCTTGGGGGAGCAGAGTATAAATTCATGGCTGCCATGAACCATCTCAGAGGGTTGTTGGTCCGACACATGATGGGGGACATCCCTGGACCTGATATTTTGCACTGGCCTTGAGGCAGGGGATCTGGTGGTGGGGGAGGAGTTAGTTGTGCCCTTGTCATGGTCAGACCATTACCTCCTCTGTGCCGGTCCCTGGAGAGATGCTGAACCAGTTTGGTTGGCTTGCCCCTGGAGATTTATGGAACCAGAAAGGTTCTGGAATGCTCTTGGGGAAATACCCCCCAGTCTTGATGACCGTTCACTCGATGACCTCGTAGCTTTTTGGAATACCTTGCTGATTGAGGCCATCAACTGAATAGCTCCTAGGCATCCGCTTCCTGAATACCGACAATGCAGGTTTACAGAGGACCTGCGATGGATGAAGCAGGAGGGATGGCGACTGGAGTGACGGTGGTGCCATACTCGTGCTGAAGTAGATCAATTGCAGCATAGAGTTAGTTTAAGAGCCTGTGTTGTGGCTGTGTGGGCAGCAAAGAAGGTGTTCTTTGCTACCATCATAGCATCTGCGAAGTCGCGTCCAGCTGAGCTTTTCTAGGTGGTGCAGAAGCTGGTCAGTCTGGCCTCTCTCCACCTGGAACTGGAATCTTCCAGTACTCGCTGTAACATGTTTGTCAACTTTTTCGTGGATAAAATTGCCCAGATTCACCATGACTTAGATGTCGCACTTGTAGCAGTGGGAGGAACTGAGGTAATGAACTTGTCCGGTTTCATGGGATCAGGTTCAGTGGGTATCACCCGCTGATGCAGTGGATGTCCTTGGGGTGGTTAGAGTCACTTGTTGAGAATTAGATCCAGGCCCATCCTGGCTGGTCAAGGCCTGCTGTGAGATGTTAGGACCATTGCTGGCTGGGGTTATACAACATAGGGCTTTGCCTTGAGTTAGAAGGTCCCAGAAAAGCCTAAAGCCTACAGCTTTTCTGGGACCTTCTAACTCAAGGCAAAGCCCTATGTTGTATTATACTGAGGAAAAGAACGGCCTAACCTGGCTATTTCCCTGATGGGCCCCACACTAACTGTTTGAGGGGTTTTTTCCTACGCATATGGATCAGTCAACAAAAAAAAGGGGAACCCGACCTTTGCCTTCAGACATCAGCAACTTTAGAGCAGGACCTGTTTGACTGTTTATAGTACTCCTGAAGAAGTCACTATGAAACGTTGAGGATTTGTTACTCTGTGGTTTGCTATGCTTTGGAGGATTTGTTACTCTATTTTGTGCTTGAAATTGTTTTCTTCTTTGTACCCCTCTTGGGTTTTGTACTTTTTTGGTCCGGTAAACTGTCTTGGAATACTGTCATCTTTTGTGTTATAAAGATTATTTATTTTTATTTTTGTATATATATGCAATTTGTGTTTCATGCTTATTGGGAACATATTCAGCAGTCTTTCTGTTTGCCTTTGATTTATTTATTGATTGCACTGCTCAGTGGACACCCCCTCTTGCCTTCTTCAATATTACATTAGACATTTCCACCCACATCTCTTCGAAATAATATGTTGACTTTATTGGGGGAACGTAAACATTCCCTAAAAGCAATTCAAACCCATCCGGTAACAAACAATATAATAACATAAAATTAGTTTTAAATGTGGCCAGAATCTTCACTTTAGCCTTCAGGTCATGTACTACTAAAAATGCAAGGCCTTCTTTCCATGACGGCCGTAGGCTAACTGTCTGTATTTGTCCTTTCAGGCTGCAGACTCTGCCCCGGCCCTGCTCCCGACAATAGGTGACAGGTAAGTAATTAGGCTTAGTGATTCCGGCTCCCCGCTCCTCTCCGCTGCTTACATATAAAGCCCTATACGATCTGGGCCCCTCCTATCTGCTAGACCGCCTCACTCTCCGTGCACTGGATTGACCCCTGCGGTCCGTCAGGAGCTCCCTTCTTGATGTCCCCCGGGTGGTGGTGGTGGCTATAATGGAGAGGGTGTTCTTGGTGACGGCACCTAGACTGTGGAACTCCCTTCTGATGGCAGTCTGGGTGGTCCTGGACCATACCTTATTTCGATGACAGTGAAAGACCTGGCTGTTCCACCAGGCCTTTGGTGAGGGAGGTGGTTGAGGGTGGGTGGTTTTTTTATTTTCTTATTCTTATGCTTCCCTTTTATGTATTTTATGTATATTTTTATATGAGTGGCCTTGACCTTGGCTAGACTAAATGTGTTCTCCTCGGCAGTTACAGCAGGCAGATTAAAAGGTACTCCCTGGGAGGAGAGGCTTTGCCCGAACTGTAGTGAGACAGTTCTGGAAGGAGTAGAAACCATGGCACACATTTTACTTACCTGCCCTTGGTATCACAAGTGGAGAGAGCTGTTTATTACTCCACTTTTAGAAGATTTAAATCCTGGCAAATCAAGAGAACTGTTTTTGTTGGGGGATGGGAAATTTAATGTCTCGGTTAATGTTGCAAAGTTTCTGACTGTGGTACTGAAATTAAAAAGAGCTGTAAAGGATGGGAATTAAGGTAATATTGCTTTGCTTTGCTGTCTTTTAATTTAATTTTAAATTGTATAAGCGTTTGAGGGCTGTGTGGCTGCGATGTATAAACTATTTGTTGTGTTCTAATTTGTATTGATAAGTTAATGTGTTTGTAATGGCCTTTGGCTATACACAAATAAAATTTTGATTTGATTTGATATGTATATATTTAAATATTTTAATTTTTGTAAGCTGCCTCAAGCTGCCTAGGCAGGAGAGGTGGGGTATAAATAATGAATCAAATAAATAATTTGAAGCTCTCAGGAGCATGGTAGAGAAAATGAAGGCCTTCCTCCTGAAAACACTGATCCTCCGCCCCTCATAGTCTGCAGGTGAGGTTTCCTGCATTGACCTCTGATATTTCTCAGATGAGGCCACCACAATTAAGGAATTGGGTGCTGGATGCCTAAAATAAATAGATTCAGTCTCCAGAGGGAAGGAATAGAAGTAACTATGCAGAATTCCCTGTGTGTGTTATAGCAAGTGTGTTCCAAAGTCCTTTGGTTTTTGCGCTTCTTTAATTGGCACTGTCTCTATTTTGAGGGCTGTGGTGAACTTGTGAACAGTCCTTGAAATTCGTGGTGTTGCTCCATTATTGGGGCATTCATTCCCAGTACCCATCACCTCATCAGCAGGTGAGGGAGAGATAGACTCACTTTCTAGTGGACTCCCATCCATTGGAGATTCTTATTCTGCAGGTTCTACAGATTCTGAATCTATACTCTCTTGTAGACTTTCAGGATCAGGTACATGGACTGGCTGAGGGATCTCACATGGGCATGGATCCAAAGGCAGGTCTAACAGATCTCTAGCTTTTTTCCTTAACAGCTTCCTGGAAATAGCTTTCTTTTTTAACTTTTCTAGATGCCGCCTGGCTTTATCCAGGTCTTCCTGAGTCAAAGAAGACCTTTCTCTCTCATACTCATGTGGTGGAGAGGGATCAACTTGAGCTCTCGGTGTCGATAGGTTTTTCAGTGCCGAAGTCGATGCCAATGCAGTACCCTGTCTCCTTGGTGTGGTGTAGCTCTCTGGCGCTGCCAGGTCTCTCAACGTCGAAGCAGGCACTGCAATTTCTGTCTGTGACAGCAGGGGGAGTCTTGGCATCAACATTGATGCCGATGGCCCTCTTTGCCAAAACACGGTGTTCAGCGCCTCATCCATCAGCTCCGAAGAGGCCAGTCTTTTAGGGGACAGCTTGTGAAGAATTTGCTGGAGGCAATTCAGGACTAAAGATTCCTGTTGCTTCCAAGATCCATACTCGGTCCTCCAATAGTCCCAAGTTGGATAATCAAAATCTTTGGGCAATTTTGGGCAGGTCTCAGACCCTGCAAACTCAAAGCTTGATCGCTGCGACAGCCACTTTAGCTTTGGGGGTTGATACGGTGAGCCAGCGTATCTATCATCAACTGGTTCTTTCCCAGAATATGTGGGAGATCTCATATAGGCATACTCAGCTAAACTTGGGGAATGGTACCCCATACATATAGGTCTGTCATAATCAGAACTTGAAAGGGAAGGAGGATGGGGCGCCTTTTTGGAAGGCTCTTTTCCCTTGAGATTTTTCTTCCTTCCTTCCTTTTTTTTTTTTTTTTTGAGGGATTTTAGAGGTTTTGTGAGGAATTTCTCCCACAATGTCAGTGACGGAGGTTTTTTTTTTACCTTAGGTGGTTCAGCGGGATCCGTCACCTCAGCTGTCTCCATTGATATTCCTGGTGAGGAGGGTGCTGGGAGAGATTGTCTTTCTTTCATTTCTCTTTCCGCTAGAAGCCCAGAGGGCCTCAACAAACTTTTCCTAAGAGATCTTGATTTTAACTTAGCGAAGTGTGGACAATCATCTTGATCATGGGATTTGCCCAAACAAAGTAGGCAATGTTCATAAGGATCGCTAGTACGCATTTTCCTCTTACAGGAACCACAATTTTTAAAAACTCCAGTTTTAGATGCCATCTCTGACAGGAATTAGTGAGCTAGGTCCTGAACCAACAAGCCACGAAAGTGGTTGGAAGGAACTGCTGGAAATGGGCGGGAGAGTGCCTTATATGCTGAGGGGGCTCGAGACCATCACATGGTGTTGGAATTTTAATGAGCTAAGCATGAGCTGAGAAGTGAAGGGTGAATGCCCACAACCCAATTGTGAGAATGTGAGGAGCCACTTGAAGAACGAACGTTGCCAAGGCTCCTTATAAAACTTCCCATTGCTCTAGGAAGAAATGACAACAATACTTATTTACAGCTGCAGGGAATTCATCCAATGGCTTCTTCTCAGAGAAAGGATGGATCTAGCAGAGGAGTATAATGGAGCCAGCCCTAATCACAAAACCTTCTTCTTTGGGAGTTCTAGTACCCAAAATTCCCTAGTGCTTTAGTACCCCAAGTAGTTTTTGTCACCTGATTCCAAGAAGACAACCAAATGTTATGTCCTGCTCTTTCTCCTAGGCTTCCTTGTGGGAGGAGGATAATCCATGCTTCAGTTTTTATACGAGTGATCATATACTTCCTGCTGACATAAATTTAGGATGCCAGTGGCTATTTTCATGCAGACTAATACAACGGTTAACCAACGGAGTGGAGAAGAGAGTGGGTGTGACTAGCTCTTTTCCTGGTGGCTGGATTGCACCTGTGTGTGTGGGATGGGAGATGGGTTTTGCTGCACAACAGCTCAGGATGGAAATCTTTGCCTCTATTTGTGCATGTCTTCAGAGCTCCCTTCCCTAAAGTTGACACTGTTTCCTGCTGCTTTTTAGGGTTTCATCAATGCTGTCCCTGTACTCCCACAGGCTGACATTCAATACTGCACTGCAAATCATGCTGTGAAGTGGAAATGCTTGCCCTACCAATGCCTTCAACTCCTGACCTGAGGAGACTACTCATAGAGGTGGGTGGGACGTTTGGGCTTCACACCTCTTTAAATATGGTGCCTCTGCTGAGGCTGTGAACAGAGGTATCAATGGCAGTCATGGTGGTTGCCTTGGCAACTCAAGCAGCTGTTCACAAGGAACTGTGCTGACTTTACCCACTTTGTTTGCTAATTAGTAATGACATCCACTCATCACTGCTTCAATCAGACTAACATAGGTGTTATAGAAATACCATGCTCCATGTGCAATTTAGGAGCAAAGCTCACTTGTAATGTTAGATTCTGCCCTCATTTATTTGTATAATACTGGGCAAAATAGTAGGTGAACATACTACTTCATACATGTTGCAATCATGTTGGCTGTCCCAACTTCAGCGTTTCTCTGTCCAACAAGAATGATAAAATATGTCTGAATCCCTGCAGGTGCACTATAGAGACAGCCAGTTCCAGTTAAAAAATATACAAGCTACAGGGTAATCTTGAGACACAGGAGCAAATTTTCAAAAATATGTGAACCCAGATTTTCGTTGTTCAAAAATCAGAGTAAGATTTAAAAAGTACTAAATACCTAACTCAGCTGTTCCCAAACTCTTTGCCTTTGTCACCCCATTTTGAGACTTAAATGCAATCATATGACCCTTGACTGCACAAAACCATGCAAAGTAGATCAAATGTCACTCAGTCTCATGACCCTTTTGGCAGATGGCATACTCCACTTTGAGTCCACTTTGTCTTGGCTCCCAATCTGGGAACCTTTAAGCTAACCTCTTTCATTGTGTCAACTAACATTAGGTGCTTAGGTTTGAAATATCCACATTTCCTACTTAAATAGAGCAACTGTGAAAAGTGTAAACCATAATCAGCTAAGAGCAGTGCATTGCAGGACACTCATTGTGCATAACAGGACATTGTGCATAACAGGGCTTGCCAAGAAAAAGTATATATTCATGTCCCCTCCATTTCTTAACAAAGAACTGCCAGTTCACCAGCCATAATGTCATGCAGATAGTGATACCCACAGTAACAAGGTGCCTTGTCACAAGGATGTCCACAAGAGGGAAGTATTGAACCAGTTCAGTCATTCGCTTTAGTGTGCGCGCGCACACGCGCACACACACACACACACACACACACACACACACAGAAATAAAGTTTGTGTTTACAGTATTAGAGAGAAACCTGCAATATTTTTGTAAACTGAGCCTACAATCATTTGAATATGACTCTCATTCTTAGCCAAAATTAGATTTTGATTTTTTTTTAAAAGCCTCACAATCAAAACATTTTTTTAAAAAGAAATGATTAAAAAATTGTTGTTTTGTTAATAAAAGTAATATTTGTTGTGTTATTGTTATGAGCTTTGTTTTAACTATCCAATCTTTTATCCCTCTGTGCTGAAGTTCTGGCTGGCAGGTGGCAGAATCTCATACAGCATGTCGATCCCTACCAGCAGCACCTGGCACCACATGTAGCATAGTTAAGGTATTAACTCAAAGATGTGCCAGGCAGCAGCAGGGTCTCAACTTGAAGACAGCCCCCCAGGAGGGGCAGGGCTTGTGTCTGTGTGGGTGTGCTGGAGAGAAAGAGAGACAGGCTCTTTTGGCAGCGGGCATCCATGGGTGGGTGCGGAGGAGTAGGCTGGGGGGGCAGGCTTGCAGGCGGGCACCAGTGGCCACTGGCCAGTCAGGCACAAGCAGCGGCAGCACCCAGAATGGAATGACAGCCCCCATGACTGGAATGATGGTCTCAGAATCTTGTTGATGGTTCCTGGGACAGGCGGGCATGACTGCTTCAGGTACAGTAGAATGACAGCCTAAAGCCTATGGGAGTTGAATGATGTCCCTAGAATTAGTGCATGGTTGAGCACACTTCATTCAGTCATGCGATAGGTAGGTAGGTTTAGGCACGCACACAGGCAGGCACATAATATGTTCCACGTTTTGTTATATTCCATCTCATTATGGTAGGTTTGTTGCTGCTGGATGTAGGCATCTGGCACAGATGGGAGTTCTTCCTGGTTCTGGCAGGTGGCAGCTTGAGCTGGCCTCCCCTCCACCCCATCTCTCTTGTTCTAGTGGGAAGCCTCTCTCTCTCTCTCTCTCTCTCTCTCTCTCTCTCTCTCTGGCCATATAGTGCAGGTGACAGCATGGGTGGGATCGTGTTTGTCTCTCCTTTTAGCAGTGGGGAGATTTTATCTCTCTTATTTCTCTCTCCCTCTTCCTCCCTCCCTCTCTCTCTCTCTCTCTCTCTCTCTCTCTCTCTCTCAGCAGCAACCTGGGTGGGCAGACAGGCACCTTGGCATGAGAGGCAGGAAGGTGGGCTGAGGCAGGCTTTGAGCTTGGTGGCAACCTGGGGTACAGAAATCTTGGCACAGACAGCATATAGGCCTGGGGGCCATTGGCACTAGCAGCAGCAGACAATGGTTGCCAGGGTACAGAACCCTTGGCAAAGACAGCATATAGGCCTGGGGGCCATTGGCAGCAGCAGACAGTGGGTTGCCAGGGTACAGAACCCTTGGCACAGACAACATATAGGCCTGGAGCCCATTGGCAGCAGCAGACAGTGGGTTGTTAGGGTACAGAACCCTTGGCACAGACAGCATATAAGCCTGGGGCCCATTGGCACTAGCAGCAGCAGACAGTGATTGCCAGGGTACAGAACCCTTGGCACAGACAGCATATAGACCTGGGGACCATTGGCACTAGCAGTAAACATTGATTGCCAGGGTACAGAACCCTTGGCACAGACAGCATATAAGCCTGGGGGCCATT
>QEPC01010959.1:5370101-5395631 GCA_003113815.1 Sphenodon punctatus | reverse complement strand
TGTTGGCCGGGAGCAAACACTCACCAACACCCACCGAAAGTGGCGTTTACACAGACGCCCCCACCCATCTCCACCCAGGGAAATGCTCCCCACCCACCGGCCAACACCCATCTCCACCCAGAGGAACTGGGTGGAGGCATCATGTGTGCACAGGGTCCATGGTGATTGGCTGCAGTGTTGCCCTGCAACATGTATAATAAAATGTAACACCCATTTTATGGGTGTTAGAGTGTCTGTGTAAAAAGGGCCCATGTCTTCCAAGTGAAAGAATGAATGCAGCACACAAAGATTTTATATATATAATTTTTTATTTTTTAATTCAAATTTTGTATCTAATATTATATATATCTACACTAACCCTAACTATAACTATTCTAAATCTATGTAACTAAATATTGTATCTAAATATTGTATCCTACAAACACACTCTAAAATATCAAAACTGATCTAACACTATCTCTATCTATCTCTCTACCAAGCTAATTCCTATGTATCTATCTATCTCTTCTATCTATCTAATCTGTCTATATTACACAGGGATGCGGGGAGGACACAAAGAACACAGGGAGGGGTATAAAACTGAAATGAAACCTAAATCAATCTAATAATCCTACTCTAAATAAATCCAAAAACAGGGGAAAGGAATCAGGGATGGAATATATAGAGGGAGAGGGAAAGGATTCAATGGAGGGGGGAGGAAGAACACAGGGAGTGGTAAAAAATAAAAATAATGCCTAAATCTATCTAAATAAATGATAATATGGAGGTAAATGTGTTGGATGGGTGAAACAGGAGGAGGATGGCAATGGATTGGGAGGTAAAATGCTAGGAGAGGGAGCCTTCTGAAAATGCCTGCTGTCAGGAACAGTGACTAGCTCAGAAGGTGTTGGGAAGGGGGAAGGGCAATGAGTTTTGTTACTTGCTGGGCCTGCCTCACTGCAAGCCCCATTGGGTCCATGCAGCCTAGCTCGTGGCCAATCACAGCCTGCGAAGCCAGTGGTCTGAGGAGAAAAGGGCTGTTGATTGGGAAGGCTCACTGGCTGCTACTTCAAGCCTCTCCACCCCTTCCAGTCACGTTTTTCCTGCCCAGACTCATCCAAACTCAACTGAACGGTACCGAACTGGTCGTTCGTTCGGATCGAGTTCGGTTTGGTCATCTGAACAGACAGAGTTTGGTCCGAACTCCGAACGTCCAAACCGCGTTTGCACATTCCTACTGTGTTCTCCCTGCCAGGAATGAACGGAACCATTCAAGAACAATTCCACTCACCCCGGCCCCGTGCCGTAGCCCCATCACCAGTATCTCATGATCAACGGTATCAAACACCGCCAACAGATCCAATAAGATCAAAATTGAGGCTCTGCCCTGACCCAATTCATGGCGTAGTTCATCGACCAAGGCCACAAGTGCAGTCTATGTGCCAAACCCAGGGCGAAAATCAGACTGCGAAGGATCAAGAAAATCGACCCAGTCCAGATGCCGGGAGTCAAACAATGGTGGCTGGGAGTCAAACAAAAAATTGGAAGTCTGTTTTTTTCATTGGATTTTTTTAGAATGTATTCCTTAAAGGAAGCTTCTAAGCTTATTAAGTGCAGAATCAATGATACTGAATATCAGTCCCTAAGGGCCCAGGCTTCTATTTCTAGAATATCCTCAAGTTATAAATACTGGCTTCCTGATCGATCAGTACCATCATATTTAGGATCGGTCACAAATGTAACCCTCAGGAAGGCATTTACCTCTTTAAGGCTTCAAGTAATTACCCCCAGGAAAGAACATGAAAATTTTGGGGAAAATTTAAAATTATCTGCAGTATTTACTTGGCTATCAAAACAAACTTGGTTATCCTTTGGGCTTAGAGAGACAAAGTGGTTTGAATAATATCTTTTATTGGGCCAACAGTTGGTGGAAATAAGCAAGCTTTTGGGTCACACAGGGCCCTTCCTCATGTTGAGTCTGGCTTCCTTTTTATTATTATTTATTATTATTATTAGCAAGCATTTATATAGCACAAGCAGTGTACCTGGTGCTTTACAGATTAATTGAATAGACACAGTCCCTGCCCTAGAGCTTACAGTCTGAGAGATGGGGGGAAGGGGGAGACGAAGGAAGGGGAACAGAGGGAGACTACAGGGGGGCACTATGTGCCACAGGGGGGCACTATTTAGCCAGCGATACATGATCTCGCTAAGATCATTGGTGATCTTAGCGAGAGTAGTTTCAGTAGAGTGAAGAGGGCGAAAGTCAGATTGGAGGGGGTCAAGGGAGGAGTTGGCAGAGAGGAAGTCAAGACAGCGGGAGTAGACAACACATTCAAGAAGCTTGGAAGCAAAAGGAAGGAATGAAACAGGATGGTAGCTAGAAGGGTCAGAGGGGTCAAGAGTGGACTTTTTGAGGACAGGAGAGACAGTGGCGTGCTTGAAGGCAGAGCGGAAGGAGCCAGTAAAGAGGGAGAGGTTGATGATGTGCAGGAGGGAAGGGGCAACAGTGGAAACAATGGAGGTCAGGAGGCAGGAGGGGATGGGGTCAAGAAGGCAAGTGGAATGGTTGGAGGAGGAGAGCAGGGATGAGATTTCCTCAAGGGAGGTGGGAGGGAAGGAGAACAGAAGAGAAGGAGAGAGAGAGGTGGGAGTAGGAAGAGGCGAGGAGTGGGAAGCGATGTTGAGGCAGATCTTGTCTATTTTGGAGATGAAGAAGGAAGCATGTTCCTGAGCAGAAAGGGAAGAGGGAGGGGGACGACAGGGGGGCTTGAGAAGGGAGTCAAAGGTGGAGAACAGGCGGCGAGGGTCCCGAAAACAGTACTTAATACAGGAGGCATAATAATGCTGTCTAGCGAGGGAGATAGCAGAAGTAAGGGAGGAGAGACAGAATTTGAAGTGAAGGAAGTCAGCATGAGAGTGGAATTTGCGCCAGAGGTGTTCAGCAGCAAGGGTGAAGGAGTGGAGGTGGCGGATACTGGGGGTGAGCTAAGGATGGAGGTTTTGGGAGCGGGAAGGGCGGGAGGAGAGGTGGGCAAGGGAGTCAAGGGTGGAGGAGAGAGAGGCATTGAAAGCAGAAATGGCAATCAGGGGAGAAGGAGGAGAAGACTGAGGGGAGAAAGGGGGGGAGAGAGGAGACAAAGTCCAGGGGGTTAATGGCCTGCAGGTCATGGAAAGGGCTTGGAGACAGGTTGTGAAGATTCCATTTAATGGAATCTTCAGGTTGTGAAGATTCCATTTAATGTGGTGAATTTTAATATCTTCCATTGCAATCCAGAGATAGAGTATGGTTGCTGTGTTTGGTCTGAAAATTTGCTTTTTTCCACCAACAGTTGGTTCAGTAAAATATATCATTCAAACCACTTTGTCTCTGTCATTTGGGACCAACTCAGTGACACACTCTATCTTTGGGCTTAGAAAAATAGTAATAGCTATTTATAATAATAGTAGTACTGTAGTAGCAATTGTTAGTTTAATTGGTTCATAACAAGCATGGAACAATTTATTTTCAAATTTTCTCAAAATTTCAAAATTTTCTTCACCAGAGCACAAACAGACAAACAAACAAACACTTTTTCCAGACCCTCATATCTCTACACTGCTCCAGGACCCAGGTAGCCTTCTTTCCTAAGCTACATGGGCTTGTTTCAAGATATTTCAAAGATATTTCAAGGTGAACCTGCCCCATGAGTGCACAAAACGTCAGGCTTGTAGACATAGATAGGGCTGAAGGATGATGTCATCAGGGAGATTTTTCCAGTGTTCACTCTGAACAATCCTCTCTCTTGTGCTCTCTGACTGTTTACTCCAAACCTTTCCCCTAACAGTCTGTCCACTACAGCTGGGGCTCAAAAACTGTCATCAAAGCAACATGGGACCAGTATTTTGACGGAATAAGAAGTTGTATTTAAGCAATAGTGGGTGTTAACAAAGGAGACGCTGTCTCACAACTGACCCATGGTAACCATGGCTCCACCTGTCCGTCCGATCGGTGGCTACCAAATGTTTGTCCTGGGGCCACTCTGGGGCAGCCCCATGCCACACCATGTTATCCCTGGGAATGCAGAGCATGCAGTGCCAGTCAACCCAGTTCAACCTTTGACAACGCGCTGCTATGGGGCCACCTCCCATCTGATGGGGAGGCCACAGGGTGGGCCATGTTCACCACCATAGGCAGTTTCAGCCTAGAGCAGTCACGAGAGTGAACACAACTCTATGATGGAGGGTGAGGGGTGGAACATGGGTGGACCACAGCCGGGGAAACCGCTGGCCCATCTACTGGGGTCCTTGGTGGGGCCCATGTGAGTTGGCTGCTGGGGGGTCCGTCAGGGTCCCAGCCCATATGTTAACACCCAGTGTGAAATATAGGATGTAGGTGTGACGGCTACAGGACATCACTCAATAAACACAGCTTTATTTTGTGCAACTTGAACTGACCCACTTTGAGAGGGCACTGAAAAAAATTGCAACTGCTAAGTATGTGGCAGGGGGCACCCTCACCCCTCCTGAAAATGTAGGAAGTGGTCCTCATTCACTGATTCATTCATCACACACATGCAAATGAATTGGTGAGTCTTTTGGAGTAAGCCTCGCCTTAGCTTCCTGTACCTGGCCACCTTCTCACTTCCACTTAGTGACACACACAATGTGGTCTAACCACCCTCCACACAGAACAGAAATCAACACATAGGCAGAACAGATGATGAAAAACCAGATTTTGGGTTTGGCCAAGCAGTTTGGAAAGGAAGCATGACGATAGATGGAAATGCTCAGTTTGATTCTGTGATGGTGCAGGGTTTTTAATGGAATTTTTATATGTCATTTGTATATTTTTATATGTTGTAAGCTACCCTGAGCCCCAAGGGAATGGTAGGGTATACATTTAAATAAATAAATAAAATAAATTTAAATTAAATAAACAAATAAATAATGCCTGTTTTGACCAATATTTTATTTACCACTGGAGATGAATATGAACCATTGACTAATTTTTTTAATTTTTTTTTGTTTGACTGTGTTTTTAATCTGCACTGAGTCCCTTTCCCACAGATAATCTAGCTAAATATTCTTCCTTGGAGAAACTATAATGGAAGCTGTAGCTTTTAAAGAAGCTATTGGAGAATATTCATAGCAATGTAGGAATTGCCTCAATAAATCAGAGACACTGTCCACCTACTCTGGCATCCTATCAACAAAAACAGCAGTTGGTTTCAGACTCAAGAAACACCAGACTAGTCAAATGTAGGAAATGTTGGCCCCTCTCATTAGGTCTCATCTAGGGTTAAAATGAGAAGCAATTTTGCTTCTTACGAAAATTGTCATTAGTTCAAGTACTGGGACCAAGATCTTAGCAAGATCTCGGTCGTGGTACTTGAACTAACAACAATTTTTGGTGAGAACTTGGTCCTGGTACAAACTCTCGATAAACTAATGAACTATTAACAATTTAAAAAATAATGTGGCAGGACACAGGCTTTGGATGCTTGCTTCGTCCTTTAAGGCGTACCAGCCAGAGGAGCGTAGGGGCATGTATGCAGTATACAGTACCAGACCAGGGGCAGGCGCTAAAGACACATACAGGCGCTAGCTAGGTTGGGGAGGGAACCTTAAGTATACACTACTGGGAAAGCCCCTGAAGCCTAAAAATCTAGCTAGCTGAATGGAGCCAACTGGATTTGGGCATGGCTAGACCAGCCCAGGGGACTGGCCTACAAAACCTTGAGCTAGGAGCCCAGTAGGGAAAACTGCCAAGGGAAAGGCAGGAACTGGGAAGGCTCTGCCTGAGAGTGGTTGCTGGGGAAACAAGGAGGAGTACACAAGCTAGGAGGGACAAGGGAGAACACTGGAAATAAAGAACCCACATGTGGAAGATCCCACTTGGCCTGGTTTCTTGGGGCATGATCCTTTAAGAATTTAACCCCAGGGAGTTGGCCTTGTTACAAATAAACTCATGAGGTCCAGGGGGGCTGGTCCAGCCCCAGTCCTGGCAGTGGGAGAGCCTCTGCTTCTTCTGCAGGGCCCCAAATCTGGCCACAAAATCAGCTGGCTGGCCAGTATGCCGGGCTGGGAGCTTGGGGAGGGGGGACTGATCCAATTTCTCAGGGCCCTCTGAGCTCCCAGCACGGTGTGCTGGCTGGTCAACTGAACTTCGGAGCCAAGCACCCCCCACCTCCCCTGAGCAAAAGAGGCTCCTGTGCTGTCCAGGTTGGGCCAGCTCCTTGGGCCCCCTGAGCTTCCAATCTGGCTGGCCAACTGGTTTTCAGGCTTGGCCCCTGGAGAAGCAGAGGCTCCCCTACTGCTGGGACTGAGGCTGGCACCCTGGAGCTCACAGTGAACTTAACCTTTATTTTATTTGTAATTTTTTTTAAAAAATAAAAAAAATAGTTCGCTGTTTCAGGTTGACAATTACAGCAAAACACTGCCGGTCCTCAGTTTGTTCTAGGTCTCCGAGACGAATCAAGAACCAGGATTCTTGACGAGAACAAAAACAACAACAATGAACTTTCAGCCCATATCTCATCCTAATCTGATGTGGGCACACCCCTTTCCAAGCACCATGACATTACTACAATGCTTGGGAAAGGGGCGTGGTCTGACATGACCATTCCCCTCTATGAGCATCACGGTGTCATGGTCCTCGCTCGGGAAGGGAGCATGACTGCATCGCTCTTGGCCCAGCACCTGCTAAGGGCTCCAGCTACTGCTGCCTGAGCCCCCATTGCTACCTCTGCCACTGGTGGAGCCCCCAAAGGCATAGCCATGAGGGCAGAACTTCCCTCTGGAAATTCTCACCATTGAATTTCTCGCCATTGCAAATGTCAGAAGAGCGCTCCCCTCACAGCTGTGGGCTACCGCTCTGGAGACTGGGATGGTAGAAGCAATGGTAACAATAGCAGGAGCATGGAGGGTTCTTGCCCTGCTCTGGGTGCTGGGGTGCCAGCAGTAGCTTTCTTCCTTGGGCCTTCCCAGGTCCTGATGGGGACTCTGGATCACTGAAAACACTGAAATACAGAAATGGATTCCTAGTCTAGAGGCCGCCACGTGTCAGTAGTATAATCAGTGTAAAGGCTAATCCAGCCCCGGTCAGCCTAACATGTAATTTCAAAAGACACGCTGACACAATTCCTCTGCCAGCATAAGACTTCATGGGCACAAACCCCATCATAAAGAGCAGCAAATTAATAGTATCTTGGAATTTGAGGCAAGGCAGTCCTTTCCTTTTATTTAAATCCAATTTTTCTTGGGATGTTTGTACGGAGGTAAGAAGGTAGGGAATGGAGAGTGGGAAGAGACTTGTTTTGTTTATTTCTTTAAATTTCTACCCTGTCCTTCCCCAAAGGCTCAGGGCAACTTACAGCAATTGAAACAAACAAACAAACAAAAATGCAAACAAAAATCCCTTAAAACCCAACCCTCATCCGTAAAACCCACTCACCCCAACCCCCGTCCCCGCATGTCAAGTGTTTTGCTGAAAAGAAATGTTTTACACTGCCTCCACTGTAGAGGGGTAGAGTAGCATCAGAATTTAATGAAATTATGGAAGGATATTAATTTGAACCTTATACTTTGACAAAGGAATGATGAGAAAGCATAGCTACCTTACAGAGAGTTATACAGTTGACCCCATTTATATGATGGGTCACCAAGGTGCTCTTTACTGTCCCCATTCAAAACCCATACTGCATCGTTTAATCTATGTAAGAAAAGGGAATGAGGAGATAGTACGAGAGAGCTGACGTACAGCATTTAACGTAGGTAAGTGCTATGTCTTAGCTGTTGGAAGCCACTAATGTAACTGCAATTCAAGGGTGTCTTTTAATCAAAGATTTATGGTAAGAATTTGTAGAATACGCACTCCCTACCAACTAGAATGTGGTTCCACCCACTAACTTGGATCTGAACACCACCAGACTTTGTGAAAGTCTGATTTTGCACTTCATGGTTGGCCTCCCTCAATGCAATGGAGTGAACCAACTAAATGCTTCTGGACTTTGGCAAATACTGTAAATAAGTGTTTTCCAGTGTACAGAAAGGCCAATGGTTGGATCGAGCTAGAGGTGAAAGACGTTTTTATAGCCTGCTTATACACCCATGCAGATTAGTAGAAGTTATTTTGTCCCAGGATAATCCATAGTCTGGACAATGCAGGGAATAGCTTTTATATGCATCGGTAACTTTTCCAAGTGCAGCTACGAGCACACTGTGTCGTCTTCAACCACAGCACCCACGCAAGCCAAATTTAAGATTGAAAAAGGAGATGAGCCTTTTTCACAGCTCGGAAACATTTCGCTTTTGCTGGGGAGGAACTATTTTGACGCACAGTCTAAGGAAGGGCTATTTTTGCCCTTCAGCCAGACAGACAATTAATGGGCTGTATTATTCTAAATGTTTCCCTAGCCAGGTCTTCTAAGGGTGAGGAGAGAAGGAGAGTGAAACTACAGGCAGATCTAAGCTGCAAAGTTCTGATCTGGATTTTAGTGTTTCCAAATGCAAGCAGGCTGTGGGTTGTCACTTTATAGACATGATATGGGGATATGATATGTTTACACAATTATGAGTGATGTGGAGGGAGCTGTTATTTATGCCGTCTCAGAATACTAGAACTAGTGGACGTCCTATGAAATTAATTGGCAGCAGACTGAAGACAAATAAAAGGAAGTATTTTTTTTTCTTTCACTGTAGAACTAGCCTGTCGAACCTGTGCCAGAGGATGTCACACAGGCCGATAGCTTCTGGTTTCATGAAAGAATTAGATAAATTCTTCAAGGATAGGTGCACCCATACCTTAATGTGGGGTAATTTTTACCCAGGTAATTTTTATAATAAATTAACACATGCTACCACACAGGCCTCCCTTTGGAGTATCTTGTAGAGTATTTTATGGAGTATTTCTGCTTTTAAAAGGAACCAAAGTCTTATAGCAGAGCCAGTTTCCAGTTTGCACAGCACTGTTGTGAGACTTGGACTCCCATTGTGAGAGCCCAACATTCCAGAAATACGAATTATTATATTCATACCCCAGGTTCTTACAGTTCTTGTCATAACTGTTTATGCTGATTAATCGTTTCTTAACTTTCAAGGGAATATTCTCATTGTGGGTGGATTGCCAAACACTCTAGACTGCTGTCCGCAACTCTGTGGCATTGCCTGGGGCAACTGCTGGGGTGAAGTGGAGCAGCAGCATGGATCCACGCATTAGACAGACCACTGCTCCACTTCAGACTGGTGCTCTGGGCTTGGCTGGCCCACGCCACCAGCAGCGTTCTGCCTGCACATCTGGAAGGCCACCTTTAGACGGACGGCCTGCCTGGGGGTGAGGCGGAGTAGACGCATGGGTGGGTGCTGTCCATCTAAAAGCACCCAATGCTTTTACCATCCCATTTTGAACAACCTTGGCCATTTTCACACAGCGCCGCTGGGTGAAGGGATGGGTGTGCGCTGGCGGTGGGTGGAGGTGGATGTGCACCTGTTCCCACGGGCGCACACCCATCTCCACCTATCTCCACCCATCTCGGCCCTTTTCATACAGACCCTATAACACTGATAAAATGGGTGTTAAATTTTATTATACATGTTGCAGAGGACCCATAGAGCACCCCTGCAACATGTATAATAAAATGTAACACCCATTTTATCAGTGTTAGATTGTCTGTGTGAAAAGGGCCCTCAACCCGCAGAGCCTCCTCTGCTTTGTCGGATGACTCCGTGGGTGGGTGATGGGTGGAGATGGGTGTGCACCAGGAGCAGAACCCCACCTCCTCCCACTGCCCATGGTGTTTCCACAGGTGGACACCCATCCCCCCTCCCACTGCCACGGAGTATGCATGGATGCCCCCCACCCCCCAACCACACACTCATCCGCACACTGTCTGTGTGGCATCCTTGCAAAAACTACCCTTGTCTGGGCTACAGTGGCAGCAACTTTCCCCATACCCAACCCATCCTTGGCCACTTTTAGGCCCTTTTTACACAGATGCTCTAACACCCATAAAATGGGTGTATCATTTTATTATACATGTTGCAGGGCAACACTGCAACCAAGCACCATGGGCCCTGTGCACACATGATGCCTCCACCCAGTTCCTCTGGGTGGAGATGGGTGTTGGCCGGTGGGTGGGGAGTATTTCCATGGGTGGAGATGGGTGGGGGCGTCTGTGTAAACGCCACTTTCGGTGGGTGTTGGTGAGTGTTTGCTCCCGGCCAAAACCCATCTCCACCCACACCTACCCACGGAGCAACCGGCAGTGGTGTCCATTGCTCCGGAGTAATGTGCTTGTGTCGGCCCATCCCCTTCAGGAGACGGGCCGCCATATTCTGCACCAGCTGCAGTCTCTGGACCAGCACCAAGGGTAGCCCCACATAGAGTGCATTACAGTAGTCTAATCTCGAGGTAATAAAAGCATGGATGATTGTGGCCAGGTCCGAGTCCGAGACATACGGCCTAAGCCGATGTACCAGATGTAACTGGTAGAATGCACCCTTCGCCACAGCTGCCATCTGGACATCCAGGCGGAGCTGCGGATCAAGGAGCACCCCCAGACTACGGACCTGAGATACCAAGGGAGGGTGGACCCCATCAATGAAGGGGGCCTTCACTCCCCCGGTTTTACCCACAACCATCACCTCCGTCTTGTCAGGATTTAACTTCAAGCAACTTGCCCTCATCCAATCCCCCACAGCTGACAGACACCAGGTAATCACTGAGACTGCTGGACCTGTGGGTAAGAACAGTTTTGTGGAAAGAAAGGGAGGGGGAAGAATGTTGCCTAAACAAGCAACCAATATTCTATGGATGTCATCAACTTAATTGAGACTGTGCCTATGAAAAATGACATATTACTACCAAAGGAATGAATATTACTACCAAATATGAATGAATATTACTACCAAAGGAATGGCAACCATGGATTTGTCCCATGGACTTGCCCAACCCATGCATACCCTCGACCTGATCTTCGGTTCTGGCCTTGAGGCGGGGGGTTTGGTAGTGGGGGAGGTTAGGGCGGTGCCCTTGTCATGGACGGACCACTATCTCCTTCAGGCCAGTCTCTCAGTGCACCCCCTCCAGAAGGGGAATGGACCAGTTAGGATGATCTACCCTCGGAGGCTGATGAAACCACAACGGTTCCAAGAGGTCCTGAGGGAGCTAACCCTGGACCTGGACGGTCACTCTGTCAATAAGCTGGTCCAGCATTGGAACACCTTGCTGGGGGAGGCCATTGACAGGTTGGCTCCGAGGGTGGCCTCGGCCTCTGCCTCTGTCTCATCACCGCAGGGCCCCTTGGTTTACTGAGGGGCTGCGGTGTATGAAGCGAGTAGGCAGGAAGCTGGAGCGATGCTGGCATTGGACTCGATCTGACTCCGACTGACTTCTCCAAAGGGCCCATTTGCGGTCCTATGTTGAGACTGAGAACAGCAAGGAAGGAGTTCCTTGCTGTCCTCATAGTGTCTGCGAAGTCATGCCCAGTGGAGCTGTTTCGGGTGGTGTAGGGGCTGGTCAGTCCAGCCTCCCTCCGCCTGGATGGGGACTTGTCCCAGGCCCACTGTGAGGAGTTTGTCACCTACTTCGCAGACAAGATCGCTCGGATTCAGAGCGACTTTGATGCAGGATTAGGGGCAGTAGGTGGAGAGCGCAAGGTGGTGAAGACCCTGTCTGGCACAAATTTGTGGGGGGAGTTTCAGAAAGTGACGCCAGACGATGCAGTGGATGTCTTGGGGTCTGTGAGAGACACCAGTTGTGAGCTTGATCCGTGCCTGTCCTGGTTGGTGAAAGCCTCCAGGAAGACATTGGGGATGGTGCTGGCGAGGATGATTAACGAGTCCTTGCAGCAGGGGAGGCTGTCACCTAGCCTCAAGGAGGCTGTGGTGCACCCCCTGCTGAAGAAACCAGCATTGGGCGTGGACGCACTCGCCACCTATCGACCTGTCTCTAACCTTCCCTTTTTAGGGAAGGTTATTGAGCGGGCGGTGGCGATCCAGCTCCAGGTGCATCTAGCTAGCATTGGTTTCCTGGACCCTTTTCAATCTGGGTTCTGCCCAGGCTATGGCACCGAGACAGCGTTGGTGGCCTTGGTTGACGATCTCTGCTGGGAGATGGATGCAGGATGTTCAACAATTTTCATTCTGCTAGATCTCTCGGCCGCTTTTGACACTGTGGACTATGGGCTGCTGCTGAGACGGCTGCGTGACCTGGGGGGTCTGGACGGGACTGTTCTTGAATGGTTCCGGTCATTCCTCTCTGGGAGAAGCCAGTGGGTAGTGTTGGGAGCTGAGACATCTTGCCCCCGCGCCTTGTCCTGCGGTGTTCCGCAGGGTTCCATTCTGTCTCCATTGTTATTTAATGTATATATTCAGCCCTTGGGGAAGGTCATGAGAGGGTTCGGGGTGCGATGTCACCAATATGCTGATGATACTCAGCTGTACCTCTCTTTTTCAGCGGACCCAGACCCTGCCGTCTCGCTGCTATCCCAGTGTCTGGAGGCCGTGGATGTGGCAGAGCAGACTGAAGCTCAACCCCGATAAGACGGAGGTGATGTTGGTGGGGAGAGCGAGGGAGGTGTCAGCCCCCCTGGTTGGGGGGGTTCGCCCTCCCGTAGCTCAGCAGGTTCGGAGTCTGGGTGTGTGTGACTGGAGCGACAGGTAGAGGTAGTGGCAAAGGCTTTCCACCAATTATATCTGGTGCGGAGGCTGCGTCCGTACATCTCCGGCCCGGACCTGGCCTCCCTCATCCATGACTTCGTCACCTCGAGACTGGACTACTGTAATGTGCTCTACGTGGCGCTGCCCTTGTTCTTGGTTTGGAGGCTGCAGCTAGTGCAGAATGCAGCAGCCCATCTCCTGTTGGGGATGGGCCGTCGGGAGCATATAACACCTGTGCTCTGTACTCAGCACTGGCTGCCGATAGCGTGCCGAGCCAGGTTCAAGGTATTTGTGTTAATCTATAAGGCCCTTCACGGTCTGGGCCCCTCGTACCTCAGGGATCGCCTCGTCCTCCGCACCCCAGAGCGGCTCTTTTTGTCCGCCAGGGGTGCCGTCTTGGAGGTCCCCCGTGTTAAGCGGGAGTCCACAATGGAGAGGGCATTCTCAGTGGCTGGGCCGTGCCTTTGAAATTCCCTCCTGGAGGAAGCTCGCCTGGCCCCAAGCCTTTTAATATTCCGGCAAATTTGCAAGACCTGGCTGTTCGCCCAGGCCTTTGGGGAGGGAGGTTGGGAGGGGGCTTATCTCCCGTCACCCTTATTTATTGTATTTTTAGTATTACCCTAGCCGTGTTTTATTGTTGTGACTTTATGAGTATTTTAATGTATTTTTATAATTGTATTTTTATGTTTTTGAAATTGTTAGCCACCCCGAGCTGTTCTCAGGAGGGGCAGGATATAAATTGACAAAATAAATAAATAAATAAATAAATCTCTTCCCAATTCTTAAGAAAAACTCAAAAAATATTACCGAACTCAGTTCTGTTTGCACATCCCTAGCCCAAGCAACTTTTCACAGGTGGAGTATTTAAATCTGTGAGCCCCAGTGACACGTCTAAAAACGGCCTACGTTTTGAACTGTTATGGGGAGGAAAAGGACTCAACTGTCACTGGTGGTGCCCACATCCCAAGACACTGACCCACACCTCTCCTTGTATTAATGAGTGTCCCCACACACCCATGGAGAACTATGAGCTCCTTCTTTCTGGAAACTAGAAAGTGTCATCCTGATCCATGACAGTGGGCTTGATCCCAAACCCCTCTGCGCATGACTTATGTGCGCGTGACACATACGCACACGGCTTCACTTTGCGTGTGGATAGGGTTGCCACATATGCAGATTTTTATGAGAAATATCTGTATGTATGAGAAATACAGGTTGCATGACTGCATTGACCCCAATGTGTATAGCACATTTTGCTCAGTGTATATATTTCAGTGTATATGATTTACTCAGTGTATATATTTCTACTGGCTATGCTGCATGCCTGAAGAAGGGCCCGGTGTGGCTCGAAACTGCTTATTTCCACCAACAACAGTTGGTCCAATAAAAGATATCATTCAAACCACCTTGTCTCTCTGCACCCTAATAGATGGGTGGGGTCACATGGGCAAACATTGGCCCATACGCTGGGTCCATGATGCCCCAGGACTCCACCATGAGTGGAGGTTCCATGACACATAAGAGTGCATATCTTGCAGTCACCTAATAAATGGTCAGCGAACCCCGGCTGAACACCTCCTGGTGTAGGCTATTGTCTCGTTTATAAACACCCAAGCGTCAGCAGGGAGCTGTGTTTACTGAGTGTTCCCTAAAGCTGAAATGAGTACCCACAAAACCAGGAAAATCATCAAAATTGCAGTACTTGACATGACCCTGTAAGATTGGGTATTAAGGCGTACTGGATTGATCTGTACCTAATGTCAGCAGGAGGCAGAGAGGCAGGGATCCCCACCCCCTAGGAACACTCCGACATCACACCCAACAGCCCTGAGAGCCCAGAAACTTGCTTGATGAGCGCCCCGACCTGGAAGCACCCCCTCCAGTGCCGCCAGCCCCGGCGGTGGCACCACGCATTGTGGACACGCCCCCAGCAGTGACGGACAATGGAGGGAGTCCCTCACAAGCGCCGCCGGCCTTGGCGGCAGAAACGCGAATCGTGGCCACACCCCCAGCAGCACCAAGCAACGCAGGGATTCCCCTGCCCCTGCTGTGCCGCTCAGAGTGGCTGCGAGCATGTACGGGGGCGGGGCTTAGAGATTAAAAGCCAGCGCTGCCGAAGGAGCGGCGCTGGTGATTAGTTGAAACTGGCCCCTTGTGTGAATTGTGGAGGTTGGAGAGAAATTGCATCTAACGACTGGTGTTCGCCCCGTGAGACAAGACTTCCTACCCGAACCCTTACCTATGGTGTGACTGTGAGTGTGGACCAACGAGTGTGAGCGTGGTTGGTGAGTGTGCGTGCCCCTCCCCAACCCTAGGCCCTGGTGCGTCGGAGGTGAGTGACCAGAGTATTCCCTTCCCGTGGGTCCTTTGTGCACCCCCTGCGGTGAATCCTCACCACCTATCCTCCCTGACATCCTGTGTACGTGTGGGATAAGTGCAATTGGGGCAGCCTTGGTTTCTCGGTCAGTAGCGCCCTATGATGATAGGGGCCTGTTCTCTTTAATTAGAGGTAATGGCCCAAACACTATCCTGACGGGCATTCTGGCTCCGCGAGATCCTTGCTCTGACCGACGCGAACCAAGGCAGTGTGCGTGGAACCCCCTCCTGGCCCCAATGACACCTAATGGGCTACACAATGTACCAAAATACTGGGTTTTGTCACAATTTATTTACTTCCAGTACCGATTTTCCAACTTACCATCACAATTCTTTTACCCATTTACCAGTCAGTAAATCAGTAATGGTTATACCCAGTATTTCCAGATAATCAGGTGCTCAGTCGCTACTCAGGTAGCCTGTCAGTATTACCTGTGGGTAGCAAATGACCTACCCATTTCAAATCTAGTATTCCCCATTGAAAGTAATGGGGAAAATACAGTGAACATAAGTCCCTGGACATGGGGATTGTTCACACAACCATGTGATAAGAGGCAATAATCCCTTCTCTCCTTACATCGTCACCTTTGGTCAAGTACAACAAGTGGAAAGGTTGTAAGGGGGAGATTATCACCTCTCTCTTATCAAGTGTGGGCATCATTCCAGTGATGCTCTAGCAACTTCTTTTTATTATTGTTATGTATTACTTAGATCGTACCAGCAATGTGCCTAATGCTGATCAGCTGTGATTAGGCATGGGCGAACAGATCGCGGTTCGTGTTCGGCCGTTCGGTTCGGCCGCGATCGGTTCGTGTGTTCGCGTTCGGCCGTTCGGTTCGGCCGCGTTCGGTTCGTGTGTTCGTGTTCGGTCGTTCGGTCGTACCTCGCGTTCGTGTTCGCCCGTTCGGTTCGGCCGTTCGTGTGTCGGCCGTTCGTGTTCGGTTGTTCGGGCAGGTCGTACGTTCGTGTTCGGCCGTTCGGTTCGTTCGCCATCGGGTTGTGCGTTCGTGTTCGGTCGTTCGGTGTTCGGGTGGTTCGCGCGTTCGCGTTCGGCCGTTCGGCCCGAAAAAACCAATGTTTTTTAATATATAATTTTTTAAAAAAATTTTATTGAATTTTTTTATCAAATATTTATATCTCTACACTAATAACTAACTAACTACCTAACTAATAAATGTATTCTAAATGCTATGAATAACTCCAACAAAGCAAACCCTAAAGCTGAATCACAGAAAAAACAGTAAACTCACATCAGTAAACCTTAAACTAAACTACTCAAACAAAAATGTATCGACCTAATCCATCTATCTACCTATGAATTGAATATATGGGATGGGGGTTAGGGGGGCAATCACAAACAAGACAAGGAGGGGTACAAAACTGAAATGAAACCTAAATCAATCTATAAATTAATAATATATACTACTACTCTAATGAATCAAAAAAACAGGGGAAGGGAATGGGGAGGGAATATTCAATGGAGGGGGGAGGGAAGGAGGAAGATTGAAGATTGAACACAGGGAGGGATAAAAACAAAAAATAACAACTAAATCTATCAAAGCTAATGTAAATAAATGAGAATATGGGGGTAGATGGGTTGGATGGGTGAAATAGGAGGAGGATGGCAATGGATTGGGGAGCTGGAAAATGCTGGGTGAGGGAGCCTTCTGAAACGCCTGCTGCTCAGGAACAGTGACTAGCTCAGAAGGTATTGGGAAGGGGGGAGGCAGACAGTTTTGTTTCTTGCTGCGCCCGCCTCAAATCAGCCCCATTGGCTCCGTGCAGCCTAGCCCGTGGCCAATCATAGACTGCCAAGCCAGTGGTCTGAGGCGAAAAGAGATGGTGATTCATCAGGCTGGCTGCTACTCCAAGCCACTCTCCACCCTCCACCCCTGGTGCCTGGAAGTCTGCTCCTAGCTGAGTCAAATGACTTCCCCCTCCCTGCTACATTTGGCCTTCCAGTGACCTGACAGAAGACCATGTTTTAGCCACCCGAACACAACCGAACGCGATTCGAATTGAACGAACTGTTCGGCCATTTCGTAGTTCGGTGTTCGGTTCCGTTCGGTGTGTTCGCCATTTTCGTCGTTCGGTGTTCGGTTCCGTTCAGTGTGTTCGCTATTTCAGTGTTCAGTGTTTGGTGCGTTCGGTGCGTTCGTGTTCGTGTTCATGTTCGGTTGTCCGAACAGGCCGAGTTCGGGCCGAACACCGAACTACCGAACCGCGTTCGCCCATCCCTAGCTGTGATTAGAGACAGCTCCCTGCCCCAACAAGCTTGCAATGAATAGCTAAAGGAGGGGAAACAAGTAAGAGGGGAACATAGGGGGAGACAGGGATCATCTGCTAGTATGAACAGAGCCATTCTAAGAGTTATTTATTTAAAACATGATAAATAAATAACTCTTAGACCCCACTGAAGTTTTTTTTCCTCCTTGATTCCACGTTTGACATGATTCCTTTATATTCACCTCCTCTCCTCAGGCAAAGCGGAAGCATTCTTGGGTGGGTAGGCGTGATACTTGTCATACAGTGATCTATGAGTTTAAAAATACGAGTTACAAATGGCCTGAAGAGGTGGCAACTCGATATTTGAATCAAAGTTTATTTTAATTCTTGGAGGGAAAAAAATAACCACATTTGGATGAAACTTACATTTCAAAATAAAATTAAATAACCCCACAAACAGGATGGGGTCATTGAACAGTGAGATATAATAACATTGTGCTCTGTAATATATAGTTTCTGTATTTACTCTGTATTATCATGACTGATGCCTTGAATAACATCTGTAATGGCTCTTGCAAGCCAGTTAGGAATGGTTTCATGTCAAAATATTTAGGCAGCACAGTAGAAAGGCTTTCGGGGACTCCAAATAAAACTCCAGATTGTGCTTCCCCTTATGTAAAGTATAGAAAATTAAAGCCAAATAAGTCATATTCAACATGTCCAATTAAATTATTTATGTTTTAGGAGTCCTCCCCTCACTCCCTCCATCCCTTGTTTCTGTTGTATCTGCTTCAGGACTGCTTGCATTTCTGTCAATTTACCATCCAAGAGTTGGCCCCATGGCTCCTTCTGAAAGTTGCCCCTTCACCCCACCACACATTGAAAATCTGCAATGGCTTCCCTGCTATAATCCCATAACCCCAGACAGCAACAAAGCTCTACAAAGTATATCCAGTATCAGCTGGGATTGCACTCCATCCACAGATGGCATGGTCTTGCATTGGATGTTGACTCACAGTTTGGGAACCTCTCCCTTAATGCGAAATTTGCATTCTCAGACTTCTGATGGGGCAAGAAGAGTCTTTTCCCTGCATCACATCTATATTTCTATTTGCGGTCCCAATCAAACTCCAGGAATAACCAAAGTGCCACCTTTAACCTACTTGCGATCGGTCCCTGGAAGTATGTTTTTATGCATATCTGGTGTATCAACCATGTACCATCCCGGTAGCTGTGGGTAATAATCTCACAGCCTAGTAGTAGGAATTTTGGATTTCTTTTTACTCTAGTACAGTCTATAAATTATTATTGATACCTGACGGTAATGGTCCCTTCAGATTGCAGGTTTTGGCTTCAATTCCCAACTGGTGAGCCAGTGCAAACCCGATTAATTACAAATGAGTTGTGCTGTCACATTGTTTTGGGGATCAAACCCCTTGGTGTGGTTATTATGTTCATACAAAAGGACTGCAGACTGAGTTTTGGTTTATCCTTTTCATTTAATCCTACAAGATTTAAGTCACTTAAAAAAAAAATCTGTGTAAAAAAGTTCTCTGTTATTTCAGATTCTTTAAAGAAGCTATTTTTTAAAAATTGGTCACAGCCTTAGTTAAAGTATATAAAACACATTAGAGCCCTGTCCTTGATCTAAGTCTAACACGATTGATTGGTCCTGTTTAGACCAGTATAGTTCAAGTTCTCAGGCTGGGGAGGAAGCCCTTCCCCTTATGGAGCAGTATGATATCATAGCGCCCCGCAGGGGACGGATCTAGAGCTGAAGCAGTTATCCGGTTCAGTGGCGGCTGGTGGGTTTTGAGGTTGGTGGGTCACTAAGGCCGGCCAGGCGAAAATAGGGGCGGAGCCTAGCCTAGGGTTGGAGCCAGGGCAACAGTAGGTGGAGCCAATGCGTGCCCAAACAAATAGGTCCCTATCATCGTGCACAGCGTGCTATTGAACATGAATAAGAGATAACATATGGAAATTAAGAACAAATTTATTTATACAGTCCCCTCCCCATTTATAAATACATACCCCATTTATAAATACTTACATAACTTGTGAGAAAACTTACCAAAAACATCATTATATATAACTTATCAGAACACCTACCAAAAATATCATTAAGAGTTCAATACATATAATGGGGGAAGCAAGCATTGAACACAGAACAAATTGAACACATTGAACACAGAACAAAGTCACACCTGTGAACAACAAGTGCAACGTGTCCAGTAATTTCATTTAGGCAGGTTATATTCACAGGTTCAAATGTCAAAGCATTCCCACAAGCCATCCAGGGACTCCCAAAGGCAGCAGCAAAACAAACACTCCACATCATCAATTGAACAAAACCCCCATTGCAACTGATCATGAACAAACCAACATTATTCCCAGGCCAGGGAATGCACAGATATATGAAAAACAGAAAAACAGATATATATTTCAGGTCCCGTATGGGACTCCGTCGGCTGCCCTGAGAGTCAAGTTTGGCCTGCTAGCCTGGGACTGGGTTAACTGGAAACAGGCGGCCTTTTTATGGCTGCGTCTCCACCACGATGCCCATTTAGGACTTTTGGCCCATATACCCCAGGACCCCTTCGTCTCTTCATGGATGAAGCGATTGAACTCACAACTGGCATCCTAGGGGCTGTCGGTTGAACGTCTGAAAACCGTTCAGCTCAGTCAAGTGCGTAGGGAGATTGATAGTCGAATTACTGACATTGCTCGTCAGGATGACTGCGCGGAGGTGGGTTCTTTTGCCTCCCTGGACCATTATAGGTCTATTATGCCGCGTGCCGGCAGGAGGGCAGGTTATCTGTCCTCCCTACTCTCAAGGAGGCACCTAACTCTTCTTTTGGGGGCCCGCCTAAATGTGCTTCCCTCCAGTGTGTTGGAGGGGCGTTATGCCAGAATCCCTTATAGCATGAGATTGTGTCCTTTTGATTTTGCTGAGGTGGAGTCAGTCATGCATATCTTATTTGTTTGTCATCTCTACGATGTTCCCCGTACCCAACTGTTGGCTGGCTACATCAACCGCCTTCCAGGTAGGACCCACTCGGAACTGCTCTGCATTTTTCTATCAGACAGTGATATGCCCCGCCTGAGGGCTGTGTCGTCTTTTTTAGTCATGGCTTTTGCCTATAGAGCCTGTTTTCTCCTTTGTCTTCCCCTGGTTTCTGATGCTGATCCTCCTTTGGAGGACGAGGGGGGATAAAGAGATGGGTCTCGGGCTCTGTTATGCTATTACTCTACTTAGTCGTGCTGTGTTTTTAAGTTTTGTATTATATGCTACTTAGCTCTTATTTGTTTTTGTATATGTTTGCAAGGACCTAGGTCATGCAATAAACTTGATTTGAAGAAGATTTGAAGATATATAAAACCATGCACAGCTAAAAATCAGCTAAAAACCATATAAAACAGCTAAGAACCAGATAAAAACAGATATAAAACCATATAAAACAGATATAAAACAGATATAAAACCATTAAAACAGACAAAAAAGACAAAAAACAGCTAAAAACCATATGAAAAAGCTAAAAACCAGCTAAAACATAAAAAACCAATATAAAACTGATATAAAACCATTAAAACAGCTAAAAACCAGCTAATGTTAGACCCCTTGTCTCTCCCTCTGTTCCTCTTCCTATGTCTCTCCCACAGCTCCTGTCTCTCAGATTGTAAGCCCTAGGGGCAGGGTCCGTGTCTGTTTAATTACTTTGTAAAGTGCCAGGTACACTGCTGGCGCTATATAAATATTTGTTAATAATAATAATAATAATAATAATAATAATAATAATAACCATATGAAACAGCTAAAAACTAGCTAAAAACATGTAAAACATATATAAAACAGATATAAAACCATTTAAAACAGCTAAAGATCAGCTAAAAACATATAAAACATATAAAACCATTTAAAACAAATGCCTTTGAGCTGTCCCTCTAGGCAATTGAAATAGCTTGGGCTATGGATTCCATTAGAACCCATTGCCCAAGCTGGCCACGCCCCCCCAAAGCTGCATGCGCAGCTTTTCTGTAGGTCGGCAGCAGTGCCAACCTCCAGAAAAGCCTCCCCCCCCCGTCCCTGCGTCTCTTCAGCGCATGCCCACCAGCCCGGGGAAGAAAGTCTCTCTCACCGGCTGGCACGCATGCACTGATGAGATGCCGGGACTTGAAAGCCCCCAGCACCAGCCCAGCACCATTCCGGATGTGCATGGGCCCCCAGCGCCAGCCCCCGCGCATCCGGAATGGTGCTGAGCATGGGTGCTTTGGCGCTGGGGGCTGCTGTAGGTCAGTGTCCCCAGCGCCAAAGCGAGCAGCCACCACTGATCCAGTTACTGAACAGTATCCGTTTATTGTTTAGTGGATTAACTGGTTAACCGTTTTACTGATTTACTGCATTGCTGCACAATACTACAGTGTGCCATTTACTATATCACCGTTTCCCGCATTGCCATTTACCACTGGCCCATAGTTTCTTTCCTGTTTACTCCCCCCAGGAATGGATGTTTCAGATTAGGAATGGTAACATTCATTTACACACTTACACAATAATATGGTAAATGGTAAGATTAGGATTCCGGAGCAATTTCTGATTTGATTTTTTCAGATTTGGTTCTCTGAGAATTTTTGTTCTCGGTTTGGCTTTGGATTTGGGGTTTTTTGCATTGAATTTTTTTCGGGTGTTTTGCATTGAAAAAAAAAACCTGGAAAAAAAACCAGTGCAAAACCCCCAAATCACCCAAAACCAAATCGAGAACCAAAATCTCAGGGGAACTGAATCGGCTTTTTTCAGGTCGATTTGGTTCTAGACGAATCCGAATTTCCCATCCCTAAGTAATGGTAATATAATAATCCAGTTAACTGTTGTGGTATTATCGGGTTATTCAATTTGTCAATTAGCCATTGTGATAAATCGGTTAACATCTAGATAATCGCTAAACTATCTGGAATGGCAGCTATTAACCACGGATAATAAATTTACTATTCAGTTCACCTCTAGGTGGCACCACCCTAGCCACATTGGGTTTGTACTCAGAAGAGCCTGGCTGCCTCACTTGCAGGCTCAATCAGGCCCAATATGGCTTGGGCCAGAATTCCCAGCCTAAGCAGACCTTTAAAACAGATATTATCCTACCTTCATTCCTGTGTTTCTGAATGTTTTCTCTTTTCTTTTTCTCATTCACCCAGTTACTCTCATTACAAACTAATTTTGATGCATGTCTCTAAGAGGTAAATTATTTTTCAAGAAATAGCACATGGGAGTCAAATGTGCCCTCGTCCACTTACGTCTTTAAGAAGACGGCACATATGCTTTCCAGTCCTCCTCTTCCATAAGGTCAGAAATGCCATGTCCTCCTAATAAAGACCAATTTATTTTGTGTGAACCTTCCTTAAATTGTGGGGTTTTCCCTTCAAAGAGTTCGTTCCTGTACTAAAAAAAACAAAACCCATAGAATGTGCTTGTGAATTATAATGTAGTTTTGCTAATTATATCTTGGTTGGGAACATCTAAAATGAGCAAGTACAAGCCACCAAGTTAGAAGCTCCCACCAGTTCGGAAACAGGCTGTACACCAAATCCTTAGATCACCCTGTCCCCTGTGGTAGGTCTCAAAACACTGTCCTCCTCAGAGGTACCTCAGAGCCAGTAAAATAGGAACCATCCGCTTCAAGCAGACCAGATGCCTTTTAAACAATAATTTTACAACCTCCTTATTAAGGAATTAATACTTTTTATAAAAAATCAAGTTTACACTCACACTAGGGAGGACATTCTGCGCCAAAGGATTTGTAACAGCTTCAGAGTCTCCTTCGTTGCCTCATTCTCCCTTCAAAATAGCTGTGGGAGTCAGAGGAAAGAACTCGGGATCAAATTATAGTTTTACTATGGAATGTGGTGGTGGGGAAAGGAACCATGCTATGGAAACACAGCCCTTCTCTGTGCAAGCAAAGATTGACTTTAGGAGGAAGTAAGAACCAAAACGGAACATGATATGAAGGCATAGCATTGCAGCTGGGTATGACTGTTACTTCCCTTCCTTGGGGAAATTAGATGTTTGTGGTCTGCTGTCTGGAAAATCCAACCCATTGTCAATTCTATGCACTTAAAGTGAAGATCTCTCCTATCAGTAGTTGCTGTGCGTAAAACGTTCTCACAACCAAGGGTGTAGCTATAATAAGGAGAAGTCATGCAGCGGCCCACATTCCCAGGTACAGCTGTGTCCCTTATTGTTGTAAGGGGGCCCATTCCATCTTCTGCACTGGGGACCATTCCAACCTAGTTACTCCCTTGCTCACAACCAAATATGAAGTCAGGAAAATTCCATAAACACATTGCTATAGATTTCCTTGTGTTCGGAATCCCATAGTGGAAGGGGCTTAGTTTTATGTCATGGGAGAGAATAGCTGATCTCTTTGAGAGATCTGCTGACAAAGGGTATTTTCAGATGTGACAGGGCTGGTATTGGCCCCGTCATGGAATCACCCATTGATCCCCCGCCGGGATCAAAACAGTTGTCAAACAGACGTGCCTGCTGATCCTGGCGGGGAATCGGGGGAAGGGGTGGGGCTGCGTGGCTCAATGTGTGGCCGCACAGCCCCGCCCCCCTACGCTCCTCCGGCCGCCCGCCCTCCGGGAGATGGGCAGGCACCGTGGCCTATATGGCCGCAGCGCCCTCCCCCCCCCAGGGCATTGACCATGGCCCAGAATCTCGCCGCTGATTCCGGGCCGTGGTCAGGGAACAGACCTTGATCACGGGGGGGAAATCACATTCAACACGCAAACGGAGATGGTCCGGCCAGGACCTCCATTTGCGTGGTCAATGTGATCCCCCCCCCGTGACTCACGGGGGTGAACAACTGGCGGGGAGCTTCCGTTCCCCCCAACAGACATGACACGACCACAATCACCATGTGGGAATTCCTCGTGGTTGAGCGTGATCTCGTAACGTCTGAAAATACCCAAATTTGCTCAGTTTATATATTTCTGAATGGTTATGCTACATAACTGAGGGAGCGCCCTGTGTGGCCCAAAAGCTTGCTCATTTTCATAAACAGCAGTTGGTCCAATAAAAGATATGATTCAAACCACCTTGTCTCCATCTATGTCACTTGGAACTAACACGGCAACCAAACAATCTCTCTGGGTAAAAAAGAAGGAAATCTCTCAAACTGCCTTCTCTCTCCCCTCCATTTTACAAGATTACAAGCTATCTGGGTGACAGATATATCACAAGTCATAGGATTTCATGGGATTCTGCCATTTTGTCTCTAAATAGAGCTGAAATGGGTACCCACAAAAAACTGTGCTACCTAAACCATCTCAGGTAGATCGGGCATTAGATGGTATCTGTTTAGTGCCCAACAAATGACCCAAATTATACAAATACCATACTGTTACTGAATTTCTGGGTTTCTTTCTCTTACCAATTTTCTGTTTTGTGTCATTTGCTGAGACAGAAAAATGGTTCGATACATTCAGAAAGACACCAAAAGAGTTAAACAGAAAATCGGAATAGGTTGGTGAAATGAAAAATTGGTCAATCATAGGGGTGTGCAGAAGGCACCACTATCATTTTCGTATTAGTTTTTATTTTCATTTACAAAAAAACCCTCATTTTCAGGGAGTTTTGTAAACGACCCTATCATTTTTGTGGGGCTTTTTTCTATTTATTAAAAATTAATTTTAAAAATGGAAAAAACCCCACTGTGCATGTGCAAAATGGCCACCGGGCACCAATGCTGATAGTGCCATTTTTGAAAATGGCAGCGCATGCACAGACTAGCTCAGCTGCCATTCTGCACATGTGCAGGTTTTTTTATTTTTTATTTTTTTAAATGAATACAGATTAAATTAGAGTCATAGAGTCACTAGGCTGGAAGGGACCTTCCAGGGGGATTAGACACTTACCTGCCTTGCTGCTGTTGCGGGGGGGGCACCCTGCGCTCCGCTGCTGCTGCCGCTGACACCGCTGCCGCTTGCTGGGGACCTGCAGGGGAAGAGAAAACATCTGACAGTGAGCTTGGGGGAGAGGGGGGGAATGCAGAGGCTAGCCACGTAGGCTGACCTGTCCCCTTCCCCCCCACCCGGAAGTAGCTAGGGGCTTAAAGGCCCGGGGACAGCGGCTGAGCCGTAGGATGCGGCTGCAGGCTCGCGGTCCGAAGGGCCACGGCCAAAGGGCACGGCACTTTGAGGCACTTCGGGGTTGCAGGGGGTGGCAGGGGGGCAACTGTTGTTTTGTGTGGGCTTTTTTTCTGTACAGGGCTAGGGCAGTAGGGTGGGGGTTGTAAGTAGGGGGGGTAAAAAGGG
>QEPC01010959.1:5360001-5370001 GCA_003113815.1 Sphenodon punctatus | reverse complement strand
GCTCAGGCCTTTGGGAGGGAGGGGTAGGGGGATGTTTTAGTTCCCCCACCTATTTTAGTTTTATACTGTATTTTAGCCCTGTTTTAATATTTTTATAATATTTATGTGAATTTTAATTGGTTTTATTGTATGATTTTAATGTTGGAAGTCTCCCCGAACTGCATGGCAGGAGGGGCAGGGTACAAATCTATAAAATAAATAAAATAAATAAATAAAGGGTCATTTAGACCAGTCCCCTGCAAGACCCATCACACCCCAACTATCCGCACAGAGAAATCCCACCAATAGCTGCAAGCAGAGACCGGGACTAACCAGAGCGCACCAATGCCTGAAATAACAGGAAATAATTTTAGAAAAAGAAGGATCCAGATGTCCCAAACAGGCAAGCCACACGCACACTGCAGGGGAAGGCGAAAAACCCTCAGAGTCAACTGCCAGTCTGCCCAGAGGGAAAATTCCTTCCCCAAAGATGGTGACCAGTTGGATCCTGAACCAGGGGCAACTGGTGGGTTTTGAGGTTGGAGGGGCAGTAAGGCCAGCGGGCAAAGGTGGGAGGAACCAGGGCAACGGTGGGCGGAGCCAGGGCAATGGTGGGCAGACCCCTGGGGGTGGGAGCAGGGTGGTGGGACCCTCAGGGGATGGGAGCAGGATGGAGGGACCCTCAGGGGGTGGGGGGACCCTTGGGGGTGGGAGCAGGGTGGGGGGACCCTCAGAGGGTGGGAGCAGGGTGGGAGAAGGATGGGGGGATCCTCGGTGGTGGGGGGACCCTCAAGGGGTGGGAGCAGGGTGGGGGGAGGGATCACGTACCTGGCTGCTGCTCTGTCGGTCCCCGGCGGCCTGGGCTGCAGGCAGAGGTGGTGGTGGGGACTTTATCTTGTTTTAAATTGCCCATGTGTCCTGCTCCTCCAGAGCCAGGATGTGCGGGCAATTTAAAAGCTAAAAAAAAAAAAAATGTTCACTGCCTTGCCGCTCCCCCCTCCGCCACTCTGAGTGGCAGATTGCGGGGGAGAATGGCAGCAGCAGGGAAGCGGCTGAGGCTGGTGGTGCGTTGTTTGAATGAGAGAGGGAGGGAGAGCATAACAGCATGCTGCCAGCCTTGTCCCTGAGCATGTGCGGCTGAGGTAGGGAGCAGTGTGCATGCACGCTAGTCCCTTCCTCAGCCGCCCGGCCCAAAGCTTCTCGCCTGTGCATTTGCATCAAGCGCCCAGGCGAGAGGTTCAATTACACCCATTAGGCACAATGGAAAAGGCTAGCCCCTCCCTCCACAGCACATCCTATGCGTGCTGTGGACTGAGGGGCTCAGCCTTTTTGTCCCTTCTTGAACCCACTTTCAGAGCGGCTCTGAGAGTGGGTCCCGGAAGGGAGATCACTGACAGCAGCAGCAACCTCTGAAGCAGAAGTCAGAGGCTGCTGCTGCTGTCAGAAGTAGTGACACGTTTTTTTGGGTTTTTTTTAACTTGAGCAGTGGCGGGGGTCCCCCATGGCGCTAGTGGGGCAGTGCCCCAAATGCCCTGGCGGGGGGGGGAGAGCCGCCACTGCCCTGAACATGTGCGCAGGCCCCCACCAGCAAGGCACCTGATGTGAAATATAGTACCCAGGCTTCAGAGTGCCCCAACGGTCCCACCTCCGGATTGTTTTCTTATTCATCCAGTTTCATATTTTAATTATGAAAATGAATGGGGCTTCAAATGAAAAAGAACTGTAATTTGGTAATGGAAATAGCTGGGTCATGGCTCCTCCAGGAAAGTGGATGGGTTTGCAATCCTGACTGATGTTTGATAACGTTTGCGTGTGGCTTGTTGTTGTTTGGGGCCAAAGAATTATGTTCCAGTCTCAAAATGGGATCACACGACACAAGTAAAATTGTGGGACCCATTGCTGCAACCCTCGCAAGATCAGTTTGTGAGATCATAGTGCCTTTTAATTAAAAGTAGAGCTCTTCAAAGGTGGCATATTAATTAATTAATTAATTAATTAAATAAATAATTAAATAAATAAATAAATAAATAAATAACAACAACAACATCCTTCTAGCATCTTTATTTGCAGATGTCAAAGCATTTTGCTGACAGTAAGTAAAAATTAATTTACTATGTTTGTGAGATAGACATAGCTCTTAGGGCGCTTTTACATGAGTGGGTCTGGGATCATGTGCGTTGAAAGAGGTCGCACATTGTTTTCAGACAATTAAAGTATTTAATTTGCGGTCTGCAAACAAGGCACAGCCGCTTTCAACGTGCGTGATCCCGGACTTCTGTCTCGTCTAATCCCGCCTTGCGTGATTTTGAAATATCACGCGAGCAGGTTGAGCAATGGCGACCCGTTCACGTAAAAGCGCCCTTAGATACAATGCAACTCCTCTATTCCATCCAGACCTCCCATATCCTTCTGGATCCTTCTGGAATCTTTGTGTCATCTTCAACTTGCAGCGAACATAAAGCATACCTAGAATAAAGAAACACTGAACAGCTGATGACTACTGTCAGTACTCAACAGCTGATTGTCACTGAATTCCCTCCTCTGTCCAAATACATTTAATATCCAGACAAATAGCTGACTGACAAATAATTCCCTGAGGTGACTGAATATCAGGGGTTCTGCTTTTAACAGATGGGGAGTTGAGAGACAATGGGTAATTTCAGACGTGACAAGCCAGAGGCCTGCCACACCGAACCACGGACTGGGATCCGTTTCGGATCCCAGTCAGAAATCAGTCTGACTGTCCTTTAGATGTGCCAGCCTGATTCCTACTGCGGATTGGGGAGGGGACGGGGCTGCGCGGCATGATGTGCGGCCTCACAGTCCCGCCCCCCCATGCTCCCCCGTCCGCCTGCCTGCCCTCTGGGAGATGGGCGGGCACAGCGGCCAATCCGGGCGCTGTGCCCAATTCTGTCCCGTGGTCGGGACCATAATCCAGGATGGGCCAAATGTAACAGACGTTAATTTTGGCCCATCCCAGATCATGGCCAATCTAACCACAATTCTGGACTTCTGGGCAGCCAGAGGTCCAGAACCGTGGCCATTTTGATCGCCTCCAGTGATTCACTGTGGTGAACATCTGGCGGGGAGCAAACAGATGTTACGGGACTCACGGCCACCACAGGGGATTCACTGTGGTTGACCATGGTCTTGTAACGTCTGAAATTACCCAATAAGATTAATATTACCAGCGTGCGTCAACAGCAGAGCCAAGAATAAATCCCAGGAATCCTGAATCACAGCCCTTATATTTTAGTGACACAATCTTGCTGCTTCTTCCCAAGATGGGAAGTCAGTCCCAGGAATAGGATAAATGCACTTAAGCTTATGTATAGATACAGCAGAGAGAGAGAGAGAGAGCGAGAGAGAGAGAGACTCTTATCATAGGCCTCATCTTGCAAAAACACATGTATAAATTGAATTAAAATTAGGAAATACTGTAGAAATTTTCCGTACTTTTTCTGTCATTGCTGGAATTTTTTTTTGTCCCAGAGAATACAGGCTACTGAAGGAAGTCCTTTTATGGCATTGCATCCCCCATTGTTGTTGTTGTCTCTGGAGGGATGTCTTGCAGAAGAAGTGGTATTTGCACAATTTCCTTAAAGACAACCACAAAGAGTACCGTGTAATTACTTGCAGGCCCAGCACAGACAGCTCCAGCAGCTCGGGGACTTTAACATAAATGTGCAGAAGGTGTGTGGTGTTTGCCATGGGGGAGGGGCAGAGTTCCAGGAACAGTATTTTTAGCGGCCCCTGAATTTAGATTTTGAAAGGTGTGCATGGTAGACACCCTTAATAAGGCTTTTTACAAGAATTTGGTCTCCAATCTCATTGTGCAGGTGAAGGACGAAGAGAGTTGTGTATCTGGCAGACGTATGCCACCTTTAAATGCAGTAAGGCTTAAAAGAGCTAGCCAGATATTACAAAACAAACAGAATTCACAAACAAACATTCAGTTAAAGACACTAATGGAAAAGGTTTACTTTGGGTACTGCTTTTTGAAAGTTTGTGCGCGAGAGCTTATGCAGGCTAGTGGATACCTGGTGCTGGTGGATTCCAAACCTGTCTCGGCTGTGAACTCAAGGGTGCCCTCTGGTAAGTCACAGCCTCTCAGGCTCAATTCTCCATCTGGGCAAAGGAAATCCTAATGGTTTTCAAAGGCAAAAATAGAAGGAAATGTTTGATAGGAATTACAGACCTGAGTGCCATTTTTGCCTTTGAAAAATCTACCCACAAAGAGCATGATCCTGAGGCTCTTCAGCACAGACTCTAGCCCTCTGTGCTGGCGCAAGTCCCATTAAAGCGAAGGAAACTTGTGTTGGCACAAAAGGCTAGCACCATTACCAAAAAGCTTCAACATCATACTGTAGGATCACTTTGGAGATTTTGAAAATTTTATCCAAAACTTGAAATGAATGTTATTGTTGATGTCAATAAAACCTCTTCAACCAACTCCAGTCTTTTAGGACTGCTTTACAACACAGTCTTTTAGGTAACAGCAACAATAAACCAGGTTCCTTGCATCAAATTCCACCCTTTCATGTTGATGATAGAGGTGTGCACCAGGGACACATGTCGTTATTCATTTTTGTTTTTCGTTGGTGTTATTAAAAACGGTTGTTTTCATTATTAACAAAATTTCATGTTTCATTATTAGTGTCATTATTGGTATTGATATTAGTATTGGTATCAGTGTCAAATCAATCACTGCTGCCAATGCCAGCTGGTGCTTCAGGAGGGGTGCATTGCTGCTGCATCCCCCTTTGCTTCCTCCTCCAGTGCCACTGCTCCCTGCCCTTCCACAGATGCCATCTCCAAAATCTCTGCAGCTTCTTCCCCGAGAAGACGCAAAGCTTGGAGGGGGGAAATGTTCTCTTAATCTTGGGCGGTGGGCTGCCACCACCAGCAGACTTGCCAACTCCTCCATGCCCACGCCCTCTACCAGGGCCACCTGCCCCAGACTTCTCAGAACTCCTTCCTCCCTTTCTCATTATAAGGCAGTAGTAAGTACACAATGACAATATGTAATTACTAATATGTATGTCTAACCTAAACCCAATAACCTATAGTATATGCAAATATTCCTCAATCAACTTCTATATGCTATGTATTACTCCTATTCCTATCCTGTAATCCTAATATATATATATAATACAATAGTCTGATATCTATATACTATCTAATCTCTCTCTTTATACTCATATATATAATATGTACAGGAGGAGACAGACAGGGGTAGGGGAAAGGAAAAACTATAGGATATATCTATCTAATCACTATCTATATTATCTATATATCTGTAATCTATATCTATCTAATCTATATACTTCGACCTATATCTATCGATATATATATACATGTACAGGGTGAGACAGACAGGGCAAGGGAAAAGGTAAAATGTATAAAGGGTATAAGGAAAGGTAAGGTATATAATGTATAAAACTGAGGGCTGAGGAAGATTTTTAGTGCGAGCACCAGAGTTCTGTAAATGCAACCTGACACAGCAAGAGCTAACACAGAACAAGAGTCAGACAGCCTGGCCCTAACAATATGAAGTGTTGCAGTGCCCTCCCCAGAGCCCCCATGATTGGTTCTGGGAGGCAAAAGGCATTGAGCATTGCCATGCAACTGCCTGGGACCTGTTTGCACTGCTCATTGGTCAGTGATTACATCAATTAGGTTCTTGCTGTCTGATCACCCCTCCCATCAGAGCCCCATTTCAAGAGTTCAACACTGCTCCCTTCTTCCCACTCCACATTTTCCCTCCAAAAATAACAGCCACTGCCAGGCAATAATGAAGTGACTAACAAAAAATGAAAGTTGTTATTGATTTCATTTTTATTGGTTTTGTTTTCATTATTGCAATAATGAAAATGAAGATTTTTGTTTTTGTTATAGAAATATTGAAAATGAAGTGCACACCCCTAGTTGATGAGATTAATTTATGGCTAGAATATTTGTCAGTAAATATTTGGTGGTTTTGGTTAGTGGCTGCCTCAGCACATTAGATGGTCTTGTTCTGTGTCCTCAGGAAGTGGATCTCTTAATAGTATACCATTCGTTTTTCATGTCAGTTAACCAAACCAACTGCATTCAAAGCTTTTTGAACTGAACTTCTTGGGTTTTGGAACAGAACTTTTATCCTTCAGCTATTTCAGGAACATAGAGAAGATTAACTACAAACCCATATAAAGTTTTATCTGTCTGTCTGTCTCTCTGTCTGTTTTCCTTTCCATCAAAGCAGTTGCAGTGATTCTGAACATTCTGTGACCTGAGTGTGACCTTTTCCGTACTGCAAAACAGCTGGAATGATTCTGAATGTTCTGTGACATCACAGCAGCTCAAAGAATCACTATGTTGGACTTGCAGGCAGGAGGGTAGGCAGGCAGTTTTTAGTAATAGTCCAAAACCACATAATAGCTCACTTGTGATCACACTTGAATGAGCTTCTGCTATGTCACATAATATCGAGAATAATTCCAGCTGCTGTGTAGGGAAGGAAAAGAGATATGTAAATATATATAGGTGGGTAGATAGGTACTGCTGTTTAAAAATAACAGGAACAATCTTTTCCAGTGTGTCTCTAGTATAAGATAATGGGGCAAATGCTGTTCATGTTACTCACACAATAGCCCTTTAAACTAAGTGTAACACTCTAAAGAATAAGGAAAGCAAGTTTTATTTGATTATGTCATTTTACATGTGTTTTGCAACGAGCTAGAATTCTACAACATAATATGACAAGAGGTACAGCATAAAAATCCTTTCAATAGAATACACACTACCCAAACTGAGCATCAGCAAATTTTTAAATGTACCAAATATTTGATAATTTGGTAAGGAATAGAGTAGAGTTCATTTGTTGCATAACTGTAAGAAATTTCATGTTTACAGTGAATTCATATATTTGTGGAATGGTACCAAAACATTGGATGTTAGCAAACATGATGGTGGAGCACCGCTGTCATGTTTCAACCCAAGTCAGGACATTGCCGGGGACACGGTCCAGACCAGGTCAGGTCGTGGAACAAACGTTCATGCTGCTGGGGCCTTGGGGTGGGGGCAGGGAGATGCATGAACAGGCGGGCAGCCATGGCAGCCTATGATGGCAGCCATGGCAACTGGCCAAGTGAACCCGATCTGGGCCAGGTCACGGCAGGCCATAACAAACAGTCCACTGTGGCTTGCTTTGGCCTAATCGGGAAGACCTTTGCCCAAGCTGTGAAACCAGAGGTCTCTGGGATCATATTCCAGGCTAACCACCAACACAGACAAGGGCAAACCTGGGCAACATCTGGTGGCGCAACAACAGACTTGCTGTGGTCCATGGGCCACAGCCAGTCTGAGCGGACCATCGTCATGTCTGTTAACACCCATAATAACCAGTAGGGATGGGACACCGGGGAGAATACCGGATACTGGATTTACCGGTATCAGATCTCCCTGGTATCGGATTTATCGGTATTGGCATACCGGATTTTTAACATTGGCCGCTTTACCATTTTTTTTACATTGTGGACATTTACTTCAATGGTGACGATGTAAAAAAAACGGTAAAGCGGCCAATGTTAAAAATCCAGTATGCCAATACCGGAGATTATCGGATTTTTTGATTAATCCGATATACTTAATTATCAGGTGTATCGGATTTATCCGATACCGATATTCCCACCCCTAATAACCAGGGACTTGTGTTCACTGCATTTTCACCATTGTTGCCAATGGGGAAAATGCAGTGCACATGGGTCCCAGATTACAGCAAGAAGACACAACAGCTATAGTAAAAAGATACAGGATAGAGTTTGAAAATAATTAAATTAGACACTGTATAAAAGAGAATTCTTAAACAGAAAGCAAAGTCGCAAAAGTTTTTGTTTTTACTGTGGTTGGAGCTGTTATGTCTAAACTCCAAAAATGACCTGCAGTAGAAAGTTTCCTCTAGGGTTTAATATGCTCTGGTTTATTTATTTAAAGATGGAATCACATGCAGCCTCCTCCCACCAGCATACTGTTTACCCAGACAGATAATGATCGTTTGTACACTGGTATTTAGACTAGCCACCTACTTTGACCCTTGTGGATGCCAAAAAGATAACTTTGCAAGCTAATCCCTCATTTTCAACCTTTCCTGCCCTTTTAATGTGAAAAGTATTGTTCAAGAAAGAAATGCCTGTCTTTCCTATGTTTTCTATGTGGATAAGCTGAACTGGAGTGCAGTGCAAAGAGCTCCTTTGTTAGCAAGACTCAGAGTGCAATCTTCCACACCTTGAAGTCAATGACAAAACACCCATTGATTAAAATCGGGTGGAAGACTGAGCTCTCAGGAATGGATAGGACAAACGATGAGAAGATTCAATAATATAATTCATCTTCTGGAGAAGATGTAAGACCTTTTTGTTCAGCTGGGTGTTTGGCAGGTGGGAATAGGAGTGGGTAGAGGGTTTGGGGAGGGGGATTGATAGGTGGTGGTGGGTGGGATGATGTTGGGATGTATTTTATTGTATTTTATATTATTAATGTTGTTAGCTGTCCTGAGTCCGCGGAGAAGTTTCCCCTGAAGCGTGAAGCTTCCTAAATATTTGATAACAATTAAATCAGGGGTGTGAATTCCATGGAGCAAGGGGGCTCAGTTGAGCTTGTGCATCTCCATCAATCCCTCTCTACCCACTCCCACCCACCCCTATTCCCACTTGACAAACACCCGGCCAAACAAAAAGGTCTTACATCTCCTCCTGAACACGAATTATATTATTGAATCTTCTCATCATTTGTCCTATCCATTTCGGAGAGCTCCATCTTCCACCCGATTTTAATCCATTAAAATTATTAAATTAAATTAATAATTATTAAAATGTAATAAATAAATAAATAATATTTAATGCAGCAGCAGTGTAGCCAGGCTGTGGTGGGCCCAGGGCTCAGTCATATCCTAGTTATGTGCCCCCCTAAGGTCAAGGGTGAGGGGTCTCCCTACACAGCAGCCCTCCAGAGCGGGCTTCCAGACAGCCTCAGCCTCCCTCTGTAATGATGGTGGTGCTGCCCAGTCTAGCAAGCCTTCCCCACCCCTGCAAGTGGCACAAGGCATTTTTAAGAGTGGCTGTGACTAAGGCCTGAGTACCGTTAGAAAATTTTCTGAGTGGGCGGGGCAGAGTGTTGCTCTCTGAGAATCTCCTAGTGGTGCGTGCTCAAATCGCGTCCAAAGAGCTCCCCTCCTCTAGAGTCCAACGCAAGAGCTCAACTGAGCCCCCTTGCTCTGTGGGAGCCACGACCCTGATTTATATGTTACCAAATTTTTAGGAAGCCTGATACTTCAGGACAAACTTCAGTTTCTAATGACCAGAGATCAGGACAACAGCTTCATAGTAGAGTAAAGATTATCTCCATAGCTAACTGCTATAGAGTTTCTTGTATCTTCTGCCAAAGCAGAGGCGGGAAACCTACAGGCAGTGGGCCGAATCCAGCCCACTGATGGGTTTTATTTGCCCCCTTTCCAGTTCCTGGATCTGGCCCATGGACCTGGTCCCAATCCTCAACCTTGAAAGAATGAGTTCAGGGGATGGGAGCAGAGGTGAGGGCATGCACTCAAAGATAGGAGATGGATCCATTGAATAGATCCCTTTCCTTCCCCCAATCTGAGCACATACCTTCAGCACCCCTACCCCAACTCCTATTCAGTCCATGGAGCTTGTGCTAATTTTCAAAGTGACTCTCAGGACAGAAAAGGTTCCCCATCCCTCCTCTAGTCATTTGGGCTGTCACTGCCAGAGAAAGAGCAGATGAAATGTGGGCCTGATCCAGTCTAGCAACTATGACATTGCTAGTTTCCTCCCCAATGACACCAGCACAAGATACAGCCTGATCCTAACACAGTGGGTGTTTCTTTGCAAAGATTATGGGTGTTTCTACACGAGGGGGGGAATTTGCGGGTTACAAGAACTCCCACGTTCCCACCCCAGATGTGTGAGATAGGGGGCGTGATTTTAAATGAGCAGCCCCTTTGCATGACAGTGATGGAGGGGAG
>QEPC01010959.1:5317344-5359901 GCA_003113815.1 Sphenodon punctatus | reverse complement strand
AACTTTCCCAAGTGTGGAAGAAAAACAAAAATACACTGCTGGCAAATTAGCTAGAAAGGAGTGACGAATGAACTAGGCCCAAATCAACAGCAAATATAGGGTCCTGTTGCAAACAACAACTTAGCTCTTGACAGTTCCCTGCCACTTGGAGTTGGGGTGGAAGGGCCACCTTCTGCATCAGGGCCCATTCCCAACCTAGCTACACCCCTGCTTGACACTAACACACATCCAGCAGTGTGTGGGACATACATGTTGGCTCAGACTAAGACATGAATGCATGCAATTCTCTGATCTCCATTCTATACTGCTTCTCTTAGGTCACACTATAACATTACACAGGGTACAACGAACACAGAATGCATCTTTTCCTTCCCAAGTCCTAAACCATCAGCAGGCAGCTAGTCACGCGTCAGATGCTGGGTCTTGCCTCCCACCGCAAGGTCTCTGTCTTTAAGACTCTGCTTCAGCCCAGCGTAGGGAGAAGAAATCTATAGACTACTCCAGCAAGTCAGAGGTGTACCTCGGTTGGAACTGGCTCTGTTCCACACCAGAGTGCAGAAGTGCAGAAGGTGGGATGGACCACTCAGGTTGGCTCATGATTAGGACAAATTTACATTCCATCTGTGTGTGGGGCCTTGGGCTTGTGTGCCTTGATGCCGCTGCACCTATGCTTACTCGCCATGCATGGGCTTGACTCCAGCAAAAGGCTGACAAGGAGGCCAAGAAGGATGAAAATGAAGAACATAAATACAAGCTTCTCACAGGTGATGTGCTTCTGCTCAACAGGGCAGTTTCCAGCCAAAGCATTGTGCGGTCCATAATTGTTGTGCACACAACCACACGAAGACATCTCTGCCACTGGAGTGGTTGACAAACACATGTTTTATACCCAGGCTGCATTGCTTTCTTAATTTAAGCTTCTACAAAGAATATTGTAGTTCAGGACTTCAGAAAATAAACGATGGAGTTCTCATAAACATATGGTTTACAGCACACATACAGACTGAGTGTCTCTGAGTGTTCCTAAGACCTATGGACAGGGATATTTTTGGCTTAGAAATATGCCATTACATCATTGCCTGATCCAGAGAAAATGGGGCCCTTTGCAAAATTGTGGTGTGTGGGACCCCCTCCAAGCATAGGAATGTTTGTTGGACACACACTGACTCACCCATTAGAAAAGGTTATGTATCACCACAATTAATTTTTGGTGGCCAGGAACATCCGATTAAGGGCATGGCCAGCCTTGCCACAGGGTGACCGCCCTGGGTGTCACTACTTTCTCTACCAGTACAGGGCATGGGGACCCCTCTCTCACCCATACCTCTCAACCCTTGGACTCTAAAAAGAGGGACAGCATCACTCAGAAAGTGTTGTGGGGTATAATTTGCATAACATTTAAATATGCTGATTTGCATGGGTTTATGTAAATTTACACTCTGATGCAGTACATTCAATGTATGAAGTGGCGGCACTATGGCAGCTGGGGACTGGGGTGCAGCCCCTTTAAGAACCCAAGCTGCAGGTAAAGCTGGCGGAGTTAAAAGGTAAGTTGACGGTTAGTGAGAGATGCTTGGGTCACCTGTGTGAATCACACAGCGTGAGCAGTGATCCCAGGACACAGGCCAAGTGTGAACAAAGGCCAGCAGGATGGAAGGAGGGAGGCAGACCCCACATACCTCAGTGGGGAAGGGTTGGGAGAGTCTGGGCAGATGCAAGTTGGAGGCACCTGAGAAGGGAGTGCTGTTGATGAGTGAGGCGGCTGGACAGAGAGAGAAAGAGGTCAGCTGGAGTGTAGAGCAGGGAAGAGCTCGGTGAGAGAGGGCTGTCGAACCCCAGGAAGAGTTGTGGGCACAGGGGTTGAAGTGAGAGGCAGGGGGCAAGGACAACGCCACAGCCGGGAGCAGGACTGCAGAGAAACACAGCAGAGCAGCCACTTGAAATTGACAATAGCAGCAGGGAGCTGCTTTGAAATCAACAAGGCGCCTGAGAGCCAGGGATTGGCCAGATACAAAGTGACAACAGAGATGCTCCAGCTCAAAGCTGGAAGGAGTGTGCAAGGCAGCTGCAAGGAGGTTGAAACAGGCAACTTAGGCTGCAGTGCCGCAAGACACTGGGAGAACTGTTTGTCTCCCAAAACCAGGGCACTGGAACAGCGAGGCGGGGCAGGAGGGAGATCAGCAACAAAACAAACAAAACAAAATATTAAATAAGCGGAAACCTGTGCTGCCCCACCCAGTTCAGAATACTGGAGAGATATGCTTTCACCCAGTGGGGCCCCATACACAACCAGGGGCCACAAAGGAGGTGGTGGGGACCCACATTTTAGCTTTGCCTTGAGCCATGCAAATTCAAAGGCTGGCTCTGCTTCAGGGGGCAGGGATCCCTGCATTTCAGACCCCGTGAGCCCATATGTTACACATATGCTGTTATTTCTAGTTTACTATAGGCCCCTGAATCGCCAAGGGCCCTCCATAAGTTGGGGCTTCCCTGCTTGAGACTCTGTGGGCCATACTTTATGTCAGTGCTTCCTACACTCATGCTGTCATTCCCAGTTCGTTCATACACCCCGTGTAATAGGGGCCTCTGCAGCACTGCCAGTATGTGTGGATGTGTGCACTAATCTGGCTCTGGCCCTGCATTACATACAGATGAGTAACCAGGGCCTCAGCTTTGGAGGTGGAGGGAGGGCTGTAGTCCTCACACCAGCTGCTGCTGCCCCTCCTGCTACCGTGACTCTCCCAGCAGGCCCCTGTTGAACTCACAAGCCCTGTCCTGAAGGGAATGTTCCTGGCCACCAACAATTAATTGTGGTAACACATCTCTTTTTCTAATGGGTGAACCCACTGGGCCTTGGAGTCTCCCGTGGAGGGTCATAAGAGTCTGGAGAGCTCCACTCTGCTGTCACTGGGGGAGTTTTCCACCGGCAGCTACATCATGCTGCTCTGCTGTCCTGCTGTCCTTTGAAAATGGAGGGAAAGGAGGTGGTTCCTCCTCTCATTCCTGATTGGTGACTGTATCATGCGTGATAACACAACTGCCATTTCAGACAACAGAGCCATAATTGCTTACTACTTGGGGCTTAAACCCCTGGCTACTGGTTGTTGGGGGTGGTTAGCAGGAGATGGGTCACACCCCCATGGCCTGTACTTGACTTCTCTTGAGCTACTGTGGCTGGCCACTGTCAGAGACAGGATGATGGGCTCGATGGACCAGACCCAGTATGTCCCTTCTTATGTTCTAAAAAAAAACCTATCTGGGAAGCCAAGAGTTTTCATGGGAATGTCAGCCTTAAATTTCAGTGGGGATATTCCCTTCACAAAACTGAGATGCATGGTCCTCATGGAGAAATTGATTTGGCAATGCACATGTGCAGAAAGCTGCCTGTGTTGACTAAATGCATTCATTATTCCCATGACACCAGCACAGGCCTCATGTGTCACCTTGGTTCTCTGCCACTAAGGAAGAGAGAGGGCTGTTGAACCCCAGGAAGAGTTGTGGGCACAGGGGTTGAAGTGAGAGGCAGGGGGCGAGGACAAAGCCACAAGTGGGAGCGGGACTGCAGAGAAACACAGCAGAGCAGCCACTTAAAATTGACAATAGCAGCAGGGAGTGTGAGGTATTGAGAGTGAAGCATTCTCTGAGGCAGTTGCCAGCTCTCTGCTTCTAGAAGGTTTTATTGCACTCTTCCCCCCACTCCCCCATGGCAAATATAAGGAAGGCAGAGAATCATCAAGACACAATGTGGCAAGCCACAACAATGGCAACCACAGGAACCTCTTGCAAGCCATTAATCAGAAGCCTTCCTCCCACAGGCCCCAGTTCTGTCCTTCATTGCACATGCCACCGACCCTGAATTGCTCATTTAGAGAGGCATCACACAGTGCCTCCAAGCTCTGCCTCCATGCGAGGCAGCAACACGGCCCTGCCTGTGTCATAGGGAATGGATCTCCTTTCTCAGAAGAAGGGTCTTCACTGACCCTTGAAACCACCTCCATCGATCCCAGTGGCCATGATGGATATTTGCTAGAAAGTGCTGACCACTTTAGAGTAGCAATATCAAAGGAATTTTTCATTGTTCCATGAGTCAATATTTCTTTCAGAGAAACTTGAAAATGAGCATGTTCTGATTTCAAAGACCCTTGGACCACACTAGAACTAGCTACTGGGCTTAGTACTTCAATCCCACCATTTTATAGAATCTTAGAGTTGGAACATACCTTAAGGATCGTCTAGTCCAAACCCTACTTTGATGCAGCATGACCACAGCTACATTACTATATTTTCCTCAAGCAAGACAAGGGCTTTGCATGGACCAGTGGCACCCAACCAGTGTTTTGGGGTCATACTGGCATGCCTCAGCAGTCAACACCTACTTCATTTGAAGGCTGGCAGCATAGTTGGGTATAAACGAGGACTGGATACATTTTTGTAGCATAGGTCCATAAATGGCTATTAGTCAAGTAGGTTGGGTGATGCAACTTCTGACTGTTGGGAGTTAGGAGGGAATGGATCATTCCATTATGACCTGTTGGGTACTTCTCTGAAGCAACCAAGGATGGCCACTGTTGGAGAGGAGGCTGGGCTCAATGGACCATTGGTCTGAGCAAGTATTGCACTATGACGATGACGATGACGATGACGATGATGATGACGATGATTGATTGATTGATTGATTGATTGATTGATTGATGAATGTATGTTCTCATTTTGCCTTTGCTTACATGCTCAAAGGGTTTTCAGTTTAGCTGCATGGTTCTATAAGTGAAAGGTGTGCTGTGAAAAATCCCATTGAAGCATAGGGGTGCCAAGACCAAAAAAAGGCTGTGAACCTCTGACCTAGACAAACTATTCACAGGAGGATAGCTAGAGATTACAAAGTCTGATGACTACTACAGGAAAGGAAATGTCAGGGTAGCATTGTTTAATGGCACTGCTGGCTACTTTGGGGAACTGATTCTATATATTTAAGATGCTAAACTGGCCTTATGCAAGATAGTTAATTAAGTGGAAAGCAGTCTAGTCACTTTGGAACCAAAGAGCTTCTTGGGACCAATGCCTATCAGCGGTGAAGGAAGCGTGGGAGGTTAATATGTACTTCGGCATCAAAGTTACACCTTACAGCCCCATATCAGTGTTCCAGACCAATGATTGGTAGATATATTTGTGTGCAGAGTTTAAATTTCAGCAGGTTTAAAAGTGTTGTGCAAAGCTAAAGCAGAGTTGTCACAATCTTTCCTCGAAGCATCAGGGAGATATGGTAGAGAATTTCAGGATCTAAACACTTCTTTACTGGATAGCAAGGTAAGATACTCATTGCTTATAGCTTCTCCTATTGAACCACACAATTCAGATTGACAGAAAGCTTGAGTTGTCTTGGAAAAGACAAGAAAGCTATTATGTTTTATACAGTCTAATCTCTTTCTACAGTTTAGTTATGCACAAATAGTCTATTTGATATCAATTGGACCATGAGTAATGGGTACCTGGTCATTGTGTTTTACATACAACACCCTAATTCAGATTAATCTTTTCGGTCTGAAAATGATCCCTCGTGTGCTAACATTTTAAGGAAAACTTACTGAATGGGGTGGAATAAACCCATGCTCAGTAAACATGTCCAAAATTAATTGAGTGTAATCAGCTACATTATAAGCAAACTTCTTAAACATAAGTCATCATTATTACTGATATGTGATGAGGCCAGATCATGACACCCTTTCTCACACTGAGTAGTACCTTAGTACTCAAGTCATAGCCCATGGGTGTACTTAAGAAGAGAGGTACTATTCACCATGAGCAAAAGTAGTAGAGTCATTTGATCAATCCTCCTAATTTGTTTAGGGAAAATGTTAGATGACTCCAGTTCTCCATTGGATGGCAATAGAAATAGGGATTGGAGAGAACAGATAATTGAATTGTACATGTTACGTATTAGTTTTACTTGCAAAAATGATGATAAACAATGCATGTTTTAATATACATCACTGTTATGATCAGATTTGTGTGCTTGTATCCTCTGTAAAAGAAAAAGCTTGATTCTGCAGTTCCTTTTGAACTGTGCAACAGTTTGTACTGCTGAAAGCTGCTTTTGTCTAGTTCAACAAGGGAGAAACAGGGTACACACCTCCACTATTCAAGTCAATGGGAACTGAGCTATTGATTTTAATTGATAGAGCACGGCACCCATAACTTTGTATTTATAAAAAGAGGGTCAGCTCTTGATTTAGTTCTAACTTCAGCACAGGATAGGGTTAGAGAAGTAACAATAGTGGAGCTGCTTAATAATAGTCCCCATAATTTTTAAGGGTGTGCACTAGGGACCCATGTCATTTTTCTTTTTCATTTTTGTTTTTTGTTATTAAAAACTGTCATTTTTGTTATCGATAATAACAAAATTTCATTATTCGGTATCGGTATCTATTTTGGTATTGATCGTATTGGTATTGATTTGGTATTGATTTTGAGTGATAATGAAGATTTTGTTTTTGGTATCATTTCTGCTGTGGGCTGCCACCAGTGACAGAAGTGCCAGCTGATACCTGCCCCAGACTTCTCAGAAGTTGAACTCTTTCCTCCCTTTCTCATTATAACACATTAGTAATAAGTGCACAATGACAATTTCAAAAATTACTAATATATATGTCTAACCTAAACCTACACCGAATAACCTATACTATATGCAATATATTCCTATCTAAGTATCTATATCAATAAACTTCTATCTGCTGTGTGTTCTATCTAAGTATCTATCCTGTTCCTATCCTATAATGCTAATATATATAATCAAAAAGCCTAGTATCTATCTATCTATCTATCTATCATATGGGCAGGGGGAGACAAACAGGGGAAGGGGAAAGGAAAAAACTATGGGATATATCTATCTAATCACTATCTATATTATCTGTATCTGTACTCTATATCTATCTAATCTATATACCTAAACCTATATATAGGTTTAGGTATATAGCAATAGAGTTCTGTAAACGCAATCTGACACACCAAGAGCTAACACAGAACAAGAGTCAAACTTCCTGGCTCTGCAACATAAAGGGTTGCAGTGCCCTCCTCAGAGCCCCCATGATTGGTTTTGGGAGGCAGGAGGCATTGAGCAATCACAGGGTGCCATTCAACTGCCTGGGCCCTGCTTGCACTGCTCATTGGCCAGCGATTGGCCATCAGGTCCTTCCCCTCCCATCACAGGCCCAGTTCAAGAGTTCAACACTGCTTCTGGCTCCAAGATGTCTGCTCCCTCCTCCCCTTTCCACATTTCCCTCTGAAAAACACCTGCCAGTCAATAACAAAATCAATGACTGTCATTATCATTATTGATTTCATTATTATTTATGTTCGTTATTGTTATTGCAAGAATGATAACAAAAATGAAAATGTTGTTATCGTTATCAATATAATGAAAATGAAGTGTACACCCCCTAATGATGTTAATAAACTAGCTAATGCTGCAGGAGGGGAGATGCTTGGGGGAAAATATCCAGCACAGCAACAATTAACTTAAAAAAGAGAGAAGTATGCAAGAATGGGGACTCTAGTGAGAACGAAATTAAGTAAAATGTCTGGAGGCAGAATGAAGACTAGGGTGAAAAAAGACATGATGCTAACCCCACTTTCACACAGTTTTAACATTTCTTATGCATGTTGCAGGGCTGCATAGGGCACCAATACAGCCCTGCAACAGGCATAAGGAATGTTAAAATGGTGTTAAAGTGGAGTTAGTGTCATGTCTGTTTTCACTCTATTTGAAAACATAATATGGGCTCTGAGTGAAGGGTCCCTAAGTCAAAAAAGACACTAAGGGCATTTATAGACGATACCAAAAAGGCAGCTGATCCTTTGATCAGCCGCCTTTCTTGGCGCTCGTCTACTTGCTGGGGCTGCTTTTTAATCCGTGTCGGAGGGGGCAGGATCGCCGAAGGGCGTGCATGCTCACTCGCACTCTGCGTCGTGTCTGATCAGCAGACACGGCATGCAGAGACGGCGCGGGGGGAAAAGCCGGCATTTAGCGTCTATAAACGCCCTAAGAAGACCAAATGAATGCCCAAATGGCTAAACAACAGAGTAAAGAATGGGCAAAATGACATTATAAAAAAAGTGGAGCTCCAGTCCAAATGTGTGTGTGTGTGTGTGGGGGGGAAACGAGGATAAACTCTGGCAAGTTAAATGAAAAAATATAATAAGGCAAACCAAGGATAAAACTGGGGAGCAATTTGCTAAAGATGAAAAAAACCCAACAACCCTCTAATAGTATGTATATATTTGTAGTATGTCAGAAACAGGAAGTCTGTCAAAAAGGTCACTGGGGCTATTAGATGAGCATGGTGTAAGAGGAACATGCAAGGCCGTCATCGCAGAGAAGCTAAATGAATTCTTTGCATCTGTTTTCAATGCAGAGGAGGCAGAGGCAAACTTTCTTTCTAACTAGAGTCCCCATTCTTACGTATTTTCCCCCTTTTGAAGTTGACTGTTGCTGTGTTGGATTTTTTTTTTTAGCATTTTCCCTCCAAGAGCGTCAATTAATTCATTTACATTATGGAGCTAGACGTTCTGTGATATGACTGAAAGACTGAAAAAATTGATGTCTCTGTGGAAGAGATTTTAGAGCAAATTGATAAACTACATAGTGTTACACGTTATCAGTCATCACCAGATGGTGTTCACCCAAGAGTTCTGAGGAACTCCCACATGAAGCTGCTGAACTAGAAACAGAGATAATACCACCTTTCACTAAAATCAGCCTCTCTACCCGACGACTGAAAGGTAGCTAATATAATTGGCTATTTTTAAAAAAGGCTCCAGAGGCTATCTTGGAATAATGGAACCATTAAGACACAAAGCTAAGCACAATATGTTGAGAAAGAGGTTTTAATATAACGGTTACTGCTTAGGAAAGATCTTAGAGTTATGGTGCATAGTTCTCTAAAACCATCCACTCAACACGCAACAGCCATAAAAGAGCAAACAGAATATTAGGAACAAGTGTGACAGGATAGAAAACAAAACAGGAAATATCATAATGCACTATAAAAATCTATGGTGCACCCACACCCTTGACGACTATGTGCAGTTCTGGTTGCCCCATCCCGGAAAGGAGATAGCAGAAATAGAAAAAGGTGCAGAGAAGGGCAGAAAAGAAGATCAAGGGTAGGGAATGGCTTTCATATGAGGGAAGGCTGAAAAGATTAGGATTCTTCAGCTTAGAAAAGAGATGACTCAGAGGGTTTATGTTTGAGATACATAAGATCATTAATGGTGCAGACTGCAGCTGCAACAGGAACTAAAATTAGTACCCAAGGTTAATGCCCACATTTTCGGGCACCCCATGGGCACCCAATGGGCTACTCGAAAACCACTTGAATGCCGGATGCCCAAAAATGGGAGCATTACCCTTTGAAACTGACAAGCCCCAGCTGGGAGCACTGCAGAACCCAGCTCCACAGTGCTCCCAGCTGGGGCTTGTCAGTTTCAAAGACCAGCCAGCACTTCCCCCCCTACAGTGCCTCCCAGGAGAAACACCCAAGAGGCCAATGGGGAGATGGAATGATAGGAAGTGGTCTATGCCAAACCGGAGAGCTTCAGTCACTCTTAATGCACTTGGAATGGTGGGAAAGGCATAAGTACATGCGTGGAGGGGTGGAGCTTATTCATTGAGGGGTAGGACTTATTTGCAATGGGGACAGGGCGTGCCCCTCTTTGGCACTCAAAATGTTGGGAGGTATTCTCTGAGCCCCCTGAGAGCCTTGGGCCACTGGGGCAGAAATCAAAGCTAGGTTTCCCTTGGTCCAGGGCCAGCCTTAGAATTTGTGGGGTCCAGGGTGACAATAAAATGCAGGGTCCCCCATGGCCCTACCTTCCATAGCCATGGCCTAACAATTGACAGCCTGGTGCTCTCCTACCCCAGTAAGGGGGGCGGGGCAGGGCCCTGCAGGAAGACTTAATGACCCTCAAGATTCCTTCCAAATCTAAGATTCTATTATTCTAAGCAGCCACCTTGGGGGTTCAGCCTGAGAGTTACAGGTGGGGAGAAAGCCCTGCAGAACTAGCCCATCCCCAGGCCGCAGGCCACACTTGATTCAATCAGGACTAGTGACTGTCTTGAGGCTACGGACTGGCCTCTGTGTGGGGCTCCCTCTAACTGCAAGGCCTGGGCCATGGTCCCTACTGGCCCTGCTTAAGGCCAGCCCTGCTCTGTTCAGTGCAGAGTGGTACAATTAGGCTTGTGAAACAATCCTGATTTAGAATGTTAAATAGAGATGGCCAGATCCTCAGCATGTATCAATGGCAATGCATCACGCCACCAACATCAACAGAGCTTTGCTGCTTGACACCAGCTAGGGATTTGGTCCACAAAAGGATTGTTTTTTAGTTCCGTCCCTTTGCTACTTTGTCAAATACAATGGTCAGTACTGGATTAATTCTGAGAAAAGTCACACTCATATTAAGGAGGACTGTAGATGCTTCATGCAACATAACACCAGTCCTCAAGGTATTTATGTGCATGCTCGTTTATTCACATTTGTTTGTAGGATTAAGGTTGAATCAAGTAATCACATCCTCTGTTTATACAATAATTGTATAGTATTTGAGGTATATCTTCATATTTCTAGTTCATTTTATGATCTGTTCACTTATATAGTTCCAGACTGAGATTACTAAAGAAGATGAAGGGAACCATTATATTTCTCTGCATCCTAGCAATTGCTTGGAATAATCCAGTAAGTCTTTCTTAACAATCTTCCTTCATAGGTGCCAGATAATGAACCATTTACTGACACTAGTGAGCAGCTACTCCTATGAGGATACCCATGGAAATCAATGACTTTCCCTGGGCATGATCCTCAGATGATCTGGGGAGACAGGGACTTGGCACTGAGTGACACCACCTCCTTGTATGCTGAAGGGATGGGGCATTAGGGTGTGACATCCCTCGTTGCCTCACCTGATCTGCTCCATCCTGTGTTCTTTAACCACAAGGCTACCACACCCCTCTAGTTAAACCTACTATGAGTCCATCTTAGTGGGGATGTTAGTACCACACCAATAGTCAGCTCCACCCCATGCCTGCTCCAGCCTAATTCTTCCTCCACTTCACCCTCCTCCCCTACTCTGTAATGACAGTGTCTAGCTAGGGACTAGTAAGTAGGGTTGCCATATATGCAATTTGTAGAGGACACTTATGATAAATACAGGTTGTAGGGCTGCATTGGAATCAATGCAGTCCTGCAACTTGTATTTCCTGTAAGTGCCCTCTAAAAAGTTGCATATATGGCAAACCTACCAGTAAGCCTGCCACCTGCACAGGAGGACACACCAGTGTTGCGGGCAGTGCCCCTTGCAACATGCAGCAAGATGATTCACCTCCAGCATTGCATGCTCTTGGGTGTGCACCGTTGGCACACCCGAGTGTCGATTGTCTGCATTGGGTACCATGGCCTCTGTAAGCAACTGTTCGACAATGGCTGTGATCCTGAAATCACTTGCTCTGGAATAGTCCCCCCTGACTATTGACTCCAGAGTAAGTGCTCTCGAGATTGTGGCCCAATAGGAGAAAGGTGGCTTCTTAAGTTAATTCCCAACACTTTATCAGAGGGTAGAAAAACACCCAAAATGCCATCTGTTAACATTTATTGATCTCTCTTTTTCATTACCCTTGAATCATGCTTTTCTTTTCTTTTTCAAAGCTCTATCACAGGGGAACAGAGAATCTCAGCAGCACAGGAGAAAACCAGGTGAGTTTTAATAAGCAGTATTGCAGGTGCGGACAAGGAGCACAGTCCAGTGAGGTGCTGGGTTTCCTGTGGGAGACACTCTGAATTCACAGTCCCCTTTAGTATGAGCAATTGCTGAGAATGCTGATCACCTCTTGCATAGTCCTCAAAATCTGTTTGGTTTTACATTCTGCTAAATGTTTCACCTCAACTGATTTCAGTAAAGGAGTTCTACTGCCTTATAGCTGGAAAGTTAAGGGGTCTGACCATGGGAGAGGTCAGTCTGCCATGAGGTTGTCCTGGCCAAGCAATGTTCTGGGTTAGAAGAACCACGATATAAGTCTGGATGGTGTAGCCAAAGGCAGAGAACAGCTGAAGAGGCTAGGAGTGAAGGGTTCCCATACTTGCGTGTTCCTCTTTGATATGACAGGTCTCTCCAGTCAACTCCAAGGTGAAGACACTGGGTGTGAATAAACATGCAGCTGGCACACCGGCTACGCATTCCAGGGGAGGGGGCACCACCGACCGAGTCAGGCCAGGGAACTGAGTAAATGTTCCAGCTGATCGACCGGGCTGGGGAAGGGGGCAGAAGAAACATGAGGCTGGTGGTACCTCACCCCCACCGCCATGATGGGCATCCATGGCTGCCAATAACAGGTAGTCATGGTGACTAGCCATGGTGGCCCCCATACTGTGGCCAGGATGGTGGCCTGAACACACGTGCTCACCCGCTATGGCCCACTTCAGCCCGCCTGGGGGGTTCTTGGGCCCAGACTGTAGGCCTGGTTCCCTCTGGGCCCACGATTCCTGGGCAGCTGCCTACCCAGTCAGGGGCTGTAGCTGGCCCAAATTTTGCGGCCTGCTAACAGACACATAGGTAAGGCTCTGGCCCAGGTGGACCATAGTGGGCCATGCTGGGGAACGTCACATTTACTAACACCCACAATTGACAAATATGTATATTTAGAGTCTCCAGAGAAACTAGAAGCTGCCTGTGTGTATGCATACAGGTGTGTATGATCTCTCCTGTTCCCTCATGAGGAAATCACCTGTCATACATAGAAGGGTTTGGATTAGAGTTGGTTCAAAACAGTTAATTGAAATTTCATCTTGATGGAAAATTCAGTTTAGCATGTACCAAAATTCTTCATGAATTTTCTTTAAAAATTGAACTGTTGAAATTCTCTCATTTCATTTCAGTAGTGTGGACCCAAAATATGAAACAAGTTTGGATGAGATTTTAAAATTTTATTGTGAGATTTCAAAAAGGATTTGAAAATTTTATTTATTTATTTATTCTGCTCTATGCTGAATCTTGGGAGGCAGGGTGAAAAGAAAGGAGGACACTGGGACAGAAGCTGAGAATTTGTATCATAGAAAAGGTCATTGTGGAAAGAGCAGAAGGCAATGAAACGAAAACTGAGACTCTTAACTCCTGATCACTTTGCTCATAGGTTGCATGTTTTTGCCATCTTCGCAGAAATAAAATGGGAACATTGATAGCCACCTACAGCACAGGCTGAATTCAGTATTATATAAGCAAAGAGTTTTGAGAGTGTTGGAAGGAAGGCATTATGTACAAAGTATTAGAACTAAAACAACTACAGGAGGTAAACCCATTTAATCTATACTGCCCACATTGGAAATAGCAGCTTGGGTAATAACTGATAGCTTTTTTTACCCTGCCTTTACTCTGTACAAGTATCCATTTCAATTGTTCTGTTTCATTTTTGCTTTGGTTATTTTGGTCATTTTATTGAACATGCACAATTGTTGGAAATGACATCACTGAAATAACCAATGAAAATCACCCTGCACCCTAAGAAAAAATAAGTGAGGAACGATGCACACCCAGGGCATCCATACATGCAAAGCATAGGTGTTCTTTACAGCTCCCCCTTCCCTGGCCGTCCCCTCTCCCTACCAGTTGCCTCCTCCCATCTGGCCCCCTTCCTACCTGCTGTACAGATGCAGCCATTACTGGCCCCTGTCACTGTTGTCCGGTGACCAGGGACCTTAGTGCTTTTCCCTGCCCAGCTGTGTCACAACGGGCGTGATGTCACCTGTGACATACGGGGCCACAGACAGACACAACCACCCCATAAGTAAACCTATAGGTAAAGAACGCCTAAAAATGTGAAATGAAGTGCCCAAATAATCAGATATATGAGTAGCCATTTCAGTCATGGATATTGTTTGAATATCTGAAAGGCTTTCTGAAAATGCAAACGATACCTATAAATAACAAACCCACTATGAGAGCTAAAATGAGTACCTGCAAAAAATTGGTAGACCCATCATTTGCTCTACCTGACATTTCACCCGCTCGACTCTTGACTGGAGAGATTCCACCCGCTCCTGTAGACCCCTTCCTCTATCAGTCTCGCTGATTTGTGGCAGGTTTTCAAAGGGCTCGCACTTCAATGTGAGCTTGCTCCTGTTCCCTTTTTGTGGCCTCCTTTACAACCCTGTCCCGGGAGGGGAGAGTTTCGTTTAGCTTGTTCTCTAGCTGGGTCAGTTTTGGGATTAGCACCTGAAGATGTTCATGATCCACTCTCTGGCTGTCTGTGTTAATCCCCATAGACAGTTATCGTACTCCTGGTTGCCTGTTTGGCTGCCTCTGTACTGACATTCCTAGAACACCTGCTCTTGCGATGAGCTTTTCAGGGAGGGGCCTTTGGCTTCAGAGTGTAGGTCTAGCCCCCAGGCATTCTGATTTGGCACAGATAAATCACCCAGATCCTCTTGAGATGGCTAGGACTTTGAGAGACACTCAGTATGGCATTGGCTAAACGGCTCTTTCAATCTGACAGCCTCATCCTGTGCGTGCTTTAGAAGTCTCCAGCTGCTTTTTAGATGAGCGGGCCAATCTAGTGGAATGAAAAATCCTCTTTTAGAAAAGTTGCGCTGTTGGCATTTACACACACCAGATATCATCGTTTACCATTGGAAACAGTGGCACCTTGTGACTCACGCATTATTTTAAAATCTGGATTTGTCAAACCTCTATATTGGGGTTTGACAAATCCGGTTTTAAAAATAATGTGCAAATCACCGGGCGCCGCTGTTTCCAATGGTAGCCAGTGACTTCCAGTGCATGTAAACACCCCCCACCCTCCCCATGCAACTTTTCTAAAAGTGGATTTTCAATCCACTAGATTGGCCCGTTTGTCTAAAAGTGGCTTCCGAGTCTCCAATGGACTTTTGGCCAGTTGATATATCGTACCTCCCTTTCAGGTTTCAGTTTTAACTGAATTATCTCCTGTTCCAGGCCCTCTCTCCTTGGACTGAACTTAAGATTGATTGGGATTGATATTCCACCCCAGCAGCACTCCACTATAGAGCAACCTGCTTCTGAATAGCTCAGACCCAAAACAGTTTCTTCCTCTATTTTTCCTGAACCTGATGGAGCCATCTCCTTGGCAGAAGTCCTGGTCCTGCCTTTGGCTCCATTGCTTCCCCAGTACCACCCCTACCGGGTGCCCCAAGACTTGGGAGGCACTCTCGGTCTGAGCCCTCTGGGTTCAACCCTGGAGAGGCTCATGAAGAGAAATGGAGCTGGTACTTGTGCCCTTACATGTCCCTACAGGACATGCCCTCTTATAATGTACTGTTTGTCGGCAGCCTCAGCACACACACATTGGGCGCCAATCTTGACAATACCCAATACCCTCAGACAGTCCCCCCCATTTTCAGAATGCCCAGAGTCTCAAAATCTCTTTTAGTTCTTATCCATGAGGAACAATCCCTCCACAACTGTCCCTTCACTCCACATTGGTGGCAGGTCTTTGGGATGCCACTCCCCATGAGTCCCTGATACCTCCACCTCCTTGTTCAGGTTGGTGCTGCTCCAGATGTGCCGTCTCCTGCTGGTGCTGATGCTGTTGACCCGACTTCCTTCTGGTTCCAGCCAGTTGTCTCTGCACCACCTGCCAAAGCCACTCCTGGAAGCACTGCAGTTCCCATGCTGTCATACTGCACAGCTGACTCCATGTTCCTGGCAGCTCCATTTCTGGCTGTGGCAACCCTGCCCCAAAGGACAACCAGCTAGGCAACACTTCCAAAAAGGTCAACAGAGTCCTTCTGGGGGGAAAAGGAGCACTCCACCAACTGTGACAAGGCAGCCCTGTTCCCTTGGAGAGTCATAACAACAGGGCAGGCCCCATAACTCCAGTCCCAGGCAAAGCTTGTCCTCTTACAGTTTCTTTATTTTTACCACAGTGAGAACATCACAGTCCCTACTTTCATAAGCCATTAGGCAGGCCCTTTATACAGGCTCTTAGCCTGCCGGCCAAGTCAGCACCCTGGAGACCTCCCAGGGCTAGCTACCCCAGGCTGAGGTCTGTACTCTGCCAGAGTCGGGCACCGACTGTCTGAGCCTCCACTTTTCCATGCTTTTACATTCCCTGGAAAGGCAGAATCATGGCCTATGGCACTGTTCCTTAAAGGTCCACACCCAACTCATTACATCAATGTCCCGGGATGGCAACTTTTAGTCCTGATTTCGGGGGTTCCATCCTGATTCTTTCCGGTTTCTGTCCCAATTTACTGATCAGTAACCAAAAAAACAAAAACAAAAATATTGGTACCAGAAATGATTGATTGTTCAGGTATCCAAGTATCTGATTGGTGCCCGTCGAGCACCGCATGCAGCACTCAGAAATGTGGGTATTACCCAAGGGTAGGAAATGAGCTGCCCATTTCAGCTCTCCAAAGTATCCCTAGCTGGTTTTTGTTCTACGCTTCCTTTTCCCTTCAATGGAAACTCGGATAGGGGCAAACACAGAAATAATTTGTCTAGGATTTTAAATAAAACAAACAAAAAATCAGATCAAGAGGATAAACACCTCTTTTCTTTTGCTCAGCCTCATTCTTAGAACGCCTGGTGCCCAATTGCTAATTTGCCTACAATTATCACCAGCTCTTTTTTTCACCAGCTTTTATTTATTTAGAAACATGCTTCCATGCAGCCTTGAAATATCAGCTGTTGGTATGGGATCACATACCCCTCTGTAATAAACAGGGGAAAGGAACAAGTGCGGCTCCCACTGAAGTTACTAGGGGTTTAAGACACCAATGTTAGTAGGAGTCATTGGGAGCTCATACAAGCCACATGTGGACAGAATGGAAAGGTGATGATCTCTTCCTCCCCCTTGCCTCCTCCTCCCCCCCAGTAGAGTAGCTTAACACTGGGATCCTGTCAGATCTGATGTTCAGTAATTTAGAGCCTATTGAGGTCTAATTTGGTACTTTCTGGAAAAAAAATTTTTTTAAAGGATAGTGGTTTGAGCACAGCTTTCTCACAGGGTCTTAATCCTGAGAACAGCCCACATGACATAGTCATTGTTCTCGGGGCTAAGAAAAGCTCCTTGAGTGACACCGGCAGTGGGCATATGTGTGCAGTCAGACTAGTTTTGTCGTCACCGATTGCGGCTATTAAGACAGAACAAGAGTAAAGGATTGAGATAATACATTGCTATAAAGATCCTGCCAGCTATAGCAAGTAGCAGTATTTAGGGCCTATTGTAACAACCACAGTGCTAATTGTTTTCCTGTGTACACATCACAGACATGACATCCCTGCTCACGAGGTCTTGACCAGGGGATTACTGATTAGGCAGTACAGTCTGCTTCTGGGGGCACCGGGTTAGCAGTAGAGAAATCCAGGCCCACCCTTTTCCAACAGCTTCCAGGCTGGGACCCTGGGAGGTAAAGCCAAACAGTAGGGTGGGGTGAGAATCTCCTCCCACTCCTCAGCAGACAAAACCGAAGCCACTTTCTACCTTCAACAGCAGCACTAAACAGCAGACTTAGCTTCTCCCGCCTCAGGTTTCTCCTCATCTCCTTCAACCATGGACAGTCTGTCAGTGAATCTGGAGGTTTCACCTTGGCTGTTTTTACACGGACGGGGATGGGAGTGGGGAATGTTTTGGTGCGGCGGGTGTAGGTGGGTGTGTGCCCGTTTGCGTCGGAGGGCTCTGTGGGTGTGTGGCGGGTGTTGGTGGGTGTGCGGCGGGAGCATGTGTGCACAAACACCCGTCACCCATGGTGTTTACATGGGTGCACACCCACCGCACACCCATCCCCCCACCCATTGGCAGCCTTATTCATGGTTTCCCCCCCCCCCCCACTGCACACCCACCCGAACACCGAGTGGCGGGGGGGCATCCATGTAAAAACAGCCCTTGTTACGTTAGGTCAGGAGCCTTCCCCTTGTTCTCTCTCCAGGCACTCCATACCTTGTAGGTGTAGTAGGGTGATACCAGATGGGTCCAGAAAGATTTAACCCCACATAGCCCAGGGTGGGATTCATATACACCATCACAATCCAGCAAACCTTCCCACTAGTCTTCTACCTTACATTGGGACAAATTAATTAGCCACTATAGTGAGAAGAAAGGGAGGTAAGGCCTCTCCCTATCCACTTTTGAGAAGGCTAATGTCAGAAAGATTAAAAAATCTACTCTTCCATGGACTGCACTGCATAGCTCATACTAGAAATATTTCAGGCATTTAAAAGACTCTTTTTTAATGTAATTTTTTTTTAGGAAGTTTCAAATTCAGTTAACAACAACGTAGAAGGTGGTGCACAAACTAACAAAGACATTTATGAAACTGAAGAAGGAAGAAATCAAAATATAAATGACAGTTGCAGCACCTGGAGAGAAGGTGTTGGGGGTGGAGGCGATATAGAACACGACTCAATCAGCAATGTGGAAGCAGCCAAAGGAAATGGTAGCCTTGCGAATGGGAATGGGTGGCATGGAAACAGCCCTGGTAATTCCGGAACAGGACTTGGGAGTGACACAACTATAGATGGTAATAGGAGAGAAGAAGGTGACATAGGTGGCAACTGGAAAGATGGAAATGCCACTGAAGCTACTGCTGGAAGTGAAGGACTGAATGATAGTTATACAGATAATGTTGAGCTTGACCATGTTGGCCAAAGTAATCCAAATGAGAATGGTGGAGAGAAAGACATCACCGGTAGTGAGGCTGCTGCAGGAACTGCTGACACTGGGGGAAACCAAAATGACCAAAATGATGTTTCCAATGGCAAAGGTGGAGATGGACAGGGGATTAACAGAGCTGAAGGCACCAAGCAGAATAACGGAGCTGGAAGTCATGACCGTGCTAACAGAAAAGATGCAAACTGGGCTGATGTTAATGAACACAGTAGTGGTGATGGAGAAGATGTGAGTGAAGAAGGTTCTAGTGATGGTTGGGGAGACAGAGGAGTCTTTGGCTCTTCAGGCACCAAGCATGGCGGGAGACAGGAGAGTGAAGAACACAACGAGAGTAATGAGAGGATCAGCCCCAACAACAATGGAGGAGGTGAGGGCACTAGCAACCGAGAACCTTCCCAAAGCAGCAGTAAAGAAGAAAATGCCCAAGAGCTTGTCAGTGAGAGTGCTGAAGGTGATGGGAATACAGTGCAGAAACTCCAAGAGATGAAACATAATGGATGCAAAGATAACCGGAATCCGAGCAGCAGAGGTGCGGGCTTGAAAGGCATTGCTAAGGTTTGTCAAACATTGTCATTATTTTCTATGTGTTCGGTATGAACATTGACTTCATTTTTTCTCAAAACAAAACACATCTCTAATTACAATTAAATTAATTAATACAGCAGCACCAAATAACTTGGGAGAATCTTGCAGGTATCACAAGACATCATCTAGCTACTCAACTAAGAGTATGAACCAAAAAGTCATTGCCATAGATAGTGCCTTTCCCAGTGGCTTTTGAATCACACCCTAAATCTGCCTTACAATGATTGCAGCGCAACCTTGTTATAACGCCACCTTGTTATAGCACAAATTCTGTTACAACATGATTTGAGGCATGTCTCTTGACACGTTTCAGCAAAAATATGATACACTTTGTATTTCCATTAAAAATCACAATGTCATGCCTCAGTGCATCCAAAGACTCAAAATTTAAGCACCCTCACTGTAGCTCTAATTCTTTTATAACGTACTTTGGGGAGTGGCTCCCATATACTGTGTTACAATGAGGTTGCACTGTATTTTATATTTACATAAGAAAAAAATCTTCATGTAATTAACACACCACATTCAATTAAGATAATTGAAGAAAATGTAATATGTGACTAGTTTTTATTTGGTCCCTTTCCAGTTCCTGGATCTGGCCCCAGGATCCACCTCCAGCCCCCAGGCACTAAAATAGTGAGCTCTGGAGAAGGGAACAGAGATGAGGGGATAACATAAGGACTGGAAATGGATTCATGGCGCAGATCCATGATCTGGACCCTCCTCTGCCTTCCCCCACCCCAAGCACTCCCCTTAACTTAAGTAGATTCATCCTTTTTGGACAGGCCCTGGGATGTTCATAGTGGAATCAGCCTATCAGACATGCTGTCAGCCTCCAAAAACCCTCAGTTCCTTTATCTATTTAGACCTTCTTTTCCTCTACTTTATTCCTCCACCCCTCAGCTTTGATGCTGTGACCAGGCCCATTTTAAGATATCTAAAGGCCTGTGACAAATGTTTATTTGAGAGAGACCCTCCCCGCTCCACTCCCAGTCCCAACTAAAAAGTTTCTTATCTCCATGGGTGTTCTCAGATAGACAGGGAGCCTGCTGGTGCCCAGAACTGCGCCAGGTGCTCACTGCCGCAGCTACCATTTACCATCTCCACCTGGTTCGCATCATATGCACCAACGGTGTCCCCTGTGTGCAGTCTGCTCACATGCCATGATTGTGGCACCACTCCAATGAGCTTTTAGGTAATCTGGAAATCCAAATCCAGAATTAATGCAGAAATCTTTAAAAAAAAAATCAGAATCCAAAATTAATCCAAATCAGGATTTCAATATGAATTCCCATCCCTAATGCTGGGTCAGGAATTGGGTCAAGTAGTCGGATCCAAAACAGAGGGGTCAGGAGCAAAGAAAGGATCAAAGCAGTTTCAGGCTGCAATGATTGGGAGACAAGGTTCAGTGCAGGAATGGAAGCACACACAAGGTCTGGGTCTAGCTGAGAAGCCAGGTGGCCATCACGTGGCACAAACAACTTCCTGTTTCCTGCTGCAAATGGTCACAGGTAGACAAGGAGAAGTCTGGGAGCAGCAGCCTCGGGGTGCAACCTAGAAAAACCCAGATCTCTCAGGAGTAGGGCTAAGTCCCAGGACCTGGGTGATCAAGTAGTGAAGGCACCAGTCTCAAATCCCTATGGTCCCTATTGTCTATGGATGTCTTCACTGTGTAAAACCACTGGTGTCAAGATAAGTAAATTAAATGGCATGCTAAGGAATGCTGAAAAGCATAAACAAGTGTAACATCAAAATATTAACCTTCACCTTATTTGTTTGTTTATGTAAAGGCAGCTGGTGCTTCTACTCATATTTTTCTTTACTCTTTCAACAAACAGGTGTCAGGTGATGTCAGTAAATACAGCAGGAAGTCCAAGAATCCTGACACCCGAGGAAATGCCATTGATATTATAAGTAGTAAAGGCAGCATGGCCACAGCAGGAAATGGCAATAATAAAAGTTTAATTAACAACGTGAATAGCCACCCAAACAAAAATGGACAGAAAAATGTACCTAAAGGTAACAGTGTGGACCTCAGTAACATCAGCAGTGGAAGCTACAGCAAAGAAGGCAGTCATGCTCATGGTTTTGGTGATGATGAACTCATGCAAGGAGATGATCCCAACAACAGCAATGAGTCTGATGTCTCTGACACTAGTGAGAAAGATGAAAACCATGACTCCAACGCTGGAAGCCAGCAAGACCATTCTAATGAATCAGACAGTGAGGACCAGGATAGCCCATCTCAAGGAGATGAACAAGAAAATAACACTGAAAATGACAGTAAATCAGACAGCAGTGATGGTGACAGCAGTAGTGAAACTGACAGCAAATCAGACAGTAGTGACAGCAGCAGTGACAGTGACAGCAAATCAGATAGTGACAGTAGCAGTGACAGCAGCAGTGACAATAAGTCAGACAGCAGTGACAGTGACAGCAGCAGTGACAGTGACAGTAAATCAGACAGCAAATCAGATAGTAGTGACAGCAGTAGTGACAGTGACAGCAAATCAGACAGTGACAGTAGCAGTGACAGCAGCAGTGACAGTACATCAGATAGTAGTGACAGCAGCAGCGACAGTGACAGCAGTAGTGGCAGCGACAGTAAATCAGACAGCAGTGACAGCAGCAGTGACAGTGACAGCAAATCAGACAGTGACAGTAGCAGTGACAGTAAGTCAGACAGCAGTGACAGTGACAGCAAATCAGACAGTAGTGACAGTAGCAGTGACAGTGACAGCAGCAGTGACAGTAAATCAGACAGCAGTGACAGTGACAGCAAATCAGACAGTGACAGCAGCAGTGACAGTGAAAGTAAGTCAGACAGCAGTGACAGTGACAGCAAATCAGACAGCAGTGACAGCAGCAGTGACAGTAAGTCAGATAGTAGTGACAGCAGCAGTGACAGTGACAGTAGCAGTGACAGTGATGGCAAATCAGACAGCAGTGACAGCAGCAGTGACAGTGACAGCAAATCAGACAGCAGTGACAGTGAGAGTACATCTGACAATGATGAAAGTAACGGTGCCAACAATGGCAATTCAGACAATACAACAGATACAAGTGACAGTGACTCTGAGGAAGGTGATGACCACAATGGTGGCACTCATTCAGAAGATGACAGTGACAGTGATAGTGACTCCAACAGCAATGGTCGTAATAGTAATGACTCAACTAGTGATGACTAGAACAACAGTGAAGCAACCTTGAAGAAAACCTGTAGAAACTTTGGAAAATATTTTGCAGCTAATGGAGGCTGCTTGGGAGGGAAGGGGAGAATTACCTACAAACATAAAAATGAAGTCCAAATGGGGCCAGAGAGTAGGGATGATTTTTATGTAAACACCATGTAATTCCAGGGACTATATGGAATATAATACAAGTTCTTTACATGTGTAGTGAAGGAATGTTCTGATTGCTACAACTTTTTTGCATTGAAATGTACAGAATATCCCAATACAATGAACAAATCAATGTGGATGTTTTATTATTGATCTGGAGTGGCAATCAAGACTAGATTCTACTAGCTTTCCTCAAAATTCACTGTGCCTAGCAGTACGTCCCACTGAAAAGGGAACATTCAGGGATTAATGCACTAGTCAATATGTGTGAAAGCAAGTAGCGTCTAGGTCAAATAATAATGGATGCTTTTCAAACTGTCCCTTTATCTGCTATAAAATTTACATTTCAGGTAATTTTGTAACATGAAGATGATTTACAGAAAAATGTCTGAGCATATATGTGTGTGTGTGTGTGTGTGTGTGTGTGTGTGTGTGTGCGCACATGTGCTCTCTGAAAAACACTCTCTTTTTTATTATGTTTAATATGATTGTTTCAAAAGTGTATCCTTAGGAGACAAAGTATGTATTTTAAACTGTATAATAAAGATTATATTTAATGTAGCTGATCTGCCTCTTCCTGGGAATAGTGCATCACAGTTTTATCAGTTGTTTCAAAAGCATTTCACAGAAAAGGTTTCTGGTATAAAATGAAAGTTGATTCTTGGGATGAAAGTCTGGCTCCTATGAAGTCTCGCTGACAGAAAACCCACTGAATTTAACAAACTGAAGGGTTTGCTGTCAGTGGGAGTATATAGATGTGTAGCCAGCATGTCGGCTGCATGTCCCAGGGAGGTCCTCGGGACATGTTGGAGAATGGAATAAACATTTTCCCAACCTCATCTGGGCTGGGAGGGAGGGTGGGGAGTTATGTGTTTTCAACTGGCCCCACCCCTGCACTGTGGTCAGCACCCTGCCCCCCTGCCATGATGGGCAGCCATGGATGCCATAACAGACAGCCATGGCTGGTAGCCATGGCAACCCTCATGCCGAGACTGGGTTGGTGCAGAAACAAACACACCTGCCCAGTTCTGCCTCCTAGGCCCAGCCTGGGCCCAGACTGCCACCCTGCCAAGGTCTGTACTAGGCCCACATCTGGCAGCTCAGAAACAGATGCACAGGTGAGGCCCTGGGCCATAGCAGGCTGAACTGGGTCAGTGTCATGTTCATTAACACCCAAAGTTTTAGCTGGGAATAAATATTTTATTGTTTGTTCAGGAAATTTCAATCAGTTCAACTTTATAGCTAAGTACATCAGATGTTAGGGTATTGTATTATAAAAAAAGGAGGTAGTAAGGAATATTTTTAGGGTGGGTCATCACTTGTTGCACAGGCAGCAACATTTTGGCTGCAGCACACATTTAGAGACTGAGGAAAATGCTGGTCCAGTCTAAAAAAATAATCCCATAATTGTTTGAGGCACCAAAAAAGTTTTGTGTTGTGAACACACATTTAGAGAATCCTGAGGGTGTAATTTTGCCCAAGGTTCCTAGGAAAGAACATACCACATTATCTACAATGACAGACAGGTCACTTAAAAAAAATCAATGAGATTAGAAAGAAAGAAAGAAAGAAATAGGTGGAGGAAGAAAGACAAAACAAAGGAAGGGAAAGGAAAACAAAGTTCTGGGCTGAAGTCCTTGCGAGTGTTTCCAGTGACCTTTATTGGTCTTTTTATGAACCCAAACATGAAGCTAGAAAGAGAGAGCAGGGACAAGCAAAGAGAGGAAAGGGAAAAAAGGAATGAAGGGGAAGAAAAGGTGAAAAAGACAATTAGATATTGAAGCAAAAAGGTAAAGAAGCAATGAAACACAAATCTAGCAAAGGGAATGCAGATCAAAGCGAGTAGAGTAAATACTTCAATAAGGCAACGTATGGGTGCATGGAGTCTAAGTTGTGGAGTGAGTGAGCACAATATGTGAGACCGTACAATGTCTTTACTGCTAACATGGCACGGAAGTTACAGCAAGAGCCTTAACTTGCAATTTCCATGCTTTTTAGTGCTTGATTGAATTTTTAAGAGCCGCCCTTAACTCTTCTTGTAAACCAGAGGTGTTTTTGATTATGGAATTTTTATATCTGTTTGTATTTATATTGATATGTTTATATATTCGTGTTTTTAATTAATTTTTGTGAGTCGCCCCGAGCTGCCTGAGGGAGAATGGGGGCGGGATTATAAATGTCTAAATAAACAAACAAACAAACACATAAATAACCTGGGAAACACCCAGCTTGGGTTCTCACTAAGGCTCCCTGACTTGATTCAAGCCCCAAAAGATGAGAAGGGGTTCAAGTACCTATATGACTGGTTGGCCTGAGTGAACAGGGCCCTGGAGGACTTCATATGGGATCAACAGAACCCCCATTTTGATTTAGTTGGAGATGTTCTGGTAAGGCAAATAAGGAATTTCAAGACTGGAGTTACAGCCTCCCAACATCTTGTCCCAAAGGTGTATTGCCAGGAAGTGCTACACCTAGCACATGATGTCCTGTGGGTGGGCCAACCTTGTGCACCCTCCGTGCACATCCGGGGGCTGTTGGGATGCAAAGGTGTCAGCTAAGTTCCAGGAAAGTGCTGGATAGTGCTGCAAAATTCCCAGAAAGTCATGCAAAATAACAAAGAATGCCAGAAAGTGACAAAAATGATGAAGGCAATAGAGCTATAGTACAGTGATATCTTTTATTGGACCAACTACAGCTGGTGGAGGTATGCAAGCTTTCTGACTTCACAGGTGATGAGATGAAAAATGCCATAAATTGATGGGAAATTATGGAAAATCAGAGGCGCTGATATCAACAGTGGCGGAAGTGCAGAATCACCGGAGACTGACAAAGTATCAACGAACACTTGCAAGCACTCCTGAAAGGTTGCTTTCCCTGAGAAACGGGAACACTTGCTCTCATCTCAGCCCTATCAGGCTCCACTGGGCCTGTGCACGAGTGTATTTGGATAATGTAGTGATCTTTGCTGACTCATAACTTGTCCATCTGAAATGAGTGGCAGCAGTATTACAAGTCCTCTATGCAACCGAACTGACGACCAACCCCCACAAGTGTAAGACTGGCTATGCAGAAGTGAATTACCTAGGCTGCCGGTTGGGAGGAGATGAGGTCCAGCCAATGATCAGTAAGATTAGATCAGAGACCTTTTAGAAGTCCTGGTTCCACATATCAAGAAGGGGGTCCAACATTTCCTGGGATCGGCTGGGCATTATTGAGAGGTTTTTTTTCTCCCTGGCAGCCTCGCTAACAGAGGGTAATTTCAGACATGCACCGGGCACGTTCAACCATGCACCGGGATCCGTTTTGGATCCCGCTCAAGAATCAGTCCAGCCTTCCTTTAGACATGCCGGCTGATTCCTACAGGGGGTTGGGGAGGGGGCAGGACTGCGCGGCACACGGCCGCACAGCCCCGCCCCATGCGCTCCCCAGGATACCTGTCCCCTGCACCCGATCCCACGTTGGGGTCCGGGCCACGGTCCGGGATCGGTAAAGGTAACAGATGTTACTTTCTGCCGATTCCGGACCGTGGTCCAGCTAACCAAGGTTCTGGACCTCTGGGCGGCTGGAGGTCCAGAACTGTGGTTAATGTGTTTCCCACCGGGTGTTCACCATGGTAAACATCTGGCAGAATGCACTACAGACGTTACAGTACTGCGGCCACTACAGGGGATTCACTGTGATTGACCATGGTATCGTAACATCTGAAATTACCCACAGTTACTCTGAGCCTGGGCCTCATGCCAGGTGTGTTGGACTCTAGCCTGTGCGACACTTTCAGGGAGATTAAGTAGTGAGTAATGAGCTGTTCCTTCAAAACCCTGACTTTTCAAAGGACTTCATTCTGCACACTAATGCTTCAGACTATGGTTTGCGGGCTGTCCTCTCCCAGAATGTAGTTGATGGGGAGCACCCTGTCCTGAACATCAGTCAAAAACTGCAGCCCCAGGCAACCCAGTTCATCAGCCCAATTCCATCCTTGAAACAAAGTGTCTGGCAGTTGAAAGAGGACAGTTGAAACATTACATTTTTACTTATTGGAGGCAACCTTAACATTGGTCACAGACCATACCGTGGCCCACTTGATTGGCTGCCAACTATGAAGGACTCCAATCCCCAGATTACCCGGTGGTACTTATCCACCCTACAATCATATCCTTTTACCATGTGACATTGGCTGGGAGCACTCCACAAAAATTCAGATTTTTTTTTTCTTGCATGTTGGTGGGCATCAGTACCTGAAGGATCTCTGTTATGTTTTTCTACCTTCCTGGACTGAGCCTGCCTGCTTGGCTTGGCTCCGAGGAAGAATGTATGTAAAGGGTTCGGGTATAGCCCTTTAAGAATCACTGACTGGTGCCTGGCTCCACCCACGCTTGGTCTATAAAGGCTTAGGGTGGGGAATCCTGAGGCAATCGCTATCTGTCTGGGGAGAGGGACAGATCCCTGTCAGGCTTCTAGCTCCACTAAGGTATGTACTCTTTGATGGACTGTACTGAATAAAGACACTAAAGGTAAAGCATCAACTCCTGAGTCTCTGGGACTTATTTGCATGGACTTGGGTCTCTCGTGCCCACCTAGCATAGCAAGCCCGCCTAGTAGTCCACACATAGTAACTTGGAATAAGTTGGTGAAAGGGAAAACCAGCAATTTGGTAGTGGTAACAACCTATAATTTGGGTATTCGGGTACCCGTTTTGGTCATCGGGTACTTGAAAGGCTATCTGAAATTTTGGGTGCTATCCACAGGTACAAAATGAGCTGTCCGTTTCAGCTCTGGTTGAGAGGATAAAACCCATGAATGATTTTTGTGGTTCCCAGACACTATATTCCCTGATAGGCATATCTTAGCTATTACTAATACTTATCATTTCTACAGTGGTTCTAGTTGTACTAAAGTGAGCAAGCATACAGTCATGAAAAACATCATGAGATTGAGTTTGTTCACTTTGGGGCTTGATCCTACTCTTATTCCAGCTGATGTGCCAAATAATGAAGAAATTAAGTGAGGAACAAATGAAGTACTTAAAAAATAAACAAAGTAATGAATTTGGCAGTTTTTCTAGGAGCAATCATTTGAATTTGTGCATTCATTTCGGTAAATGAATACCCAAATTTAATTTGATTTTCAAATATAAATTTGCCAATTAGTATCCACAGTTTGAATTACCACAGTCTTTGTAGCCATTTTCAGCCTCTGAGCAACACGCTGCTAGAGAATGGGAAAGTATTTGAGGTGCTTTTCCTGTGTCATCCTACAAAGGTGTTAACAAGGGACTCTCATAACCTCTGTTAAAACTAGTGTCCCAGAAATGCATTAGACACACGGATGGGAAAATAAAACTCTCTCTTTACCCAGTCAGACAAAAGTGCTTTCTCATCACAATAACCAAGGAAGAAAGTGACACTAGCAAGATTTTTTTTAAAAAAACAACCCAGCTTATATTGCATTTCACTGGAACTTTTTATTCCATTTTGGGAAATCACACCTAGATAAATTTTATTAAACCCAAATGCACTGTGCTTAAATCTGGATGGCTGATGCAGAATTTGAGAACTGAATTCGGCCCAGCGAGGATATCGATAGCATAATGCAGTGTTCAGATTGTGTAATCTGAATTGCAGAAGAGTGTTGGACTCTAGTCTCCAGGAGATCCTGGGAATACTTTCCAGAAGGGAATCATTTAGAAGAACCTGCAATTTGGTGTAATCTAGCCCATTCTAAAGGCAAAATATTTACTTGTCAGGTATAATGAGTTGAAGGAATAAGTCATCTCTGCCCAGGAGTGATTTCACAACATAGAGATAAGGCAGGGATATTATCCTAACCTTCACTTCAGTTTGGTAACAAACTTTACAAGACCTTCAATTACCTCTTGATTTTACTATTAAAGCCTAACATCTGTTTATCTGGAATAAACCTGTGTAAAGGAATAATAAAAACAAAAGGAATGAGGAATGTGGGTGGGTGCTGTATTTGCTAGTATTGTCCATTATATATCTATATAACTGTTTTGTTTTGTGTCCTATCTTAATGAAATGTGGTCAGAGTGTACCTCTCTCACCCAAGGGAAGATGCCTGCCATATCTCGGAATTACTGGATGTAGGGTCCAGATTTTATAAGCATTATGGTGTTTAATGTATTCATGGCTGTAACTTCCTTTCTGCCAATCCAATTTGGATGCAATTTGGATATCGTATACCCCTAACATAAGGTATCATCTGTACCAAGGTTCTATAAGCAATTAATATTTTGTGGTTTGCGCACACATTTCCAGCTGTAGAAATATTGTTGTCCATCCAATATGAATGAAATTTGGTCTCAGTATAGCTCTCATGCAAGGGATCATTCTTGCCAAATTTCAGAAAGATTGAATAAAGCAATTAAATGTTTGTGATTTTAACAGAAGTTGTGCAAATACAAGTCCTGAAAATTTTGGGACAAAAACAAAAATTTCAGAACATAAGTGGGACTTCAGGAAGCAAGGCAGAGGGAAGAGGGAATAATCCCAGAAATCAAGAGACATGATAGACACATCCAGGCTGACCAACCAGCATCCCAAACACACCCTGAAGCACTGTAACAGAGGACATAAGAGAATCTCGTATTGGTTCTTTCCTAAGCAGATGCTTTCAACTTCCTAGTAAAAAGCAGGGGTTCCGGGGGTGGGTACAGAACAGAATGAGGATACATGATTGACATTTCTGATAGCTAATTGGCATCACAAATCCATCTTGTATCACTGTGACAAACATAAGAGAATCTCTCATATAAGGCTCATTCTCTGGAGATGCTTCCCAGGTTTCCAACTTGCCATAAATACCCAATAACTGCAATCAGGGAGGTTTGGGGGTGGGCACTGAAGAGCAAATATAAGTTTCACCCAAGCTGCACAGCACCCACCATGCTTAGATCTCCATCCCATCATCCATGCCTTCATCACCTTGGGATTAGTCTACTGCATTTTACTCTATGTGGGGCTACCCTTGGTCCAGAGACTGCAACTGGTGCAGAATGCAATCGCCCTCCTCCTTACAGGGACGGGTCGCCATGAGCACATAACACTGGTGCTCTATTCATTGCACTGGCTGCTCATAGTCTTCTGGGCTCAATTCAAGGTGTTGGTATTGACCTTTAAAGCCCTAAATGGCTTGGTTCCTATGTATCTGTGGGACCGCCTCAGCCCCGGGTTCTGGATCAGCCCCTGCGGTAATAAGAGGGTGCCCCTCTTGAAGTCCCCTGTGTCTGTTGAACGGGAACAATGGAGAGGACATTCTCAGTGGCTGCTCCAAAGCTGTAGAACTCCCTCCTGGTGGAGATTTGTCTGTCACTGGTTCTTTCCTCCTTCCAAAGACAATGCAAGACCTGGCTGTTTCACCAGGCATTTGGCGTGGGAGAGGGAGTGGGTGGGTTTGGGTAGGGTAATGAAGGTGGAATTTATTTTTTCTTTTAAGGATATCTATTTATTGTTTTTTATGAATGCTGATTTTATTAATATTATGGTTAGTGTACGTTTTATTGTATTTTATTTTTTTAATGAAAATTGTACACTGCACAATCTGCCATCAGGTGGGAGGGGGCAGGATATAAACTGTTCAATCAATCAATCAATAAATAAACTTCTGTGGCTCATAGGCTGGCTCAGTGCTCTGTGTGTGTGAGTGACTGTGCTGAAGTCTTCAGCCTCACTGATAGTGCTCAGAAAATCAGAACTCTGCACCTACTCTCCTCCACGTATGCCCCCACAGAGTTTGGGGTGCCAATGACTGAAGCCTGTGCCAGTGCCTATGGCACCTGCTCCTCCTCTGCTCTTCCCACCTCCTCCTGTCTTCTTCACTCTCTGTACAAATGCTCCAAAAAGCAAATGTCTACATCTTGGGGTACTAACAGGGATGCTCATGCCTGCCTGCCTGTTCACCTGTCACCCTGTTCCTCCACTGCCACATGGTGATGCCCACTGCTGCTGCTGCCCGTGATCTCTCTCTCTCTCTCTCTCTCTCTCTCATACACACACCCATGTCCTGTCCCTCCTAGGGTGCTGTCTGCAAGTTGATACCCTGTCACGTTTTCAGGTACCATGCCTGCCTGCCTGGGTTTGTGATGACAACTGGCAGCAGAAATTTCAATCCTCTGTCCTCATCCTGTGCTGCTACCACCCTTCTTACTGAGAAGTTGGATGCATCTGCTTAGGAAAGGGCCACTATTGGATTCTCTGATGTCCTCTGTAATAGTGCTGCTGCAGCATGTGTTTGAGATGCCAGTTGTCCAGTCACTGTCCATCATGTCTCTAGATTGCTCAATTACTTTCCCATCTCCTCTGACTTGCTCTCTTAAATCCCAGTTATTTTCTGGAATTTTCATTTTTGTCAGCATTTTTCAGAACTAATATCTGCACAACTTCTGTTGAAACCAAAAAACTGAGATTGCTTATAAAATTGGGACACTTTATCCATTCTTTCTGAAATTCAGTAGGGATGATCCCTTTGTTGAGGGGAACAACCTGTCTAAATGTCATCCAAATTGGATGAAAACAGAGGCTACACCTGGAAATGTGTGAACAAATCATTAAGTGATTAAATTGCTTATAAAATCAGTACCCTTTATCCAAACTTCATGATGGGTACAATGAGTACAAACTTCACCCAAATTGTATGGAAAACAAAGATTTTACAGCCACAAATGTGTGCATAAACTACAAAATATCAAGTGCTTGCATAATTGCGACTGTTTGTCCAATGTTTATGAAATTTGGCAGGGATGATCCCTTGGATGAGGGGTACATTCATTCCAAATTCCAAGTAAATCAGATAAAACCTGAAGCTTGTACAGCTGGAAAACAATTTCCCCATAGAAATCAATGAAGAAAAAAAAAAGAAATCCGGAAACAAAAATGAAATGATATAATAATGAAATTATGAATTCAAAAATGAAATAATTACAAAATAATTACAAAATCACAAATTCTGAAATGGGTCCCTGGTGTACACCCCTAGTTCCTGGAGAATAGGTCCATTAATAGCTAGTAGTCAGGCTGGGGGATGTAACCTCCAACTGTTGGGAGCTGGGAGTGAACAGCAGGGATTAGATCACTCCATTATAATAAAACAATTAATAATAATAATAATAATAATAATAATAATTATTATTATTATTATTATTAAATAATTAATAATTGTATTAGGCATCAGCTTTCGCTATAGCCTTCAGATCGAAGCAAGTCACAATACAATGTCACTCCATTATTACCTGTTGGGTATGTCTCTGAATTGACCAATAGTGGTCACTTTCAGAGACAGGCTTTTGGGCTCGATGGACCATTGGACTGACCCAGTATAAGTACTTCTTACGTTCTTAACCGTTACTGCACAGGCCACTCTTAACAAAACCTTGGTGTATTAGTGCATGTGCAAACCCTGGGAGGGTCTCCCTACTAGGGACTGGACTTTCAGTTTCGGATTAATCTGAACCTTCCTGAAAAAGACCATTTGGGGATTAATCTGAAACAACTGTAAATTGGTTATTTACAGTTAATTATTACAGGTCCTGTTTTGGTTTCATATTTTTCCCATTGAAGTCACTGGGAAATTTCCCATTGGAGTCAATGAGAAGGAAAACTGATCTGCAAAAAAACCATGTCGGCCAGGACTATTATTCCACAGGACAGTGGGTCCGACTTCCTCCACCCCCCAGTCCATGGGGTCCAGGAGGGTGTACTTACCAGCCTTGGAGGGCTTGACTGAAACATCACTGCTGCTGTGGGAGCTCTGGCAGGCTCTAGATTGCGCATGTGCAAAATGACTGCTGCGCCGTTTCACACATGAAAAAAATGGCAACCGTCTTTAACCAAAATGGCAGCAGCCAAAATGACATTACCGTCATTTTGGTTAAGAGCAATGGTCATATTACACATGCGCAAAACGGCCCCGGTGGCCATTTTACACATTCATGATCCAGTGAAAGGGTGCGCCATGGCAAGGGAGCCTGCAGGAGCCCCCACAGAAGCAGCGGTGCTTCAATCAAACCCTCTGAGGCTGGTAAGTACCCACTCCAGGACCCCGGGGACTGGGGTTAGGGGAGGTCAGACCCAGTGTCCCAGGAAATGGGAGTGGTGGCTTGGGTTTTTTATGAATCGGTTTCCCTTCGCATTGCAGTCATCAAAGCATCTCACATCCATATTAATTATTGGATATTGGACAGCTGATCTGGAGTCTCAACAAAGGTCTTCAATTCCTAGACTGTCGGGGGTGGAACAAGATGGGGATGGAACTTTGGGCAAAATCTCAGTTTTATCAGTTCTCCCTTTATCAGTTTTATTGTATCTATCAGTATTAGATCTTTAACATTGCGGTTTTCGCCATTGGCTTCAATGCGGAAAACTGCAATGTTAAAAATCCAAGAAAAAAAGCAATGCAAAAGAACTAATATTGCTGATACCAAGAATTATCGGTATTATTGGATTAGAACCAAGTGCGCCATTATTGGTCACTCTCGGTTCTCGTCAATACTGAGAGTCCCATCCCTAGAGCAACTCTACTCACCAGAGGCATGCAGGCAATTTGTACAGCCTTGCTCATTTTAATGAGGGGGTAATTGAAGCAGAGAGTTTGGTGATTTGACTAAAGCCACAATGGAAGTTAGTGCCCCAAAAACAATTAGAACTCAGAGATTCCCAACACCTACCTCCAAGACTGGACTTCCAGATAATAATAAAGGAGTGGGAGGAAAAAAAACTCCATCACAAAAGTAGGCACATGGTTTCCTTCTGCAATTTGACCTACATCCTTTTTAACCTGCACATTGAATCATTCATTTTAGGGCCTGATCCACAAAAATCAATGGAAAAGCTTTCGGAGGCTCAAGAGGACAGGTCTTTGGTTGCCATGCAATTTCCTATATTCTTATTTACCAAGCAACATCATTGCCTTTGAAACAAGGAGGGTGTCAATTTCATGTTGTTCTCCTAGGGTGGTTAAAGGGGGAGAGAGAGTGTCCATGTTGAAACAATCTACTTGTATAACCTGAAAATATACATTAACAGGAAGCAGCCCCCAGGCTGGGCACGGCAGGGGTCTGGCCACATGAGGGGGTGACGCTCTAGTGGCTTAAGCTTGTAAACCCGGGTGCATATGAATGGCATAAATTTAGAAATCAAAATAAAGTTTAAGCATCCTCTTTCATTAAATGTACACTCGTCTAGTCATTTGGGAACCACAAAGGCTTTTTTTTTTTTTAAGGGAAAATATCCTTCTGGAGGCTAAAGGATGTGTGGGAGTGGTGGATTCCCGGTGACACCTTGTGATGACATCATTCTCCTCCTTGGGAGCCCTGATTGGTCATCTCAGATCTGAAGCAGAGTTTAAATGCCTGCACTGGCCCAGGCAATGTCAGACTCTAAAAACAACACTGAGGTACAGGTATTTAGCTAGTCCTATGCTTTTGTGAGGTCTGAGGTGCAAGAGAAAAGAATTCCTGAAGCAGAAAACCTGATTGAAACAGACGCAGAGGTAAAGGCTTTCATTTCTTTGCTTTTTCCCTCCCATGGCAATGAGTGAAAAATAAAGCAGGCTGTATGTGTTAGTCCGTTAAGAGATAATGATTTGTGCATCAAATCATGATAGAAAAAACACAACAGAAAGCCTCCAAAAGAGGGAGGCAGATATATCTGTGAAGGAAAATGTCAACGCTCATCTCCCGCTTTCCAGTGCTTTATGCACTTACTGGTAAAAAGAAGACAGTGAAATAATATGTTCTTTCATTCCTACAGAAAATATTGTGTGGGGGTGGGGGGAGAGAGAGAGAAAGAGAGAGACTGAGGGTATTGTCCTTTAACCTGTTATATTTGTACCTAGGTTAGCAAGTAGATCCATGAATAAAGTGTGAGGTTGCTAGAACAAAATTTCAGAAATAAGGGATACTGCAGAGCTGGGGGATTCTGAAATAAGGGATTTCCATTATGTTCTGTAGAGCTGTGGGGTTCAGAATAAGGGTCATCTGTTATGTAAATAAGGGATGCCTATAATGTTCTGTAGAACTGCAGGGAATGAGAGAAGTTCCCTTAAAATAAGAAAAAATGTCAGTACTATGTGTATGATTACATACAGTCTTAAGGCTCTGGTCTTTTCTGCATTGGGAGCAAATGTATTAATAAGTAACTGTAATATTAGCTTTGTGTGAGTTTTAATGGAATCTGCATAAAAGAATATGTCTAAGACAAGGCACTATAGACAAGGTTGTATTCCCTTCCCTTTACTCTTGTAGTGTGGTATCTTGGTCCAAAAACATGCCCACTGATGTGCAACATAGCCTGGGTGTTATGGCAGAATCATGCCCTGGATTGGTGGGATGGGTAAAAAGAGCTGATTTGTCATCACTGCTCATTGTTTATGTTAAACTGCCGGGTTTCATTGAAATAATGGCTAAATGAAATTCTGATTCTCATCCACTGCTAAAATTTGGCACATCTGAGTGAAGCCATTACCCAGGTCTCCAGAAGTATGACTCGTGATAGTTATTTCAAATATTCAGCTGGAGGAGGGCAGAACGACTGTGCTGTGTGTTCTCAGGCTCATTCTCAACCCAGACAAAAGGAATCTTCCCCACCACCCAGAGAAGACACCAGTGCTAGGAGCGGGTGACAGAATTTGTCCTGTTCCATTATTGTAAAATGTCTGGGACCAGCAGGTAGCTGTGTGCAAGTGTTGGTGTTTTTCTGAATAAGTTTAGAACATAAAATGTAAAACTGACAAAAAAATGCACAAACTTTCAATAAGACCTGAATGACTTAATGTGGCTTATTTATTTATTTATTTATTTATTTATTTAATGGAATTTTTATCCCACTCTTCCCCCCACAGGTGGCCCAGAGCGGCTGCGGTCCATGTTCATTTTGAACATGACATCTAGGTGTTTTTTGTTCCCAAAACAAACCTCAAAAATACAACTCACTACTTGCAAGAAGTGAGGGAAAGCTGACCACTTGTAATGAGTGGTTGTTAAAAACCTGCTTCTGCACCCTTCTGTCATGGCCCTGCCCCCTGCGAAGCATTGTGATCTCACATCATGTCATAAGGGGCGGGGTCACATTGAAATATGTGGTCATGTCAGAAAGGGATGTGAGAGTTTCCTGTCCCTCTCTTACACAGCCATGCCCCCTGTACAGCATTGTGGTGTCCTGACAATCCACAAGGGGCAAGAGTCAGAGCCACATTGAAAAGGGGCGGTTGAACGTCTTCATCTCACCGCTTTCCGACATGTCTCCTCCCACTTTTAAGCTTCTCAGGGTGCTCTTGCAGTCACTTTATGCCACTCATGACCTGACTTTTTGGAGGATTGAACCCAAAGTGTTTTCAAATTATTCCTTAATGGTTAGTCAATAAACTAAGCAAAATCTGCAACACCCTAATGTCCTACTCTAAAATAAAGGCCAACAAAAATAATAATAACAATTTCATCTTTTAGGAAGGTATTGGCCAAGATCTTCAAATGTGGCTTGTGATTTAGAATGCCTCAGTCTTGGCGTGCCCAGCCTGAGTTGGCATCGATGGCTATGATTTTTGTAGAGCAGGTAGACTCATTAAAAGTGCATCAAACTGAGAGCACCCAAAAATTGGAGGAACAAAAATCATTAGTCCACATTTTGTCCATGTGCCATAAAAGCTTCTGGAAGAGATGTACGGCCAGTTTCGTTTGGCCAGACATTTGGCAGGCAGGGACGAGGTTGGGTGGAAGGGTTAGGGAAAAGATTGGTGAGTGGAGGTCCTAGGGGAATTTTTAGATGTTTGATATGTTTTTATTATATTAAGCAAGCTCCCCTGAGCCTGTGCAAAGGTATAACATACGTTCTTGTAACACATCTACTTCAATGTAGTTGCAGATACCATAATCAATATGAAGACTGCACTCCTGTTAATCTCCATCTGGGCTTTGTCCTGTGCTCACCCCGTAAGTACAAACTCCTACACACACGAAACGTCAGCATTTCAAACAGATTGTGTTGTGTGCACTTCCTTGTCTAGAGATGCCATGCTATTATTATTGCTATTAGCATTCTGTGCCTGGCACTGAACAGTTGTGGTTAGACACAGGTCCCTGCTCTGAGGATCTTCCAATGTCGAGTGGACAAGGGAGGGGAGACAAGGGAGAGGAGTATATGTCAGGCAGAGACTGGATACAGTCATGAAGTTGAGAAGTTGCAAGTATAGGTGCTTAGCTTGGGTTACAATAGCAGGTTGGGGTGGATTATAGAGACTAGGGATGGGCGAACGCGGTTCGGAAGTTTGGAGTTCGGACCGAACTCAGTCTGTTCAGTCGACCGAACCGAACTTCCAAATCGAACTCGAATTTCAAACCGAACTGAACCGAACCGAATTTCTGAACTCCGTTCTGTTCGCCCATCCCTAGTGTCAAAACACACCCAAAAACCTGGTTTTGAATGGCCAAACTTGGTTCGGAAGTTCTGAATTCGACCGAACTCTCTCTGTTCGGTCGACTGAACCAAACTTCTGAACCGAACTCGCATTTCAAACCGAACCGAACCAAATTTCCGAACTCGAATTTCAAACTGAACTGAACCGAACCAAATTTCCAAACTCCATTCTGTTTGCCCATCCCTAATAGAGACTAAGACAGTATAAAGAGAGGCATAAATGAGAGAGCTAGGGAAAGCCTGATGGGAGAGGTACATTTTTAGGAAGAAACTGAAGGGAGGGAGGGAGGGAGCAAATATGTGCTCGGGTGTGTGTATGTGTGTGTGTGTGTGTGTGTGTGTGTGTGTTCCAAATGTCTCAGGTGGCACAGGAAAAGAGGCAAAGGCCATTTAGGGAGTGGGAGACCATTCATTCATGATTTTGTCTTTTCAATGCATTTAGGTGCCCAGCTCTCACCATGCCCATTATGGGAACTCTGAAGAATACCGGGTAAGCAGATTATCTGGACTTTTCTAGAAGATCTAATTGCAGCAAATAGTTTGTAAAACAATCTGCATCGAGAACTGGCCCCTACCTGGGCCACATTCACACAATGCACTCCCCAAAGGGGAAAGAATATAGAGCACAGTCTGTGCTGCCTCTGGTTCCTCTGGGAGTAGGGTTTTTTTGTGTGTAAAGTGGATTTGTGGCACAAGCAAACCTGTGCAAATCAGTCCCAAATGTGTCCATTGTTGTGCTTAAACCAGTGATTTGGTATATTTGCTGTTGCACCTGTATTCTTTGCATTATATGCCATCTGTTCATGCAATTTAATTCATAATGGTTTTAGTCAACTTAGACATACACACTAACACACAGTCCATATCCAAATGATCATCTGAAGAGCTGTGTAATAATAAATGTGTGTGTGTGGTCACTTCACCTGCCCTCTTCTCACTGGTCCATCTTCTTGCGTCTTACTGTAACATCCCAATTGCATAGCAGATTTAGGGTGGGTTCATGCAAAGCGACCCTTATACAGGGGTAAATTACCCCCGGTTAAGGCTATCCCTGGGACTATTTGTGTGGTTATTCTAACCTGGGTGGTGTTGAAGTACTTCCTTGAGACACACAAACTCAGCGCAATCCTCTGCCGTTATATTAAATGGGAGCTGAGTCATCAGCTTCAATGGATTGAGGATTGTGCCCTTCATTTGTAGAAACGCATGGGTGGGTGTGTGTAAAGGGCCTTTGGGGTACTTTACTCCTAGTGGCAATTGATCATCTAACCACTCTCATTGAATTCCATTTGCCAGGAGGTAACTTAATCCCTGGGTTGAAGGGGCTCCACAAATGGTCCTACTTCTGGTTAAATTAACCTGGGCTTAGGACTCTTTACATGTAAACACAGCCTCATGGAGGTCCTCGCCAAGGGAAAGTCCCCTCCATCTCTTGGGTAAGGTTACTATGTGCTGTGTCCTTGGCCTTTTTCTGGGGATGCAGCACATAGCAGCCAGCTGCCTGCCACGCAGCGGGGTGAAGATCTGGTGGCCTTCAGGCACAGGATGCAGTGTATCATCTGGGAAGGCATCCCAGAGTGGGGTAAGGCTGTCCGAGGCACGATACGTGCTTTGTTTGGCTGCAGCCACAGAGTGTTTGTTCTTCACCTCACCCAGTAACCAATTGGGGGTGTGATCCTTTTGCTGTTTAGTTCCAGCATTCACCTCTTGGCATGGGCTGCAGTGCCACAGAAATAAATGAGCTTGCACTGGTGCTAAGGAATAGTGACACTGCCAAACAGCCAAAGGGTCACGCTGTTCCACACCAAGAGAGTGACTGTTTTCAAGTTTGCTATTTCCCACCCCTCCCAAGCTAGAAGGAATTTTGTACCACTGGAAAAAAGAAAGATTCAATAGAACATAAATTACATGTTCTCCATGGTGGAAGGTTACACTTTGGTGGTGCTACAAAAACAGAACATGCCTCCTCCGAACCACATATGGGTTTAGTTTTAGCTCAAAAAACCTCTTCTGCTTTTCAACGTCTCTAATAATGATACATTAGACTGTTATCATGTTTTTATTTAATTTGTATTAATTATTATTATTATTATTATTATTTTACACAGTATCATTCCTCCGAGACACCAGCTGCATCAAAGGTAACTGTTGTATAAACAGATCAATATCTTTTTACCAATATATGTAGACTAAAATGATAGAGTATAAAGGGCCCTCTCATTTCCACTGTCTCAAAGTAATTGAAAATGCATGATATGGAAATCAGAGGAGGTCATCTAGGAGCACAGAAGGCCTTAGAACCTGCGGGGCCGAGGAAGAAGATAAAATGTCAGGGACTCCTCCATGGCCCCATCCCCTTGGGGCACCCTCTGAGGGGCCCTAGAAGTGGTCATATTTAGGGCGCTGCTGAAAGGGAGTGGGGCCCCCTCACCCTGCCCAGGTGAAAACAGGGGCCATTGAGCAGACCCCCCCAGAAGTAGGGAAAAATAGCAGGGTCTAGGGCAGTGGCCTTGTATCATCCTGTAGTAAGGGTGGCCTGGGAAGTACAGGCCTTTTACCATCTAGATATTGTAGGAAAGTACAGTAAACTGATTCAATGACATCGGGCAAGGAATAATTAATCAAAAGCAAAGAGAAATTGTGAAGAGGGACAGGTAATTAAAAGGGCCTTCACCGACTAATACAAAACCCAGAATGAGATAAAATTATATTACCTTATTTTACCTGAACAGTTTAGTATTTCACACAGATAGACCTGATGAATCCAGTGAAGGTGCAGAATCAGTTATTAATGAACCTACAAAATACTGAGAAAATTACATTTCATATACATTTACTTGTGATTATATAGAATCAGTAGCAGCTACCAAAGAAAGCATTACATGTTATGCTGTTTTGTGTGGTGTATGTGTACATGACTCTAGGCCTGCATATTGTCACTAGCATGCGACAGTAAATGTGCGCAATCACCAGTGATTTTGTGAATCACACGCCACTGCCGGTTGCTCCGTGGGTGGGTGTGGGTGGAGATGGGTGCTGGACGGGAGCAAACACTCACCAACACCCACCAAAAGTGGGCCAGGAGCAAACACTCACCAACACGCACCGAAAGTGGCATTTACACAGAAGCCCCCACCCGTCTCCACCCAGGGAAATGCTCCCCACTCACCAGCCAACACCCATCTCCACCCAGAGGAACTGGGTGGAGGCATCATGCGTGCACAGGGCCCATGGTGTTGGCTGCAGTGGTGCCCTGAAACATGTATAATAAAATGTAACACCCATTTTATGGGTGTTAGAGCATCTGTGTGAAAAGGGCCTTAGTGTTGCATTTAAGCTCTCCAGGAATTGTGTAGAATCACCAGTGATTGTCAACTTCCTTCACTGTCTCTGTGACACGTGTATATACAGGAAATGTGGTATCAGTGAAACTGCAATCATAGTTGCTTTTAAATGGTTTCTTTAATATATTCTTTTGTACAGGATGCATCAAGTGAAGGAAGCTTGAAGGAGGTGGCAGAGTCTCCTGACAATGCTGATGAGGATGCTGACAGTAGCCCTAACATCAGCACGGACACCGGAGGGGAGGACTCCAGTGTTCATGAACATGATGGTACTAGTCAAGAGGATGTAAGCGAAAAGAACTTTCCCACTGTGGTTTCTAGCAGCAGCACTGAGAGTCACACCGGAGATGCCGATGGCAATGGTGGCGATTACAGGAGCACGCAGGACCATGATGACGACAGCTATATCAGAATTGAGCAGGCGGTGCATAAGAAATGGGACGATGACGGTGATGCTGATGACCTTGATGATGTGGTAGACATTGATGGGGACAGCCAGGGTGACCAATCAACTCAGAACATTTATTTGGTAGGTACTCAGAGCTCCCCTGTATGAGGCTCAGGCTGCAATCCTCAAACCACACCAGTCCCACTAATGTCAGCAAGACTACTCCAGCGTAGGTGATTTCTCGATTGCAGCCTTGATACCATAGTAAATAAAGTTATTGTTCCACCAGATCCTCTGGAGGAAAATAAAATGAGCATTCCTCAACCCAGTCCGCGGTAAATAAAGGGACAGATACCAAAGGTGTCACTGATCATCCATTGTACACTGAAAAGGCCATCAGTCCAGCTCCTGTTTTTAAGAGCCTCAGGATTTTCCAAGTCAAGGACCAGATTCTGCTACTTTTATTCATGTTGAATTGTCCCTTACTCTGTAAATTGTCCCACTGATATCAGGCGGACTAGCTGTGGGGTGGGGAACAACTCATCAGACGGAAGGTAGTAGATATCCGAAGGGTTGATTCCCACAGCACGAGTTCACACGTGCTTCAAGTCTCCCTGCTGCTGACAGCAGCCCCATATTCCTCCACAAGTCGCCTGTCAGTGAAGCCCTCCCAGTCTGCCTCAGCACCTCGGGCTTGGGAGAGACCAGGGATGCAGCTGGAAGTTCAGGACAACCCCTGCCGGCAGCACTGAATAGCTTCTAGTGGGAGTTTCCTAATCTTTGCTGATCAGCAGGAAGCTACCGTGCATTCTGAATCCCTGTGTGTGGCTGGTGATGCAAGGGAAAGCAGAGCAGCCCCTTCTCTCCCACACCCAGAGGTGGGGGCCCAAGCATGGTTGAGATTTCTCCAATATCACTCTGCACCCATCAGCTTCTATTGAGAATTCCTTGGCTAGTACCACCGCACAAGGGAATGCCTCAGAGACCAGTCCTTTCATACGGATTTTTTTGCCCAGGACAGGAAGTCACCACCTCTTGGATTTTGACTCCAGGAAGGTGGAGACTTGTGGGTTGGGGCTGACCAGTAGAAGAGGACCCAGCCCCTGCTGGTAGGGCAACACTGTGGCTCAGCCCAGCAATGCGTGCCACCTAGCAAGTGCAATAGCAGACCAGCTCAAGGGTCCAGAGACGGGGGCTTTGAACTGGGCAATTCCAACCCTATGCCCACTGCCATTGGAATAAATACCAAGTTATGTATTTAATTTTATGATTATGTCTTTTATATAGCACCACCAATGTATCTAGTATCATTCTCCTTTTCAGATAGCACTCCAAATATCCAAATGAATATTCACAACAAAATGAATATTCACATAGTTGTTAAACCTCCTGTTTTCCTTCCAGGTTTTTTTGGTCAGTTTTGTTTGGTTATCCTATGGGCAGGTAAACCTCAGGTCTGGAGGCCAAATCCAGTCCCAAACAAGTTTTTAAGTGGCCCCTTTCCAGTACCTGGATCTGGCTCCTGGATCCAGGTCCTACCTCCAACCACTGAAAGACTGAGCCCAAGAGCATACACAGAGATCCATGGCACAAATCCATGATCTGGACCCTCCTTTTCTTGAGTGAACCCCTTAAGCATCCCTGCCCCAACTTGTATATGGACCTAGGTGCTTGTACTAATTTTCAAGTCACCCTGGGACAGAAAAGTTCCCCACCGCTGGGTTATCCAATTCGATTTTTGGTCGAATAACCAAATATCAGAGGGGGAATGGCCAAAAAGCCCCA
>QEPC01010959.1:5246675-5302232 GCA_003113815.1 Sphenodon punctatus | reverse complement strand
CTGTCATGTTTTGCCTTCCAGTGACACGTGTTTGCCACCCGAACTCACCCGAACGCGATCCAAACTGACCGAACTGTTCAGTCATTTCAATGTTCAGAATTGAGTTCGGTTCGGTCTGTTTGTGTTCGGATTCGGGTTCGGTCATCCAAACAGGCCGAGTTTGGGCCGAACTCTGAACTTCCGAATCGCATTCACTCATCCCTACCTCTCTGGCATGTCCCCCTCTTGCTGGCTCTCCAAGTTCTAAATAATATGTTTCTAGTCCCACAGTGCTGTGGTCAAATCCAAAACAAGCTTGCATGCTGGGTCTTAGTACTGCACACAACTGCCGGTCACCCTCCCCAGCACTGCCAGGAGTTGTAATTTTAGGATTCAAAAATGTGACCAGGTAAAATTAAAATTAAATGGGGCTGAAGCTGGCAGGCTGCTTTTTTTACACAAACACACACACAAGCACGTTTACCCCATTCGCCTCACCAAGAGAGATGTTGTTTTCTAATATAACAGCAAAGGTTTGTGGTTATTGATAGAAAAATAGGGGAAAGGATTTCAAAGTGTTCTGTACTCACAGCCACTTTCTCATTTTACTGCGCCCTCAGAGCTATATTTTGGGAATGCCACAGGAATGAGTTGGGTTTTGGTTTCTGATGGTTGTGTTTTGTTTCCGGTTTTTTTCTTTTTAAAAACTCTTTTGAATTTTGAAAACTCTTTCCCTCTTTTTACTACATCTTGTGAGGCTAAGTGTCTGTGTCATTCAGTGAGAGCAGGAAGACAAGCATGAGGAAGCTAGAGAAGGTTCTAGACAGAAACTGTAGTGAAAGACCCAACTCTCTTATGTGCACGCACGCATATGTATCTTTGTAGATAATACTCTTTTTCTTATTATAATAGAGTTGCTTGTCCAGTGGTAGAAGAATGTTTCTGATTCAGCGTCTCTGGATGCAGATTTTTCAGAAACAGACCCTCCCCAGCAGCAGAATCAGGTCCAGGCAGATTCCAAGACCAGGTTCAGGGAGTAAACCAGGTACAGAGTCAAGGAGTCAGACCCGGGATCGCCCAGAGAAGTCAGTCCAATCAGAGAGCCAAAACAGGAGGGCAATCCAGGATGCAGAGTCCAAGGCAAGCCAAAGGTTAAGTACTGAGAGATTAATTCAAACCAGGATCAAGGCAAGTGGAACCAGGATCAGTCAGGATGGGAACAGGCAAGGCTGAAAGCAAGTTGGCTAGAAGCAGCGTTGGAAGACAAGGGTCAGAGCAAGGCTGGGAGGCAAACATTCAGCCAAGAACAGGATTAGAAGACACAGGAATACACTATAGGGCTAGATAGAGAGGCTTGCCCAGGCATTCTTTACACAAGAACGAATCAGAAATCTGGGAGTGTGGCACAGCTGAAACAATGAGGCCTTCAACTTAAAGTCAAAACCAAAATGAAGCCATGACAGTGGCGCCATTTTGCTAGACACTGTCCAGGAACCCTGAAGATGCTGGTTTAAGTCAACAGTAGGAAATCTTTACTGTAGGGCAGTAGACCCATGTTCTTGCAAGGCCACAGCAAGTGAAGCCCAGAACCAGAACAAACACTAAAATTGCTGGCACGTGCGCTTTATTGTCATGCAACACCCCCACCCCCCAGCAGTGTCTGAAGCACCAGCGGATCCACCTTGCGGAGCTGCAGCCAGGCTGAATGGTGGCCTATGAGAAAGTGGTTCCTCGATCCAAAAGATTTGGGAACCTTGGCAGGCTGGCAACTACCTGATCATTTGTCACTTTGGATGTGTCAGGTGAGGATGAAGCGAGTGAAATTTGGAAGTAGTTTAATCCAGCTCTGGCCTAGTCCACATGCTAGTGCCAAATCAAGGGAAGTTGGGGCCTTGTGCGAAATAGTGTGCCTATTTTTGATGTCCATAACATAATGGCCCCTTCAGGGACTGGAGCGTCAGGATTGCAAATTGGTATGTTACGCATATCGTGTTGTTTCTAGTTTATTCCTAACCCTTTTGAATTTCTGGCAACCCTCCCCTCCATAGATTGGGGCTCCCTGTGTTTGAGAACCTGTAGAGTCATATTTTATGCTGGTGCTTTTAACACTTACGTTGTCCTTTCAAGTTTGGACCCCTACTACTAATCATTTCTATAGCGCTACTAAGTGTACGCAGCGCTTTATGGTCACAGATTTCCAGAGACAGGTCCCTACCCAGTGGGTTTGCAATCTAAGATGAACAAGGATGAGGGGAACACACAGGAATGCTAGACGCACACACATACTCGGATATTCCCATTTTACAGATGGGGAACTGAGATGGAGAGGTTGTGACTTGCCCAAAGTCACCCAGTGAGTTCATTGCTAGGGTGGGATTCGAATCCAGGTCTCCCAGGTCCAAGTCTAGCAACTTATCCACTACCTATTGAGGAACCTGTGGGAGTTTCTAACTTATATGTCCCTGTGAGGCCGCACAATCTGCACTTGCCTGGAGCCACCCCAGCCACATGTAGAGTTACTACTGCTCTGGGTTTGAGCTGGAGTCTCTAGGTTCAGGAACCCATTGCCTTTGGACTTTGGATGAGGCCTGGGGGTGCCTGGATAGCATGGGATATTTGTCAGAAAGTGAGAGAGGCCACCTTAGAAAGGAGAGGGGCAAAGAGGCTTTGAAGGCTTCGTGCTTCAGTCAGGTCTCTTTGCCTTGCCCCCTTTTCGGTGTGGCTCAACCCCTTTGGGTCAAAGGTTCAGGGAAGGTGACAAGGCTAGTCCCCAGGCCACTGCACAATCCAGTCTTCTACTCTTGTGCCGACTGTGGATACTGCAGTCTCCGGTGCTACAGAAGGGGAGCCTCATGGGACCAGGCTTGCCTCCCACTTAGGAACAGAGACAAGTGGCCAGATTACTGAGCAAATAGCACACTGGGTTCCCAAGCTCTTTGGGAAAATAGGCCATACATGTCTCAATGGGAGCGGCATGGAGCCAAGTCCTTTCGAAAATCTGCCCTGTAATCCCTAGCGTGTGGTTGCTGGGGGAACCCAAACCTTCCAGTGGAGCTGCAGGGACTGGTGTGCTGCCAACCCCCTGAGAGCAGACTCTAGAGCTTGTGCAGCTCAAGATTACAAAGATTTTGTTTCCCTTTAGCCTACGTAGTAAAAGTTTCAAATCTGATCAAGTGGTTTAGTCCCATGATGAACAGGTCAAAGACCATTCCTAAATGAGAGTGGGGCAGTGTAGTGTGGTGGTAGAGATGCATCCCCCTTGGGGCCAGGACTGCTGGTTTTGCAGACCCATATGTTACACACATGTTGTTCTTTCAAGTTCATTTGTGGGTCCTGACTCCTGCCTGTCGGGGCCTCCTTCTGAATTGCTGTTGGCCTTTGACAGGCCAGGACGCCCCATGTTTGAGGGAGTGTCACACTCATGTTGTCATTTCAAGTCTTCATGGACCCCATGTACTGGAGGTCCCTATGGGACCCCCTAACATGGGGCCCTGGGCAATCGCACAATTTGCACTGTTCTGGGTCCAGGCTTAGGTCAGAGTCAACTCTTACAGGGACTTGGAGGATGTGGGCTTTGCCACCAACCTGCTCTTTGACTTTGACATGTCACTTCACCTCCTCTGCTTTCCTTACCAGCTTTGCATTTCTTATCTGTTTAAACTGTGACCCCTTCAGGGCCTGTATTCTCATGAGTATGTGGTGAGCACTTAGCACAGTATTTATTTCCAGACATTTTGCCTGCCTGACCTCATTGTGAAACTGAAATGGTAACTCGAGACCCCAAAGAACAACAAAGACATGTCAGACAGGGATAGCAAATGTCAGTTGGGATTATGGTCCAATGCACACTTTGGGTGCAGCCAGATGAGTTACACGGGCCCGATCCCTGCATGGCCCTGTGGCGGGGCAATCGGCCCTGCCACGCTGCAGGGCCAGCGCAGGGAGCTGGGCACACGAGCGCAGATGAGCTGGGTGGCTAGGCCCAGCTTGGAGCCGGAGCGCCACCCACTGGAGCAGCTGCCCAGCCTTGCCCTGCCTCCCCCCCCCCAGCCCAACTGAGAGCTGGCCCCCAATCCCTGCATGGCCCTGTGGCGGGGCAATCGGCCCTGCCACGCTGCAGGGCCAGCGCAGGGAGCTGGGCACACGAGCGCAGATGAGCTGGGTGGCTAGGCCCAGCTTGGAGCCGGAGCGCCACCCACTGGAGCAGCTGCCCAGCCTTGTCCTGCCTCCCCCCCCCCAGCCCAACTGAGAGCTGGCCCCCAACTGTGACATGGCCACGTGGAACAGGCGGTACAGCCCATCGCTCAAAACTTTATAGCATCTTGGCTCTTCTCTGCATCTGACTGGACCTCTGTTCCTCTCACTGACCCAGTCGATGTTTGCTCCTTTGGACTGGTTCAGTTTTGTACGAATTCTGGTTCTGGACCTTCATGGCTTTGTATTTCTAGATCTGTTTTTGTCTGGTTTTTCTGCCCTGCCTGCCACGAGTCCTGTCTGCCTGCCTAACCATTCCACTTGCCTGCCTGATTCACTCTGTCTGGTGACTGTCTGTCTTGCACCCTTGTTGGTCTGTGTATTGGTCCCCAGTCTGCCCATGATGTCCTGGCGCTGATCTTGCGCTGCCCTCCTGGACCCAGACCTGATCCTACACTGCCCTTCTGGATCCTCTTCCCAGCAGCCCATGACAGCGCTCAGGAAAAGGAGGGCCTAGATTATGGGTCTATCCCTTATCGTTGTGTGTGCATGCTCTCGCCTCTGCTCCCTTACCGGGATCTCAATCCTTCACTGCTTGGGGATAGGAACCAGATCCAGGAACAAGAAAAACTAGGTGTGGGCTACTCTAGTATAATCATTCATTTCAGTAAGAATGACCAGTAAGGAGGATGCAACTGTTCATGAATGGATTTAGGGTTAGGGTCTTTTTTTTTTTTTAACCTCAGTCTAGAAGTGTTAAATCATTGTGATGTATCTAGGACATTATACAAATGCAGATGCAAAACACCCTACATTACACAGGGGGGAGCAATTACATATTAGGGTAGACACAAAACCTTATAGCATCAGCTCTTAGCCATTTTGCCCACCCCCACCTCAGTCACCAGGCCGACCAATTGAGTCTGCCCAAGGTGTTCTAACTGGTTCTTGCCCTGAAACCGTGCTCCCGTTAGGCAGGGTTGGGGTGCTGTGGGACTAAAGGAGCTAGAGCACCAGAGCAACAAGCTGGGAGTCAGCAGGGGGCAGGATAATGGTAACACCATGCCATGCAACCCAGGAAGAATTGGAGGGGGGCAGGGGAGAGCAGTTCCATTGGTGATGCCCCCATGGCAGCAATGCCACTTCTTAGGTGGCAGTGGCCACCGCTCTGGAGACGTGTCCCGCTTTTGCAACGGGTGGGCTGAGCTTGACCTTTTATCATTTGCTTGTGATATGCGGTACGTAACACTCATATATTTGCAGGTTTTAAATAGCTCAAGCTACCACAATGTTCTTCATCAAAAGGCACTTCAAAGATCCTAAACAAGCTCAGAGGTTGGCCGCCTATTTGTTTTTGAGGTATTATTTCCTCTGAGGCATTGCTTTGCCATCCTTACAGGGGGGTGGAATTTGTGCCCACATTGTTTGACATAAGGAATGAGCATCTTTAAAGTATTTGCAAACGACTCTATTTTTGTTCTAAAAGTCTGTGGTTAGATGTTAAAAATCTCAGGACTAATTTTGTTAGACTTCATCTGGCAAACTCTACCTGGTGCTTTAGGTAGGAAGGCAGGTTATACATGTATTTTTCCGTGTTTTGACAACTTTTCACTTGTTTTTCTTGGTAAATATAATTCAGTGCAGCGATTTAGCCAGAAATCAGGACATAGGGACTTAAAAGGGGCTCTGTTTGGTTACATCTGGCCCAAGCCAATAGAAGTGTTTCAATAACTGTTTATGTCAGCTCTAATGGGAAATACTATTTTAAATAAACAAGTCACTCCCTTGCAGTATTTGCAACTCAGACATAGCAGCACTGTGCTATTATTATTTATTATGGTATCACGCAGGAGTCCCAGTCATGCACTAGAGCCACAATGTAGTCGGCAAAGACATACCCAAAAGATGCTCCGTGCCCTGAATATCTTACCTCAGGACTGGGGAACCTCAAGCCAGAAAGCCAAATGCAGCTCACGTCTAGTTTTATGTGGCTCCTTTCCAGTTCCTACCCCCAAGCACTGAAAGTCTGAGCTCACGGTCAGAGAAGAGAGACGAGGACATGCATCGCACAAGGGTAGCAGACAGATCCGTGCACAGATCCAAACACACCCCTTAAGCACCCCCAAGCCCAACGTCTAAGGCCGTTTTTAGACGAGCGCGGCGGCGCCCGCGCTTGTTTTACAAAAGAGCCGGCAGTCCGTTCTACACGTGACGCTTCCGCCGAATACGCGCATGCGCGGGCGATGCGCATCCATTTCCGGCCACGAACTGACCGGGTCAGCGATCGAGGCCGGTCATACGCGGCTGGAAATGGATGGGCATCGCCTGCGCATGCGCGTATTCAGCGGCGGCGTCACGTGTAGAACGGACTGCCGGCTCTTTTGAAAAACAAGCTCGGGTGCCTCCGCGCTCGTCTAAAAATGGCCTCCGCGTCCCTTCGCAGCTCGTTCTTATTTTCAAAGGTTCCCCGCCCCTGGTTTATGTTCTAAATAAGTGGTTCTTGGGCTTTTTGCCTGTGTACAGTGCTGGATCTGAGGAAGTTGAGGTCTTGTGAAAAATGGCCCCCTCCGAACAAAAGAATGCTTGATGGATGCGGGTCATGGTAGAAAGAATGGATATTTCACAGTAGTTAAGACTTAAATCACTTTTAGTCCAGAATTATTTGAATGACAGGAGCATGAAACCAAAGTTATTGAGGGGTGGGAAGAGAAGTACATATTCCTGAACAATGAGTACATACTCCCCTTTACTTTTTACATTGAGGTAACTGTGAGATCACAGGTCCAGCGCAACCCAGCTGCACTGAGCCAGTCAGAACGAGGCATACAGGCTATTTAGAAACACCGGTGCCGTGCAGGTGGCGGGAACGAAGGAGGGTTCCAGGCAGCGGGGCCTGAGAGAGAACCCCGGTACATGGGGCATCTGGAGAAGTACCCCTGATAGCGGCTTAGCCACGTGTCCCACCAGAGCCACAGTGTCTGTAAGCCATTCATTGAGAGAGAACTGGGAAGTGGCTGTGAAAGCCGCCTGTTGCCTTTTCTGTTGGCATGGGCCGGTTGGGAAGCTGGGGCTTCCCTAAACCCTGGAGTGCCCAAGTGTGTGTCGGGCAGAGTTGCAGGAATACGAGCGGCCCCAAGGAGATCCGAGAGCAGAGACCAGTTGGGAGAGACTTCACTACTAACTAGGCATCTGTGCTGTGAGTGACAGTTTGTCTGTGTATCAACTTGCAGAGAGCATCCCAGACTAGGGATTGGTGTGAACTCTTAGGAACCTGGAGTATGGCTGGAGGTAAAAACCCTGCCGCTCTGAACTGGTCAGCTTGGCTTAAGGACCTTGAGAGCAAGGTGGCCTCGGGGGATCAAGGCAGGGCTGGCCCTGGAGTTTTGACACATTTACAAGTAATGTTGTTTGCCCTAACCATTAGGAGAAAATTGCAAAGTAACTATGTAGCAGGAGTTGGTTCCCAGGGGTTAAGTCCCTGCAGGATCAGACCCCTGGGCTGTCACTTCCGGTGGGAACCATCCACACACGTTTCATGGTTCAGTCTTTGTTAGTCACAAACAGTTCCTCTATATTCTTGGGCTGCCACACCCTGCAGACCCACATACAGTTCTCCAGAACATCCATAACAGCAACCCCCCAAAGTCTATGCTAGCCAAGCCCGCAGGCCCCTGGCTGACAGTGAAGTTTTCCCCAAGCAACAGGCTCCTTCCTGGTAGAGCCTTCTCCAGTACCTGGGTCCACTCCTGATGGGTCTGATTCTTCCAGACTTCAGAACCTTGAAGAGCACAGAAGGGTAGATAGGTTTGGCTTCTTCTCCACGGGATGTTGGCTCCTTGACTCCCAGGCAGAGACTTAGTTTCCACTCAGTCTTCCAGCCTCTTATGTAGCCAGAGTGGGTGTGGCCAACTCACCAGGCTGTCTGCCCTTAAAGGGTCAGTGTCCTGTCCACTCTGTCTCCCTGTTCTTCAGCCTGTATAGTTCTCAGGCTGGTCTCTGGCTATGGGCTGGCTCTGCCAAGCCCATGCGCATGCACACAGCCCTCTGGCTGGTCCACTCAGACCCCTCTTAAAGGGGCAGCAGTCCTGCAGGACTTCTCCCTGCTATATCTCTCTACAGCTGCAGTGTGAATGGTACCAAAGTGGAGTAGTTACTTTGATTTAATTAAATCAAAGCAGTTCTGTTTCTCACTGTTCATCAGAATGTGGTGACATACTGACATGCCCATTAGAAAAAGGGAAATGCTACTCTGATAAATCTTCAATATTAATTCAAACATAACATCTCCCTCAGTGGCTGGGGTTTCCTGAAGTGCAGGCTCTGCAGGCCTGCATGTTATACATAATTTGGGTGTCTTTAGATGGACCACCCCCAGACCTGCTCAGGTGGCCAGCCCTGCATCTCCCACACGCAGCTCCAACAGCACCAGGTTTAAACAGACCCAGCGCTGCCGCAGCCTGCAGTCCACCCACATGGCACCCGCTCCCCTGCACCATAGAGCTGCGGGTGGATCAGACTGAAGTGGAGCTGCAGAGGCCTATCCACCAAGTAGATGGACTGCTGCTCCAGATTTGGGCAGCCCGCCAACGGAGCTGCCCCAGAGCATGGACAGTCTGCCCTGCCTCTGCTCCAGCTCACCCCCAGACTGGCTGCTTTTAAACAAACAGCTCACCTGGGCGTGGGCTGGAGCAGCTGTCTGTCTAAAAACACCCATTGTTATTTCTAACTGAGGTCTTCATTTACCCAGGTCCCCTTCCTGAATTGCCACAGGCCCTTCATAGTCAAAGCTCCCATGTTTGAGCCCCTACGGGCCTGTATTTCATGCCAGTGCTTCTCGTACACACCAGGGTGTAGCTAGGTGGGAATGAGTCCCCTGCTGGGGCCTTCCACTCCAGTGTGGATATGCACTCAACATGCATGTGAGGCCCTCAAGCACACGAGCCCCAGGACAGCTGCACTTGTTCCACCTATTATAGCTATGCGCCTGCATAGCATACATGCTGTCATTTCAACCGGCCAGTGTCACATTAAACTAGATTAGGCGTGCCTTCATGGAGTGCATATTAACGGTACATCACAGACGTGTAGGTTTCCTTTACCCTGACTAATCCCTCTCGGCACCTTAATCTTAGCTGTGATGTTTGTGTGTGCAAATGATATCCTAAAAGGTCCCAGAAGGCCCCACTCTGAGCTGTTCCTTATTCGGTCACATTGACTGTGGCCCTTTTTACACAGTCAGTGGTGGGTGGGGGGGATGGGTGTTTAGCCACGGGTCCCACCCATTTCCACTCACCTACATCCATCTCCACCCACCGAGCCTCCTCCGGCTTTCCGGGAGATGAGTGTGCGATGGGTGTGCAATGGGTGGAGGTGGGTGTTGCGTGGAAGCGTGCATGCACCCCCACTCATCCCGCTCGGTGCTCACATGGGCAAACACCAAGCAGACACCCATCCACCCACCCCCCACCAGCCGTACACACGAACGCCCCCCGCCCGAACACCGAGCGGGGGTTGGGGGGATCCGTGTAAAAATGGCTTATACTGTCTTCCTGCTTTCTAAAACAGTGCATTGCAGAAGGGCTTGGTCTACAATTTGTTTACGTTAAGTGGTTTGGGGAGGGGGTTAAGAATAGTTAGAGACATGTACATAATATTTTTTAAAAACCTTAATCTGCAAAATGCCACATATAGCACATGCATTTCCTGTCCTCAAGCAGCCACATTAACATTTCTTAAAGGAAACTTAGACAATGGACAGATAATGACCATAATAATATAGCAAAAGCTGGAGGGGAAAAAACCACTGGTCTATATATACAACGCCTTCAAGAAAATCCTGGTAACTCAGGCTACTCTATTGCGTAAGTGCTTTAGACAAAAATAAAACGTTTCTATTCTATGCACACACACACATATACACACACACCACACACACACACCACACACACACACACTATTCTTCACTGTACAGCCGTGAGTCTCATTCACATTTAATTACATTGCTCAATTCAAAGTTGTAAAAATACTATTCTCCACACTGATTCTAAATAGAAAGCCTGGAGAGATGATCATTTCAAAGCTAAACAGATTACATCCTTCTAGAAAACCCCTGCACGTTACCATGAGTATTTTCAGATGAGATGCTACCCCGCGTGGCCACCCATTAGCTATGGATCCAACCAGTGCCACCCGTCTGAAGGTGAAGCACCTTGAGGCACACTCAGGCAAGTCATGGAGCCCCCACTCTCATCCACTCACAGAGCACTGCCTAGAAATCCAGAGTGCGCCATGTGAGACAGGTCAATCATGCGATGGCTGCCTCGATAGCTACCCTGGGATCTGCCTGTTTCAATTACTCCCCATGCACTCCATGGGTAACAACAGATGTTCAGGTGACCCAGCTGCTCCCTGGCATGGTGCGGGGTGGGAAACCGCAGCTAACACAGCCTGGGGCAGTGAGGGGCACCAGACTAACGTATCTGCAGCTGGAGAGCCATGCCACTGCCTGCATGGCCCAGGTAGGGTGGGGAGCTAAATAAAAAACGTGGATGGATGGCTCCGCCCCCACTGCTCCCAGATCCGCCCCCTCCCCCACCAAGACAGACAGCCATGTTGCTCAGGCATGGCAACCCCTGCCCTGAGGCAGATATGGCTGGGCTGAACACATGTGCTAGCCCAAGTTGGTTGGCATGGGCAGCATCCTTGGAGATTTTCCAAAGATCCATGCCCATCCTGGCTTGTGAAAGTCAGCAGGAAGACACTGGGGGTGTTGCTGGCCAGGGCTGTCAATGAGGGCAGGGTGCCTGACAACTTCAAGATTGCGGTCGTCCACCCTCTGCTCAAGAAACCATCTCTTGATGTTGACTCACCTGCCAACTGTTGCCCTGTCTCTAACCTCCCCTTTTTAGGGAACGTTATTGAACAAGTGATTGCCTTGTAGCTCCAGAGGCATCTCGATGCTATCGGTTTCCTGGACCCATGTCAGTCAGGTTTTCGCCCTGGGCATGGCACTGAGATTACGCTTGTGGCCTTAGTCAATGATCTCTGTTTGGAAATCGATAGGGGAAATTGTACCACCTTGATTCTGTTAGATCTTTTGGCAGCCTTTGATACTGTTGACCATGGGGTGTTGTTGACATGGCTGCGGGACCTGGCTGGGGTGTACGAGATCTCTTTTGAGTGGTTCCACTCATTCCTGACAGGGAGAACCCAGAGGACAGTGATGAGTGGTGGCTTGTCATCTCCTCAGAAACTCCCTCTTGGGGTCCCTCGGGGTTCCAGCTTGTCTCCACTCCTGCTCAATGTGTATCTAAGGCCCCGGACTTGGAGTAAGGTTCCATCAATATGCAGATGACACCCAGCTCTCTCTCTTCTTTTCATCTGACCCACGTCCTGCAGTCTTGGTGCTTACCCAGTGCCTGGCTACCGTTGGGGACTGGATGCAGGTGAACCAACCGAAGCTGAATCCAGACAAGACCGAGGTGATGATGGCTGACCAAACTTGTGATCTGGGGGAGGTGAGAACCCTGTCATTGATGGGGTCCAGCCTTGGTCACTTAGGTTCATAGCCTTAGGGTGCTCTTGGATTCACTGCTGTGCCTGGATTGTCAGGTTGCAGCGGTAGCCAGGAGCACTTTTTACCAACTTCATCTGGTGAGAAGGCTGCAACCTTTCCTATCTGATTCAGATTTGGCTACCGTCATCCATGCCTTTGTAACCTCGAGGCTAGGCTACTGCAATGCACTCTATGCGGGGCTGCTCTTGTCAACTATTCGGAAGCTGCAGTTGGTGCAAAATGCAGCAGCCCGCCTTTTGTCAGCGATGGGTTGCCTTGAGCACATTATTCCCATGCTCCAGAGTCTGACTGGCTGCCAGTAATCTTCCAGGCACAATTCAAGGTGCTGGTTTTAACCTCTAAAGCCCTAAATGGCCTGGTCCCCAGGTATCAGAGAGACCACCTCTGCCATTATTTTATTTATTTATTTATATTTACATTTATATCCCGCCCCCTCCCATCAACAGACGGCTCGGGGCGGCTTACAAAATACATTTTAAAACCATAAAAACAATAAATACAATAAAAATATAAACAGAGAGGGAACCTAAAACCAACATAAATAAAGGTAAAACAGTCAGACTAACCCCCCCCTTCCACCCTACCCACTCCCTTCCCCAAAGGCCTGGGTGAACAGCCAGGCTTTACAGGTCTGGAGGACGGCCAGCAGACTAGGGGCCAGCGAGCTTCCTCTGGGAGGGAGTTCCACAGCCGTGGTCCAGCCACCAAGAACTCCCTCTGCATCGTGGCCCCCTGGTTAACCCATGGGACCTCCAAGAAGGCACCCCCGGCAGACGGCAAGGATCGCCCAAGGGTCCGAGGAGTGAGGCGGTCTCTCAGATAGGAAGGTCCCAAGCTGTGTAGGACTTTAAAGGTTAAAACCATCACCTTGACTAGGGCTCGGAACGTTTATAGGCCACCAGGGCAGAGCTCGGAGCACTGGTGTTACGTGCTTCCTACGGCCCGTCCCTGTCAGAAGACGGGCCACCGCATTCTTTTTACATTTTATTACATTCCAATAATTAATTCCCTTCACTCACCCGCCATCCCCCTACCCTGCTGCCACCAGGGAAAGGGCCCTCCACTCATCCCTCCTCCTGCTCTCATCAGGGGAAGAAAAATTCATAATACAAAATACATATTATAATTAGCTATCTCACAACCAGGGCCACAGTGCTCTATAGTATAACTTAACAATCTTATACAGTATACAGCGAATACCATCCCCCACCTATTTATCAAACACAGTTTCCTTCATCAATTCCTCCTCACAGTCCAGTTCCTCCCCATCCTCCTCTCCCCCATACACTAAAGCCCTCCTTGCTCCCTCCTGCTCTCACCATACTCCTCCGCCTCAATTCCCCTTCCCACCAAACATTATATATTATATAATAATATTAGGCTCCCTCCCCAGCCGTTGGACCATGCCGAAGGGGCATGCCCCTTTGGCATGTGCCACCAGCACGGCCATCGGCTGCCCCCTGCTCTTGTAGGGGTGGCCCGGAAGTGGGTTTTCCCCGACCCTTTGATGACACTGGGGGTGGTGGCAGCATTTCCTTCCAACCATCAGGTAATAACCCCTGAATCCCACAGCTGTCACACAGCTCCCTGGGATCAACAGCGCTGGCAGAGGGAGGGGATAGCAGCCGCCGCCTCTCACAGTCTTTGCGAGGGGAGGGAGGATCAGCACTCAAACCCTCCTGCAACATGTCTTTTGGGGTAAAGGCGGGGAGGGTCCAAGCACTCTGCTCCTTCTCTTCCTCCTCCAACGGAGCTCGCAGGCACCCCACACCGATATTCCAATGGGCGGGGGGGAGGGGGCAAGCACAGTCTTCCAGCTCCCAGCATTTTCGCCACCCGACATGCCTCTCCCAATGCCACTCTCACCAGTCCCAGCACCAGTTCCTCTACACTCCCCTCTGCTGTTCCAACACCGCCTCTGAGCGCTGACTGGGCAACTTGATAGTCCCGCTGCTTGTACGTCGGCCGCCCCCTTGGTATTGTAACACATTTTGTATTGCAATTCTGAGTAGTGATGGCTTTTTCAAGCTCATCTAGTTGTCCTGTCTTCTTTAGCTTCTTGACCAAACTTTTCACTGCTTTTTCACACCATTTTTCCTCCTGACCATTTTGTTCACCACCACCAGCCCCTCCAGAACCACCAGCCGACTTCTTCCACCCTAAGTCTCTTCACAACTGGTGGGGTGAATGGCAATATGGATGACATGGGGTGATTTCAGACGTGACGGGGTGCCTATTGGCCCCGTCACGGAATCACCTTTTGCTTTTCCGCTGGAATCAAAACGTCACGTCCAACAGACGTGCCAGCTGATTCCGGCGGGGAATCTAGTGGCGGGGGGGGCGGGGCTATGCAGTGCAACATGCGGCCGCACATCCCCGCCCCCTATGCTCCCCCAGCCACCGCCCTCCTGGAGACAGGCGAGCACAGCGGCCAATCCAGCCGCTGCACCCAATTCTGACCCGGGGTCTGGATCATGGCCCGGAATCGGCAGCAGTAACAGACATTACCATCTGCCAATTCCGGTCCGTGGTTCAATTAACCATGCTTTTGGGGATGGTGCCCGGTTATTTTGCTCACCGCTGGTGGTTCACCATGGTGAACATCTGGCGGCGAGCAACCAGACGTTACAGGACCATCCACCACCAGGGGGGTTCACTGTGGTTGAGTGTGGTAACGTAATGTCTGAAAATACCCATGGTCTGACCAGGGGTAGCACTGTGTGTGATAGTTAGCTGCCCTAGCTGCACCAGTTGCAGCTTCCAAACCGTCACCAGGGGCAGCCCCATGTAGAGCGCGTTGCATTAGTCCAGCTTCGAGGATTATGTACCGTCATTGCCTCTGAGGTTGGCCAGGGACGCCCTCCTGCAAGTGCCAACTGCCTGTGAAGTTGTTAGAATTAGGGCGCGCAGGGGAGCATTCTCAGTTGCTGCCCCACAATTACAGAACTTCCTCCCCTTGGAGGTCTGCCTGAGCCGAAGTTTGTTCATCTTCCGGAGGAGATGTAAGAACTTTTTATTTGGCCAGGTGTTTGGCGGGCAGGACTAGGGTGGGTGAGTTTGGGTAGAAGGGTCTGGGAAGGAGGATTGGCGGGTGGTACTAGGCAGGGATAAAGCGTGATGTGGATAGTGATTGGGATGGTGTGGGTTTTAAGGGTTTAAAATGTATTTAATTGGATTTTATATTTTTTATCCAGAAAACTGCCCTGAGTCCTTGGAGAAGAGCCGGGTAGAAATGTAAACAAACAAACAAACAAATTAAATAAGATGCAGCCCACAGGCCACCCACTGTCATGTCTGTTTTTACCCCTTATGTGGGTGTTCTAGGGAGGGTCCACTCAGCAGCCACAGACACACACACACACACACACCTGTCATCAACTTGCACATCTGAAAACACCCCTATATGTGCTCCAACACAGTGGGCCAAGTATCCAAAGATCAGCACCTTAAATTTGCCTGACCAATTTGTATATGCACCAGCTTGACTAACATACTTAGCTTGACTAACATATTCTGGTTTGATTGCACACAATGGGAAAATGTGCAGGAAACTGGTACCTGCCCAAGAAGTCAGTTCTGTGTGGAATGGATGAATGTGGGGCTTGGGGGAATGTAGTTCTGGTATTGACATTTGCCATTTCGCCTTCATACAGTATAACACAGACCTCAGTGAAAACACATCATCTCCTTTTAAACAAGGCCTTTCATAATGCAGTTAATTAGCTAAAATGCATCTCCTCAAAACAGATGCAAAACTGTAATGAAGTATCTGGGAAGTACAGAGAGTTTTTTTTAACAGTCACCATCGTTAAACACAGTAGACTTCTATAAAGAGAAGTCATGGCTCACTAATCTCAAGGTGCTGGTTTTGTACTATAAAGCCCTGAAGCGTTGTGGAACTCCCTCCCCCTGGAGGAGCGCCAGAGTCTGGACCTGAGGCAATGTAAGACCTTTCTTTCTGGCAAAGCATTTGGTAGGGGAGGATAGAGTTTAGGGTTGAAGATGGTCTCTTTTTTTTAAGGGATTGTAATGTATTTTATGTGTTTTAAGCCACCCTGAGCTTTAGGGAAAGGGCGGTGTATCAAATTTAAATAAATAGATAATTAACTGGCATGGGCCCTGCATATCTAAATGACCTTCTCTTCCCCTGTGTTCCATTGTGATCTCTAAGGTCAGCTGGGGGCGCCCTCTTGCAAGTCTCATCACTGCACCTGGTCCACAGTGCCACACAGCAAGGGTAGGGTGGTCATACCGCCCCTTTAAAAAAATGACACTTATGAAAAATACATGGTGCAGGCCTGCACTGGAACCAATGCAGCCCTGCAACATGTATTTTTCATAAGCATTCTCTTTTAAAGGGGAGGTATGGCCACCCTAAGGAAGGGCCTGCAGAGAAGTGTTCTCAGTGGCTGCTGTTCACAGTTCTAGAACTCCCTGCCCCTGGAGGGTTGTCGCAGCCTACATGTTTTCCAAAGGCAATGTAAGACCTATCTGTTCAGCCAGATGTTTGGCAGTCAGGGATAGGGCTCAGGAGCTGTTTTTATATGGGATTTTTATATTTTTACACAGGTCTTATTTTTATGGTGGATGGATGGATGGAGAGATGACTAGATAATTATGTTGTTATCTGCCCAAAGCCTATGGGGGAAGGTCAGGCTAAAAATCAAGCAAGATTGAGAATGTCCTCAAATGTTTACCATTTGGGTAGAATAATCTGGATATACCAAAGAAAAATAGAAGTGCAAGAAACTAGTCACCATAAAGCTAGGGAATAACCTGGTATTTATAAAAGATGTATATATCTTTGGAGAAAACAATAAAAATATATTTATCTAGTATTCCGCATGGTGGTTGAGTAAGAACTGCAGAATGTAATTTAGTGAAAAGCAGCCTAATAATTTCAAGATCAAAAGGGTAAGTAAATACAGCTCAGCTTCTAATGTGAGAGATTAGTAGGTTTAATTTAAGACCTTGTGAATTTCATACTTAAGTTGCCAAGCTACAATTGGTTGCCTGGAAGCTAAAACACAGTTTAAATTCCTGCAGGCTGCCATAATGTGCTCATACATAGAGGCGTCGAAGCACAAAGACCAGAGGAAATATCCCTAAGGCTAAGGTTTGCTAGATCTTTCCCCGCAGTGCTACAATAAGGTATGTGTGTACTTAGCCAACTAATGGTAAAATTCAAGTCAAATGTTGCTTTAATTTAATATAAATTCCGATATGTATGTAGAGTGTTTCCTTCTTCCCCCTAGCTCAATGTCATGTTGTTTTTACGTGTGCCTAGACTAGCACCTAGAATTATTTTGTCACTGGAGATGGGGGATGTCCATTGCAATTACTATCCCTTTCCTGTTTTACTAGAAACGTAACGCCAAATTGTGTAAAGATGCCTTTGATCATCATCTTAACTACTCTGAGGGCTTTCAGATGTCACAATGACCACCTGTGGACCCCAGTGGCAATAGCACAGATTTGCCCCGGTCTACTCTATGATAGCTTTTTTGATGAAGTTTTGTATTCAACTAGCTATCATTTTGGTTTTTAGTTTGTCCCCTAGAGTTTTGTGTAGTTTTGCTGCAGGGTCTACAATAGGGTCTACAATAGGGCTGAAATGACAAGCTGCAGTTGTTTTTTCAGATGGGAAAAGCTCTTCCGCAATGAGCGGCACGGTGCAATAGAGATGTTCGTTCCGCTACTTTCATTCTGCTACTTCCACCGTTTCGCTACTTTCATTCCACTACTTCCACAGGCTGCGAAAATAGCAGAACAATGTTTACTCCAACAGTTTCAATCTTCTGCAATTTCTATCATCACTGCGAAGTAGCGGAACAATGTTTGTTCCAACATTTTCTGAGATTGTTCCAACATGTTCTAAATTAGCGGAATGCCGACAGAATTTGCGGAATGCCGGTGGAAAAGCTGAGGAAAGTCGCAGACAATTCCAAAATGGCGGAATAAAATACCGGAGCAAAAAAAGGAGTTGTCGCTTCAGCCCTAGTCTACAAGGAGGTCAGCAAGGGGTGGATGGGAGAAGCATGAGCGAGAAGAGTACAAGGGGAGAAAACAAGATGACAGAAACATAGGGTACTTACATACATGATGTCCCTGCCATCATCCTGCCCATGAGTGGGGAGGGGTAACCCCAACCAGGGCAGCTCTGGTGGGAGGAACAGGCCTGGCGGGGGCTGGGGAGGGAGTGCCGCACAGACAGCTGGCTCCACTCCTGTGCTGAGGCCAGCCCGCCACCATGACAGGTAGCCATGCATGGCTGTCAATAACAGGCAGCCATGGCTGACTGCCATGGCGACCCCTGATGCTGGGTCAGGATGGGGCCAGGAACAGATGTTCCTGCCAGGTTCCACCTACTCTGGCCCAGCTGAGCTGCTGCCGAGCAAGGACTGTGGGCCTGCCTCATTCCAGCCCCACATTTCTAGACCAGCCCCTACCCCCACCAGAACAAACATACTACTGTGATGCTGACATCACATTCGTTCACACCCTCTGTATGAAACTTAGAAATAAAGGTCCCTGTTATAGTTATAGCCTATCTCCAGTGTCTTGCATACAGAGAGCACAATACAAAATGTCTGAACAGATCTATCACATGCAAATACCCAGAGTTGCCTCGACCATGGCTACCCTTGGCAATGGCACATGATTGATTTGTTCAGATGTCACCAAAAATGCCACCAAGAGGTAAACCCATAGTGCTGTCATTGCCATCCATAGGTGCCAAGTGGGATGCCTAAAACACGTGTTGTCTCTTCTCTTTCTCCTATTTGTAGTCTAGAGTGCAGTTTGTCTGTTGGTCCCAATTTTAAAATGGGAGCATTTATGCCTTGGACTTTGTGGGAATTTGGACCTGTCTGTCTGTTTGTCTGGTGTATAGGTTGCTCCTGTAGCTCTTTTGAAAGAGCGAGAGATTCTTTTTTTCAGCCGCTAAAAGGAAGGTGTTTCTCCCTCCTGAATTGGGAGAAATTCCCATGAGGGGAGGAGAGCCCCTTATTATGAGTTCTCCACCTCCCTGTGGTTACCCACAGCTTGGCCCCAGCATTAAGGGGAAAATATCTAACACGGCCTTGCCCAGCATATTGCCAGCCACAAAGCCATGATCAGCGAACTGATGTGGCTTCTATGGTCTTGGGTGGCACATAAAGTCTTAGACCTTGTCTCAATAATTGAGGCCTGAGCATGTACATTTAGTGCTATGTCCTCTGGGAACAAAACACCACCAACTATAGGACAACAGTAATAGATGCCAGATGCTCCCAGGGAAAATCAGACCCGTTGGGAATTGACATTATTTCTTCAGTCACTTTATTTGCACTTTGGAAATCATAACAATGATGTGAGAGTGGCACCCTGTGAGTGCATGAAGCAAGGAAGGAGACATGCTTACTAAATATTGCCAGGAAAGCCTCTTGGAATTATGTAGATATTAAGGAGCCCCAATGCTTACAAACAATATTTTTCTGAATGCATTTTTTCCTCAAAAGGTTTGTTGAAACTAGCAGATAAGAAACAAAGAGGATTGTTATGAGACTCAATGAGAAAAGCCTGCAACTCTCCAGACACCCTCTCACACTAATACCACTAATGCTTTGCAAAGAAAGGAAATAAACAGATTAGAATTCCTCATGTGCCAAGTCTAATTTTAGCTGCTCTGTAAAATTTCATCTATAAATTGTATGTAACTCTGAGGACTTTATGCTATGTCTTCTGCGTGTCCCGATTTCTAAGAGCTCTGCTTCACTGCCCAGGGAGCAGCCAGTGTATTCTCAGAGCTGTTGCAGCCTGTCCCAGAGATTAAACCCACTCTCGTCTTTCATGGTGACTTTACTTTTGTTCTTCCTTAGTGTTTCCCACAAACTATCATATTAAAAAATTGGATGGAAAGAATGTGGTTGCTCTTTATATTTGCAAAACATAAACTACATTTCTGTAGGATATAAATTTGATCAGGAAGGAATAATCTTATTCTTGATATTGAAGACTAGGGTTCAGAAACCTAAAAATTCCTCTCCAAAGCACCCTCGTCCAATAACGTTTTCTGACCCAACTATCTATAAAACAAATTATAAAATGTACTTTCCCAGAGATCGGCCTGATCGGCAAAGTTTGGATCCACAATCAGTCAGGAGTTGCTCAGGGCTGAGGTTTTACAATGGTGCACTCGAAAATTAAGAGGCAGCAACCAAAGTTTAGACACATGCAGATCCAAATTTTTCTGAAGTGCATGAGTGTTTGGAAGCAGAATGTTGCCTTTTATCTTCACATAAGTTTTGATGCACTAATTAACTGGTAAGATGTGTCCTATTGGGTCAAAACAAAAGTCCAGCCAGTCCAGCAGGAGCATAGGTACCATAGAGTGAGGGGACTCAGCTGAGCCCAGGCCTTGGATTCGAGGGATTCCTTTGCAAGCGACCTGAGCACTGGTAGGAAATTTTCAGGGGGGAGGGGTGTGAGGAGTGATTGGAACCAACACTTGGCCCCCACTCATGCTGAAAATTTTCTAGTGGTGCTCAGCCTGCTTACAAAGGGTCCTGCCAACAAGCAAGTTTCCAGAGTGGTCAGGAGTGAAGTGCTGGCTCTGCTGACTCCTAAAACGTCTTTCCTGGTGTGGTTGCTGCCACTCCTGGGGAACTTCACTGAGAATCAAGGCAACCCCACAACCTTTGCGGCGGTGAGGAGACTGAGGTTGTCTGGGAATCCTGGGAGGGTCTCTGCTTAGGAAGGCCCCACCCCTTGCCCTTAGAAGGGTCCATAATTGGGACATGAACCAGGGACAGGTGGTGCAGCTGTAAGCCGTCAGGCCCACAAGCCTGGGGGCACGCACTGCCCGGGGCATTTACATCCCCTGCTGCTGGGGACGGGGAGGGGGCTCACCTTTTGCACCTGGGCCCATTCCAATCTAGCTATGCCCCTGGTTTATAATGAGATACTTTGTATTTTGGAGGCCACAAAATTGTCTCTCAAAAATGGACACAACATTTGGGAGCCGCTGCAACAAAGGAAGCGTGTGAGAAATGGGACAATTATAGAGTGATCTATCCCATCATTCACGCCCAGCTTCTGGCAGGCAGAGGGTATTTTTAAAATGAGCACCACGGGAAGGGTGTGTGTGGCCAGTGAGTGGCATGGCTGCAGGTCACCCATGCATGCAACACCCATGGGGAGTTCCCCATCCACGGAGGTGAGCACTCTGGCCTGCATGGGGCAGTCTGGATTTTTCCAGAGTGCTCTATGCGGGGCTATGAGTGGCTATGAGTGGTCATGGGAGCGTGCCTCCTCATGCACCCCCATCACATAAGTAGTTGGCAGCGTGGACAGTGGAGGGGCCATGAGTGGACGTGTCTTTTTTTAAAAAACACCCAGAGACAGAAATCGTGAGGCTACCTTCTCTGACCACACTAGCTAACAGCCATTGATAGAGCATCCTGCGTGAACTCATCTAATCCTTTTTTTTTTTGCTATTTGCCTAACTAGACTTCTCCACTATGTTCTCCTTCCTATCAGATTCCTGATGCGATATTCCGCATCAGCCATAAGAAATAATATACCTTCCATCTCTTGTAGGAAGCAGTCACAAATATGAAGACTCTGCTACTGGTTATAAATATTCTAAGTATATCAAGTCTATCCTTTGCTTCTCCGGTGAGTATGCAAAATATTAACGCAACAAAATGATTGACATGGGCTGGGCTGGTCCCGCGTCGCTGTCGCTGCTCTGGGTCCCCGCCGACCACCTATGGGGAAGGAAGAATTGTGAGTGCAAGGGAGTTGGGGGAGCCTAGAAGCCTAGGCGCCCAGACTGGGGGCTCTGGCCTAGTCCCCCCCCCCCACACACACACACACTCGGAAGTAGCCCGGAGGGACATTAAAGGGAGCTGACTGCCAGGGAGCACAGAGACTAACCATCCACTTGGCGGCTGCTGCTGCTCCTTCTGGGCTGGTCCTGAGTCACCACCGCTGCTCTGGGCCTAGAAGCCTAGGTGCCCAGACTGGGGGTTCTGACCTGATTCCCCCTCCCCCCCTGCCCGCACCCAGAAGTTGCCTGGGGGGACATTAAAGGGAGCTGCCATAGGTAGCGAGCCGCAGGTCACGAGTCGAAGGGCCGTGGTCCCTGGCCCTTCAGGGACCGTAGGGGGACCAGGGGGTTTACTATGTTGATGAACTGTTCTGTTCAGGCTTTAAGGGGAGAGGGGGGTGGGGAGGGACAGTTTGGGATGGTGGAAGCAGGGGAATATGCCAGGGAGTGGACCACCTGGTGGCAGTAGGTGGGGGTGTTGCCCAACTCCCGGTGGCAGAGGGAGGAGGGACAAGGGGGAGTGAATGCCTCTGATGCCGACCCCTGGTGGCAGCAGTGGGTTTGGCTGGAGAAGGGGTTGGGGGGAGGGATGGGAGGGAAAATGGGGGGATATGGGGAGGTGAAAGGGGGAGGGGGAGGTAACCTCTGGAGGCAGGGTGAGCAGCCAAGGGGTAGGGGTCAGGATGGAGCGGCCACAGGGGTGGTTGTGGGGCGGGGACAGTATGGTCCGAGGGGATGGGTGACTCATACTCCTAGGGGACTGAGGGTCCTGGTGGAGGTTGGGAGGGTCCCCCCCCCCCCCACTGAGGGTGAGAGAGGGTCGGGGTCTAGGGTCCGCCTGTAAAGAGCTGTTGCTGTTGAATGCAAGGTCCGTAGGGAATAAAGCCCCAGTAATCCGGGCTTTGATCCTGGATGGGGCAGCGGACCTTGCATGCATTACAGAAACCTGGCTGGATGAGGTGGTGGGACCTATTTTGTCGGACCTCATCCTGGCTGGGTATGCTGTGCACCAACCCCACACGGGGGGCCGGGAGGGAGGTGTAGCTATTGTTTTTAGAGAGGAATGGCCAGTTAGGAGATATCCGGTTCAGGAGATTTCAGGTATTGAGGCCCTCCATGTGGTGTTTGATTTGGCAGAGGGAAAGCTTGGGGTGCTGCTGGTATACCAGGCCCCTTCCTGTCCGGTAGCTTCCCTTGCTGCTCGAGCAGAGTTGGCCTCGGAGGTGGCGTTGAACTCCTCCAGGACTTTAGTCCTGGGGACTTCAACGCTCATGCCGACGCCGGCCTTGTAGGAGTGGAGCGTGAGTTCATGGCTGCCATGGCAACCATGGACTTGTCCCAGATGGTCAACTGCCCGACCCATGTGGGGGGGCATATCCTCGATCTGGTCTTCTGTTCAGGCCTTGAGGTGGGTGGCCTGTTAGTGGGGGATGTAAGAGTTATGCCCTTGTCATGGACGGACCATTATCTCCTACAGGCCAGCCTCTCACTGCCCCCCTCCAGAAGGGGAAAGGACCAGTTAGGTTGATCCGCCCTCGGAGACTGATGGAACTGCAGCAGTTCCAGGAGGCTCTGAGGGAGTTAACCCTAGACCCTGATGGCCACTCTGCTGATGTGCTGGTCCAGCATTGGAACACCTTGCTGGGGGATGCCATTGACAGGCTGGCCCCGAGACGTCCTCTGCCTCTGTCTCATCACCATAGGGTCCCGTGGTTTACTGAAGGGCTACGGTGTATGAAACAGGTAGGCAGGAGGCTGGAGCTACACTGGTGTCGGACTCACTCAGAATCTGATCGACTTCTTCATAGGGCCCATTTGCGGTGCTGTGTTGTGGCTGTGAGGGCAGCAAAGAAAGAGTTCTTTGCTGCCCTCATACTGTCTGTGAAGTCACATCCAGTGGAGCTGCTTTGGGTGGTGTGGGGGCTGGTCAGTCCAGCCTCCCTCCACCTGGATGGGGGACTTGTCCCAGGCCCACTGTGAGGAGTTTGCCATCTGCTTCGCAGACAAGATCGCTCAGATCCAGAGTAACTTTGACACCGGGTTGGAAGCAGTAGGTGAGGAGCACGAGGTTCTGGAGGCACCGACTGGTCGATCTTTCTGGGAGGAGTTTCGGGAAGTGATGCCAGCTGATGTGGTGGGGTATGTTAGAGCCATGAGTTGTGAATTAGACCCATGCCCATCCTGGCTGGTGAAAGTCTCCAGGGAGACTTTGGGGACGGTGCTGGCGAGGGTGGTTAACACATCCCTCCGGCAGGGGAGGTTGTCATCCAGTCTCAAGGAGGCTGTGGTGCGCCCCCTTCTGAAGAAGCCATCTCTAGATGTGGGTGCACTCACCAGTTACCGCTCCATCTCTAATCTTCCCTTTTTAGGGAAGGTTATTGAATGGGCAGTGGCACTGCAACTCCAGGCGCATCTGGATAGTATCGGTTTCCTTGACCCTTTTCAGTCTGGGTTCCACCCCAGCTATGGTACTGAGATGGCGTTTGTGGCCTTGGTGGATGATCTCCACCGGGAGATGGACGCAGGATGTTCAACATATCTGATCCTGCTAGATCTCTTGACCGCTTTTGACACCGTGGACCATGGGCTGCTGCTGAGATGGCTGTGAGACCTGGGAGGGTCTGGACGGGACCATCGGGTGGTTCCGCTCATTCCTCTTGGGGAGAAGCCAGCAGGTGGTACTGGGGGCTGAAACATCAAGCCCCCAGGCCTTGACCTGTGACGTTCCACAGGGTTCGATCCTGTCTCCATTACTATTTAATGTATATATGCAGCCCCTGGGGGAGATCATGAGAGGGTTTGGGGTGAGGTGTCACCAATATGCTGATGACACTCAGCTGTACCTCTCGTTTTCAACTGACCCAGGTCCTGCTGTCTCGATACTTTCCCAATGTTTGGAGGCCGTGGCAGATTGGATGCGGCAGAGAAGACTGAAACTTAATCCCAATAAGACGGATGTGATGGTGGTGGGAAGGGCGAGGAGGGTGCTGGCTCCTCTGGGTGGGTGGGGGTTGCCCTCCTGTAGCTCAGTAGGTTCGGAGTCTGGGGGTTGTGTTGGATTCGGACCTCTGTCTGGATCGGCAGGTGGAGGTGGTGGCTAAAGCCGCTTTCTGCCAGTTGTATCTAGTACAGAGGCTCCGCCCATACATCTCTGGGCCCAACCTGCCTACTCTCATCCATGCTTTCATCACCTCAAAGCTGGACTATTGCAACGCGCTCTATGTGGGGCTTTCCTTGTTTCTGGTAGGGAGGCTGCAGCTAGTGCAGAATGCGGTGGCCCGTCTCCTTATAGGGACGGGTCGTCGGGAGCACATAACACCTGTGCTCCACACTCTGCACTGGTTGCCTATAGCATACCGGGCCAGATTCAAGGTGTTAGTTTTGATCTATAAAGCCCTACATGGTCTCAGCCCCTCATACCTCGGGGACCGCCTCAACCGGGGGCGCCTTCCTGGAGGTCCCCCGTGTTAGGCGGGGGGTCACAATGGAAGGAGCATTCTCGGTGGCCAAGCCGCGACTCTGGAATTCCCTCCTGAAGGATGCTCGCCTGGCCCCGGGTCTGCTGGCGTTCCGCCGAGCCTGCAAGATCTGGCTGTTCGCCCAGGCCTTCAGAGGGGAGGGAGGGGTAGGGGGGTAGATGCTTTTTTTATAAAAAAATGTTTTAAAATTAATACGTTATTATTGTGATTTTTTTAGTGTTGTAAGCATCCCCAGGATGCCGTAGGCATGAGGGTGCGGCTAATAAATATAACAAATAAAAATAAAAATAACTTTGCTGTTTCTTAGCTTAGGAATATTTCTAAGCAAAGAAATGTTCCCACATTACATTAACTTGTCTATTGCTAAAATCAAGAAGAATATTGTGCAAGAACTTCAGGATCCTGTCTTGATCCTGATAATTGGACTACTGATGGAGACAAAGTAGTTCAAATGATATCTTTTATTGGACCAACTGTTGTCAGTAGAAAGCTTGTACATTTCTACCAACAAGATGATATAAAAGATATTCGAGCTACTTTGGGTATTTTCAGACGTGACAAGGCGGCATTGGCCCCGCCACGGAATCACCCAAATGATTCCCCACCAGAATCCTACCATCACGGCCAGCAGACGTGCTGGCCGATTCCAGCAGGCAATCTGGGTGGGGGGGGGGCTGCGCGGCGCAACATGCAGCCACACAGCCCCAACCCCCCTATGCTCCCCCGGCCGCTCGCCCTCCAGGAGATGGGCAGGTGCTGCGGCCAATGGGGCCGCAGTGCCCGCCCACTTCCTGGGGCATTGACCACAGCCCAGAATCAGCGGCGCTGATTCTGGGCCATGGTCAGGGGGCAGACATGACGCCACCGTTGATCACGGGTGGGAATCACTTTGACCACGCAAACGGCCCTGCTCCAGGCAGGAGGGCTGTTTGCGTGGTCAAAGTGATTCCTGGCCATGATTCACGGGGGTGAACATCTGGCGGGAATCACAGTTGGCCCCAAGAGACGTTACGAGCTCACAGTCCCCATATGAGAATTGACTGTGGTTCACCGTGATCTCGTAGCGTCTGAAAATACCCATTGTCTCCTCTGTCACTTGGAATCAACATAGCAACCACACTTTCTGTGAACTGGACTATTCAGCTACATAAAGTATGTGCTTTGTAGTCTATAAGCCAGCGCATAGCACCTTGCAGTATTAATTAAGCCTCTTCACAGAGCAACTTAGTTAAGGTCAGAATCTGATCTTGTCTGTTTGAGCAGATCTATGATTTTATAGGGTAATTTGGTTTTCCTTCATTTACAAATCCTCATGATGGAGGGATGCTAATTGTATTAAATATGATTTTAAATACTCCCAGAATGAGGAAGCTATATCTCAGCAATAACAGTAGAGTTGAAACGAATAGTGGATTTTGTATTCTCAGTTACTATTCTCATTTTCCGACAGTTATCTTAGTATCCGAAAGATATCAACAATTGAAACAGATTGATTTTGAAGTCCACCCAGGGCTCTGTCTTGAAGAAGCCAGGTTTCATTAGTTATTATTTTATTTATTTATTTATTTATTTATTTGTTTATATAGCACAAGCAGTATACCAAGCAGTGAACAATAATTACATTCAAGACAGGTCCCTGCCCTAGGGAGCTTACAATATAGGAGAGAGAATGGAGAGGGGAACAGAGAGAGAAACAGGGGTACATTCACAAAGATAAGAAGTTGCTACAGGTGCTTGTGGCATGGAACTACTTGTTTACATAGTAACATTAACTTGATCTCACACTTTCTTCTCAGATCAAAAGGAGTGAAAATCTGCTTGGCAGGGGATATGAGGGAACTATTGACACTATGAATGCCGTTAACACTGACAAAGAAGCCTTCAGTGACAGCTCTGTTAATGATGAAGGTGACAAACTGAATGGAAAGGATGAGGACCTGGAGGGGGAAATGGTCACTAATCAGGCGAGAGGAAATTATGACACTGAAGAGGAGGATTCTGCTGTTGCTACTAATGATCCCCAAGGAGTTTTGTATAATCCTGAATCCAATAGTCCACTAATCCATGGAGATGTTAGTCTGGTTCAGAGTAAAGATTACAGCCAGAGTAGTACCCAAGGACCCCAAGGCATGGATGAGAACCCAGCAGGGAAAAGCATTACCAAGCCTCATTTAGAACCAAACATTAAAAAAAACAGCTCTTTTGAGAAATATGTTGTGCCCCATATCATTATGTGGCTAGGGGACAACAATGTCCACGACCTGGCACTGACAGAAAAGGGCTCTGCACCTCAGGATGCCGATACGCAAGACATTGCAGGATTCCATGCTGAGAGTGGTTATAATGCAGGAACAGAGACTGTCAGAGAACCCGACAACCTTCATCCTCTTGACAGCTATGAATTTGATGAGGAAGACTTGCAGGGTGAGCATCCAAGGAATACTAGCAACTCAAATTCTCTTCCGCAGAGAGAAAATCACAGCACCTTTGAGCAGCAAAGGGGCAAAAATATGTCAATCGATCCAAAGGGTTCAGGAGGATCTACTGAAGAGAATTCCACCAATGACCCCAGTGATACCAGCAGCCCCAGTGACCCCAGTGATACCAGCAGTTCCAGAATCCCCAGTGACTCCAGCAGGTCCAGCAGCCCCAGTGACTCTAGTGATTCAAACAATTCTGGAAACTCCAATGATTCAGTAATTCCAGTGCTTCCAACTGCTCCAGTGATTCAAGCAATTGTAAAACAACCAGCAAGAAGTAGAATAGGATCCAACACACCTTATACAGACACTCGGATTACATCAGCAGCCAGCAGGACAGAGACAAAAAAAGCAGCCTTCAAACATGGGATAGTGATAGAAACTGACATGTTTTAAGTAATGATGGATGAAAATTATAGCAAGAGCAATTACTGTTGAAATTGCAATTCTTTATGTAGTAAAAATCAGTTTTTGTAGACCTCTGAAAGACTCTGAGTAATCTGTTTTGATGGCTGCATCAGTGACTTCAATAGTATTAATTAAGGCTGCAATGAGATTTTGCCAAAACAGGAAATCTTATCGAAATCCTGGTTCTCAATCCTGTTTCAGTCAAATCGAAAACCTCTCGGTGCTAAGTAATGTCTCAGCCAGCATTTCATTTCTTGATTTACCGACTTTCCACTTGCCAGGATCCCATTCGCTGTTTGGTTGTTCATTTCAAATCTCGAGAGATAATACCAACACAACACTGCATTTCTTGCACTCCATTTCCCCTTGTACTTCCTTGTCATTCATTGGCTGGTACGCAGATTTCTTTACTAATGTGCAATCCAGTTGCAGATTGGTCAAAGCAAAGGGAGCAACATAGAACAACAATTCTGTTTGGAGGCACTAGAGTGGAGGTTAAGGCATATGGGGGTGAGGAGGTTAAGGGATGAGCTTAGCTATTTGCACCGTGATTGGCTCAGAAATGGAGAAACAACAACCCCGGAAGTAAAATGGTACCCTCAGCAATGTGATAAGCGGTAAATGAATGGTACATGGAAAATGAGTTGGTGAATTGGGACAGTATTATCTCACAATATTGCAAGAATCGAGAAATCACATCAGTGTCCGGAAATGGTCAGGAAATCGCCTGGTTCCTGAGATGGCAACATTTCTCACAATCCGTAATTTAGCTGCTCATTTCAGCCCTAGTATTCATGCTTTTACAGAATTAGCATGGTGTTATGAGATGAAAACACATGCTAGCCCTTCCCAGTGTTGAGTTTGCTTTCAGGCAGACTGATCCAACACTGTAGACTTGAAGGAAAATTTGCCCCATATTGTTCTAGGCAAAATAGTTTAAATTAAAAAATTGGTTAAAAAAACCACTGTTCAGTCTCAGAAGAGAATCTCAGAAAACATTTAAAGATTTTTTTAAAATTTAAAATTATTTTTACAAATGTGTAACTTCAAAGATGGGCAGAGAGGTTGCTCTTTCATAAGTGGCCAGTGTGGTTTCCTGCCCCTGCCTTTTATTCTTCTTATCTAGATCTCTTTCCTTTTTCTAGACTGTCTTCAGTGACTGCCAGGCAGTGAATCAATTTTATTGATGGCTTTAGCTTTCGCCATAGCTCACATATAAACTGACAAGACAATCAGACAGACAAACAAACAAACAAACAAACAAAAAGGTACAAAAATTACAGATTACAGAAATAAATTACTCTCTGCTCTCTGCTTAAAAGTTAAATAAAGGTTAAACAAGGGTTCCCCTTGAACCAAACCAGGACCAGGGCAAAAAATCTTCCTCTTACGGGTGCTTTATTGAATATCCATCTCATGTTATCATATAATAGATTGTATAATATAATGTAATATAAACAATATCTCAAATAGGCCATAAACAAGTCTAAGGCTTCATAAAATTGTGTATACATAATTGGGTTCCCCCACAATATTCACAAAGACATAAAGTAGATACCTACTGCTAGAGCGTATCTACTGTTGCCATATGGCCCTTAAATTTGACTTAATTTCCTTCCTTCTTTTCATTGCCAACCAGAGGAATGTCGCAATAGCAAACATATCCTCTGCACTAGGCAAAGTAAGAAAGAATCTGTAGCAGTTATCTGAATCCAAGTCCATATCTGCTTTTAACAAAGGACGTAACCAAACAGCCCTCAGACTGTAATAGTAAGAACATCTCAAAAAAAGGTGCTCAACTGTCTCTATCTCATCCAGACTGCAGGAGCAACGTCTAAGATTGTAATCACGATGAGCATAGCAACCCTCAGTAACTGCAGTCTGGATGAGCTGAAACCGCAAGAGCGTGTAACATCTGCGGCGGTTCCTATTAATAATCTTATCCAAATATGGCTCAAAAGACACAGACTTTTTAGTTTGGTCCAACCAGGGAGCCACTAACCAATTGGAGACTACTGCAAGATGCTCCTGTCTCTCTACATGGGTTAATCTGGAGGACAGTTCACTTTTAATAGCCGCTAAAGATTTCCCTGAGAAACATTCGAAGGAAAATACCGTGTTATGTAGAAGAAAAGAAAGGTAACTCAGCCATGGATATACTCTTGGACCTATATAACCTAGTTCTTCCTTTAGACATTGGATGGGGAGAGCCATCTCCTGTTGGATCAGAAGTCTCAGCCAATATCGGGCGAAAACTATCTTAGAGATGTTCAATAGAAACTAAACCCGTCTCTGCTCTTAGGACTGCACCAGGTACAGTATTTCCTACTCTGAGGAGACATTGTAAAAATAAGTTTTGCACTCTCTCAAGTACAATCACATTGGGGAATCGTACAATATCCAGCCCAAAAGTTACTGACGCAGGTACCCTTGCAAGATATGCTTGAAGAAATGTAGACGGGGGTACTCCTTTAGAAATAGTCGCAGCCCTAATAATAGCGCGTGCTATATTTTGGGCCTTGGCTGCCCTATTTTGGATATGTAGGCTCCATGTTCCCCTATTGGTGAATATTACTCCCAAGTATGTAAAGGATTTAGTTATTGCGTAGCTTTTACCGCTTACTTTCCATTTAGTGAGGGTGGACTGCCATCCAAAAATCATAATTTTAGATTTCTGGGCATTTATTTCCAAGCCATTGTCATTACAATAAAGTTCCAACTTTGCAATAAGGCATCTTAAGCCTACTTCAGTTTGGGACAGAAGGACTAGATCATCTGTATACTGCAGCACGCAGAGCGAAGAAGTCCCTCTCCTGGGAGCACGGACATCGTCAATTTTAAAATAATCTACAAGATCTGACAGGTATACATTGAATAGTATCGGGGCTAATACACATCCCTGTCTTACACCACTGTTGATAGAAATAGGGTCACTCAGCCCATTCATTTCACTTTTGACTATTGCTTCATTTCCAGAGTGGAGCTGCACCAACAAAGCCAACACTTTCTCATTCAAGCCCAATTGTCTCAATTTTCTCCAAAGATTCGCTCGGGGAACTGAATCAAAGGCCTTGGTTAGTTCTATGGAGGCCAAAAAAAGCCTCCCACGTTTAATTTTATGGTACTTAAACATAACGTGTGCTAGTATATAACAGCAATCCATTGTTGACCTCCCAGCTCTAAATCCGAACTGTTCTGCAGGAATAATGGCCAGATCTTCTGCCCATTTCTCAAGGTACGACAGGAGAAACCTTGCATAAAGTTTGCCTATCGCAGATATCAAGCTTATAGGCCTATAGCAGGATGGGTCCTTGCAGTTATGCTAGGAAGTCCCAGGGAGATGTGCATTAGAAAGAAGGGAGTGGTTTAGAGAAATATATAAAAAGAGTCTATCGCCGTAGATGCAGCACACTCAGTGGTACTGGTACCTATACTGACACACTTCATACAGCAGTAAAGGACTGAGATTGCAGGGCACCAAGGGTGTTACCACTCCAGATGTAACAATGTACATACGCAAATCCATCATGTGTTGAAACTGATGACATCTTCCTGGGTGCGTGGCTGTCTGAACGCGTTTGTGTTGTTATATGTTTGTGGCTACTCAATAGGCTCCTCCCAAGAGCTCTTTCCCAGATAATCTTTCTTTATGCAACACACCTGGTTGCAGGAGACAGATGCCCTCTCCAGACTGACAACTCCAGAATAGATACTTCTGGGGTTGTGTCGGCAAAGCTGAATTCCAAACAGAATACAACTATGGAAGTATCCCCTCCGTCCCAGCTACATGGCAGTACCTGCTACTGATTTTGCACCTGGAAGGGTCTGAATGCAGAACACCTTTAGCAAACCAGTAGCAGCGGGCACATTTTCAGACACAGACATTTAATGTATACAGGGGGTTGGATGCAAATGCATATTACAAATGGCATCATTATGTAGGTTTAATGCCAAAAACAAGGCCGTAATGTTATATCTGGTAACACCCTACATTTCTTTGAGGCCTGTCATTGGTCCCCAAAAGGTGTGAGGTGCATTACAAAGATAGTGTGGGAGAAGATGCTTCATTACTACTGCAAATAGAGAAGCGCAGCCTCCAGTGCAATACAAGGTCAAGATGATGCTGTTTCAGTCAAAAATGTATATTACAGATAGCATCATCTCGTATTATAGCATAGATGGGCCAAGTTCAAGAGCCACGTACCAAATGTTCATATCTTGGAGACCCACCAGATGCAGTACATGAATTGCAGCTTCCCCCAAACAGGACAGTGTGGCTTCCCAAACTGCCCCACTCACATCACAGTTCTGGCTCCCAGGCAGCAGTTATAGCAGCACAGGGCACTTCCCCAGGGCTAGGCAGCCACATCTGGCCAGAGCCACAGTATTAACAGGAGCCCAAGAACGGCAGGTGGCTCCCAAGCTGCCATTTGCCCACCTCTGTACTTCAGTTAGATAGCATGGATAGATTAATGATCTTCTTATGGGTACTCTGTAATGTGTAGGCTGTTGATGTTGGGGGGGGGAAAGTTGGGTCCCCTCTACCTAGTCTTTGCTTACTGGAGAGTTCCTAAATTCAGAGTCACAGCTTCCAGGATATATCAACATCCTCCAAAATAAAAGTGGCATCCAATAACAAAATTATTACACAAAGAACTGTCAATCAGGTCACGTCAGGCATCTCTCACAAACACTACAAAAAAGAAATGAAATGAAAGGACTGAAAGAGCAATTTCATTTCTAACAATTAACAGTGACCTTCCTATAAATCTAATATGCTCTGGGCCTCCAAAGGCATTCTTGTAATACACATACTTCAGATTTATAATATTTGATTAAGTTTCCAAGAACAACATCCCATACTTTATCGTCAAAGTATTCCTATGCACAATACTTCCCAAAGCAACATATTTCTTATACACCTCAGTTAATGAAAGATCAAAATAAGTCAATGAAAATGTTGAAAGAATGCACAACACCTGCAATATAAAAAGAAATCTATTTAAGGCCTGATTAAAAGCTCACTGAAACCACTGGAAAGACTTCACTTCAGTAGGTTTTGGATGATGTCCGTCAGATTTCTATTCCTGCACGGATTTTATATAAACTTATGATCAGAATGTAATCTCTTTGGGGCAGGATTCACTGTGGTCGTGGCTAGCATGTCAGACTCATTGTTGTGCGCCGCCTCGAGCTGCTATTCTGCAGGAGGGTGCAGGATAAAATATTTTGAAATAAATAAATAAATAAATAAATAACTGGAAGTCCTGAGTCTGAATGCTAGCTTTAGTGGATGTTCTTGAATAAATCCCATTCTCCAAGCCTTCGCAAGGTGAAACACTAGACCACTGAAACCAGATCAATGCCTTCATTCAGCTCCATGGCTGCTGCTGGGCTGTGAGGTGGGGCTCATGTACAGTATGGGAGCACTTCTTGTTCTGTGTTTTTACAGTACCAGGCCTGTACACTGGTCAGAAAATGGAGGGGGGCAGGGAGTCTTTTTTGCCCAAGGTGGAACAGCAGGCTTTCTTGTGATGGTGGCATTCCTATTCATAACAATGCTGGTACTCTTCCAAACCCCTGTATACATCTAGTCTTAGTACAATGCAATGCCAGGACTGACTCTCCTAGGCAGTTCTTTCAGAAAAGTCAGAATGAACAGATGTTCAAAATAGCCATTTATGTAGGAAAGAGAGGGTGTTCCCAGGTGCAACAACAAATCATTGGAAATCCATCATGCTCTGAAATCACTGACATCATCCTGAACCTGTAAGTGCTCCTACAGATATTCAAGCTGTCGTGTGTTCCAGCAGCCAGCTGAGTCTACTTCCACCAGGTGTTACCCAGATGTTACGTTTCTATTCTTTTTATTTATTCATTTGAGTTTATACCCCACCCTCCCCTAAGGTTCAGGGCAGGTTACAACATATAAAACACTTACAAACATATACACATTCCCTTAACCGCCTTAGGTCCCTAAAGTCACCTCCCACCCAACCCTATCCCTGCCTGCCAAGTGCCTGGCCAAACAAGGTCTTACATTGTTTCCAGAAGATGAACAGGCTCAGGCTTAGATAACTCTCCAAGGGGAGGGAGTTCCATAACTGTGGGGCAGTCACCAAGAATGCCTCTCTGTCTGCCCTTGATGTCGAAACTTGGAGGCCAGATGCCAAGAGACATTCCCAGCTGACCTCAGAGGCCATGACAGGACATGTTTCTATGGGCTCACCATAGTCTGGGAGTGCGGTGATGAACTTATCTATGAGTAAGGTCACATGAGACATTAACCCACACTGGGTCACCTTACCTGACATTAACCTGCAATGCAGCTGACCATCAGGCCAGCGTCCGCCAGATGTTCGCCCACTTCCACCCTAGGGCAGGCAGCCGGCTGCTATGCGATACATCTGCCGGAGAAGGCTGGTGACACATTTCAGGCTACTGTTGCCCCATTAGGGACGATGTGGGGTAAGAGTCTGCTTCCCATCTGGTTAGCCTGTGCATCCCTGCCACAAGGCGAAGCCTGAGGACTGGCCTGGAGGAGCGTGCTCTTGTCTGCCAAACAGTTGATGGGGGGGGGGGGGAGGAGCACACAAGTTCTCCTCACCCACTAAACAGTTGATCAGGGCTGGAGGAGTGTGCACGCGTGCTCCTTTGGGCCTCTGTCCCCATATCAGCAGTTTAGCAGGTGAGAAGAGTGCCCATGATCCTCCACCCCCGCTCTCCCAACAGCTGTCTAGTGGCAGTGGGCCCGATCGTGCAGTGCAGTAGGAGTCCAGCTGTTTGGACACCTATTTGGACACCCACGCACTCCCAGTCCAGCCTACTGCGCCTACTCCCTGGTCTTTCTTATCACGAGAAAGGTGCCCATCAGGATAGCGTGTGGGCTGATATGGCCTCACTGAGACCCAGCCCCTATCATCATAGGGCGGAGAGCGAAGAGGCAGACTGAAGCCTAAGGGTTCCTCAGATCCTTCTCTCATGCACCCCGTTTCACACCAGGAGAGGGGCAAGGGGTCAATGCATACACCAAACTGGGGGGAGAAGGTAAAGGTCCCAAGAGGCATGGGGGAGTGGCAAGGGAACAGACAATACTCACGACAGGGGGAAGGGGCGGGGCGGAATCCCGGGAAGGGGGGGACAACCACACACTCTCCAGACACCCGCCTGTCACTCTTCCACATGCACTCATAGGGTAGGAATAAACACTAGGATACACACAGTCTTCTAACAGCAATACACAAGCCCAAAACACAGCCAACACCTGCAATATTCACTCAGAGACAGTCGCAAGAGCACTTAGCTCAGAGACAGGGCCCAGCTTCTCTCTTCGATTACCGGTGCTGTCTGTGCCCCAGCGCCAGCTTCTTATCCCCGTAGCTCCACCTCCTGCTTTGCCTGGAGCCGTGCGGAGCGACACATCGGCTCCGGACGTGACCCCACGTTCCCAGAGGTTCCTGGAATTGCGGGCGTCGCATCAGCAGCCGGCCCCATTGCTGGGGCAACCGGTGACGCAGGCCGCAGCTTGTGGCGCCGCGGCAGAGACTGATGCGGGGTCAGGGTCGGGAGCCCGGAGGTGGCGCAGCTGCTCCTTCCACACAGCTACATTGGGTACCTTTATTAGGGGAATTCTAGGTGTACCATCTTCAACACCTTTGGCTATGCTGTGTGCAGAGCCAGGATTATATCCAGTTGCAGCATTGATTTGGAGCAGAGCGCTACAATTTTGGGATAAGGTGCAACACTCAGACCCCTCCCAACTTATATTTCAATGCTGGCAAGAACAATATAATTACAAGGGAAGTAGACAATACGAGTGGTGGAGAGGTATAAAAGGAATCCTGAATTCAATTGGGTATTCTGACGCATTTTGTCTTAGTGAGCCTGATTTTATATCATCTGCACATTTGAAGCAAAGGATGTTGGACACTGCAATACAGAATGAATAGGCCAAGGTGGATGCTCAACTAATAGCCCCTCAGTTGTTTAAAAATTACTTCTCTTTGGAAGAATATAATACAGATTCAGGATTTCCAGCTACATAGAGCACTGTCCTTCTTTAGATTTCAATTTGCGGTGCTGCTCTTGTTCCTTAAATGAAATAAAAAACTTGGAACATGTTTTATTTCGATGCCCATATTATGCTGAATTAAGAGAAGCTTGGCTTACCCCACTATTCTCCTCAAACTCTCTTTTTACCTGTGAACAAAGGATTAGATATCTTAGTCACTAAAGATCCTCGGATAATGAACAAGGACAGAAGAATTAAGTGGCACAGAGGTGGCTGTTATTATTGGGTGTTTTTACACACACATTTCTCCTGGATGTTTGCTGTTACATCCTGAACTTTCTGTGTGTCTAAATCACTCACCCAGACCTTAAACATCCGGATCTTTGAACTTCTGCGTAGAACTTCTCCCAGAACATTTGCATGTAAAAAGTTCTCCTGGTAAACTGCTTTGCTCCAGGCAGCTGTGGTTACTTGGTTTCCATGGCAGCTTGTCACATCTACAGCTGCAGCTACTTTAGGCTGCCTCAGGGCAGTGTTTGTGTGAAGAATGCATTCAGGAACTGCCTTAGGGCAGTGTGTGTGTGAAAAATGAATCCGGAACATACTTGTGGACTTGTAAACCCAGAAGATTGAAAAATCCGGAACTTTAATGTGTGTGTAAAATGCCCATTGTTTGAAGCTTATTTTTTATTTATATTCTGTATTTTAACAAATCAAATCGAGAGCAAAGTTGTTGGGTTTTAGTATTTATTATTTGTTCTTTTATGTATATTTTATGTATATTTTCTGGATGATGGCAAAAGCCGAGATACAATAACTTGAACTTGACTTGACTTGCATAGGGTACCAATACAGCCCAGCAATTTGCATAAGTAATGTTAAAGTGGTGTTAGAGTTAGCGTTATTGTCTGTTTTCACCCTTGATTGTATACTTCTTAGATTGTTGTTATGATATATCAAATGTTTATGTTTAATAAATATTTTGTTCGGTGAGTGCCTTGTGATTATTCACTATAAAACAGCACTTTTCCATAAAATAAACCAAAATGCTAAGAAATATGGAAAAGATACAATAATCCACAGGAATGATGCTATTTTATATACCAACGGCCAAACATGCACCTCTATATCTTGAAATTCTTCAGTCTAGTTTTACAAGGCTCAGTGCAATGATACTAAAGAGGAAAACAGGACCCAGGCATGGGCGCCAAGAGAGCGGTACAAGGGGGCCGCCGTTGCTCCCCCTGACTCTCACCTGACCCTGCCCGTTCTGAGTGTTGTGACATACTGATGCTTGAAAAGGAGGCATGGTTGCACCGGAAAGGTGCAGGGACCCCTTTGCTCCGCCCCTTCTGACACCACACCCCCTTTCCGAGTGTCATGACATCATGATGCTTGGAAAGACGTGTAGTCTTGTTGGAAAGGGACACGGCAAAGTGGCTTTCCCGTCCGCTGCACTCCTCCCATCCCCCAGCATAAGCCCCAAGCCTTTTGAGGAAAGGGCGGGGTAAAAAATTAAATAAATAAATAATTCTGCCAACGTTAGCTCTGCTCTCAGTTCTACCTCTCTACCCTCACACATCCCAGGTCCATCTCTCTCTTCAGTCCTGCCTAGAGCTGAAACAAGTACCCACAAAAATGGGTATAGCTGTTGAATTTCCGGTACTGATCGAACTGAATAATTCAGGTATTTTTCGGTACCCAAAACGGTTTTCAGTCAGGTACCCAAAACCGGTATACCGAAATACCGATTTTGTTCCAGTTTTGTCCCAATTTCATCCCGGATTTGGGGATTTTGGGAGTAATTTCAGAATTTCGCTATACTGGTTGTCAGTATTTTGAGTACTCGAATGGTATTCGGGTAGCAATTCAGATACCTGAAACTGTGGGTATTAGCCACGGGTACCAAAACAGGTACCTGTTTCAGCTCTGTCCCCTTTCCAGCTGCAGCATATGGCATGTGTTACTGGCACAGACTCCTCAACATTCAGTGCAGTTCCCTTAATCCCCAGTCACCAGTATCTAGAATCTCTTCTGCTCCACGCCCACCTCACCTGACAGTCTGGGCTTCAGTAAAAAGCTACATATGGACTTCATTCTAGGATATCTCCCCCTGCCCTCAGCTACTGCTGCTGGGTACTCACACCCCTGACATTTCCCTGCCTGGGTCAGGTATCTGTCAGTGGGAGGGGGTAGGAAGGGGAAGAAACACCACCCACCCACGCGTCTAGCACACCAGGAAGCTCTGCTCACATGCTGCGGAGGAAAGAAGCCCGTCAGAATAGTCTGTGGGTCCGTCCGTGTGCTCACGCACCAGGAATAGGGACCCCTATCATCATAGGGCGCAGAGCTGTATGGCAAGGAAGGGGACCCACTCTCTCGGTGCTCACACAAAAGAGGGGAGGCGAGGAAGGTCTGTGAGGGGGGGTGCAGGTTCCACAGGGGGGAAAGGTTCACGGGGCTTGCACGCTCAGGGGAGGGGAAGGGATGGACCCAAGGGCGAGGATGGAAAGCACCCACACGAGCCCGCAGGCTCACTCAACCACCCACTCACCAGGAGGAGTCACACGGGAAGCATGGAGCACACTTGAAACCCACACACACTAGGGAGCTCATAAACACATGAGGAGACGAGGGCCAGGATGGGGCAGGGAGCTGGAAGGACAAACACACACTAATAATCCAAAGTCAAGGCAGTCACAAATCAAGCACTTATCTCGCAGGGGGGGCCAGTCTCTCCAGTCGTTCTAGCTCTGTTCACCGGCGCTGTTGGCTCCTCAGCGCCAGCAATTGAAGCACTAGCTCCGCCCCCTGTGTGTGCCTGGAGGCGCGTGGAGCGCCGCAACGGGGGGCGGGGCTCCACAACATCCTAGGAGGCTCTGAGGCTGCCCGCCATGTTGCTTCCACCGTTGGAGCCTCCGGAGGGGGGTGGCTGTGTTGGCGTCGGCGCCTCTGTCTCGCTGAGGGTAAGGGGGGGGGGCCTCTCTGCTCCCGAGACAGCCGCCGGGCCAAGAAGCGGCTGCGGCGGCTGACAGTATCAGAGGGAAACAGGGAAGAGCATTTAGGTGGGAGCAGGGTATGTACAGCAAGGTGAGGCAGTGTTGGAGGCCCCTGACCCACAGAATTTACAAGCAGAGACCCATGGTCACTGTGTTTTCCTCATTATTTGGCAGTAATAGGGGAAATGCAGTGAATAGAGGTTCCTGCTTACAATTTACAAAGCACCATCCATGTGTAACAATAGAGAGATTGAGGTGAGGAAAGAATTTGTTTACAATAATAAGATCATCCAATTAGGCACAAAACTGCTCACTAAAAGCACAGTCTTCCACCATTAAAGTCAACAGGGGCTGATCCGATGACCCACGGATTCCACGCACACCCATGCACACACCTGTGTGGGAACCTTGCACACTTCCAATGATGGAACACTGTGCCGCATGGAAGCCGCGCATGTGCACACGTGGGCAGAAATACACGTGGAATCCACCGACTATTGGATTGGCCCCAACGTGAGTTTCATCATTGACTATTATTATTATTTATTTTTGTATAGTGCCATCAATGTGCCTGGTGCTGAACAGTTGTGATAAGAAAAAGGTTCCTTCACTGAGGGGTTTACAATCTAGAATGGACAAGGGAAGGGGTGATAAAGGAGAGGGGCACATAAGGAGAAACCTCCATGAAGTTGAGAAGTTACAAGTGCATGCACTTGGCTTAGTTACAGAGGGGAGGGGAATTCTGAGGATAGACAGCCATAAAGAAGGAATCTATGGGGGTGAGGAGAAAGAGAAACTTGATGGGAGAGGTAGGTTTTTAGGAGAGATGTGAATGGAGTGTATGTGTTTAGCAAAGGAGTTCCAGGAATAGGGGTGAGTTAGCATGAGAGACGGGGCAAAGATGGCTTACAGAGCATGAGAGTCTGGGGCAGGTGAGGGTGATGGCAGAGGAGGAGCAAAGTTTCCAGATGGGAATGTAGTAGGCAATAAGGACAGAAAGACAGAGAGGAAGAGGGCCATGTATAATCCTGAAGGTGAAGACAAGGTGTTTGTGTTGGATGAGATGGGGGAAAGGGAGCAGAGAAGGAGTTGGACATGGGCAAGGGTGGGTGACCTTGGCAACGGAGTGATGGACAGAAGCGAGATGGTCAACATGAGAACAGGAATGATGAAACTTGACACAAGTGAAATTCTGAGTTCTGTGCCCTGGAGTAGTACACCATCCACAGTGCTCTTTCCTGATCATAAAGTCTACAAATCCCCGATAACTAACAAAGGATATACAATCCACCTCTTAAAAACTCCATATTGAAAAGAAAAGAGATCTGTAGCACGTGCCTCATGAAAAGATGAGCATAATAGACACATCACCCTTGCTGGCTTTCAGAAGTGCTTTTTTGTTATTGTTTTTCTTTGCTATTTTGAGAATTGCGGTTTCCTTCCAGAATAACTCCAGGGTGGAAACATGACAGTATAACAAAGCTAGTGTATTAAGGTTGTCAAAATGACAATCCCAGCCTTGACGTACCGTAACACAACTAAAAATTGCCCTGACACAACTAAAAATTTGCTTCTTTCACCAAGCTGGGAAAAATAATAATTATAATTAAAATTGTATATCCAAACTGTGTCAGGCTGTGCCAAACATCATCCTAGTCCCAGCCTTTGAAAGCATTGGCAATTGGAACAAGCAGGAGTAAGCCAATCCTCTGCTGGGTTTCTCAATTTCAGACGCTAACCAGTTCATTTATAGTCCGGGCAATAATTTTCAACCACCTTTTAGGCATGGAGCATCCAGAATCCTAAAATAACCAGATGGCACTAAATAAAGCATCATGCCATTGAGTATTGCTCAATCTCAGAGTCACAGTAACCTCTGAGTGCAGTGACCCCTCCACTCTCCCCACACAGTTGACTTTGAGAAGCATTGATTTACTAATGTTTGGTTTCATCTAGCTGTAATCCGCAAAGCTTCATGTTTCTCCTTTGGGCGATGGGAATGGCATGTCTTGAAGGAGGTGGCTTAGCTTTTCTTCTCCTCTGCTCCCTAATTTTCTCGCTAAAGTGTTTAATCAGCAAAAAGGCAATATATTTATAGATAAGAAAAGAGTAATGGAAAAAATGCAGTTTAAATACATATGAACGTCTCCCTGGGCAAGGCCAAGCATTATGTTAAACACATCTTTTAAAATTTGTTACGCTTAGAAAAGTTCTCGTGGCCATTCACGTACATTTTTGAATGCTAGGATCACACATACTTTTATAAAGCACCAAATGGAGTTTCACTCTGCAACAGCCAAGAGAAGAGAAAGTGACACTTCCATTATTCCCAGGAAACACTTCTCAAAGATGCCTCCCCAAAGCTGTCTGGGTATCTCTGGATTTTAATATTTATTTATTGCATATTATTAGAAGGCTTTCACTGTAAACTAGGGCTGAAATGAAATTTGCCAAAACAGGAAATCTTGTCAAAATTCCAGTTCCCAATACAATCTCGGTTGAAGCAAGGACCTCTTGGTACTTGACTATGGGTAAAAACAAATATGCAGACGCCACTGCACATCTGGGGGCAGGATGGCTGCCCCCACCACTCCCAGATGGGTCAGATCGGAGGACAGAATCAATTGTTTCCCAGGCTGGACACGGCTGGGAAGTGGGGTGGACAGCAATGCATGGCTGGCTGGCTCCACCCCTGCTCTGCAGCTGGATGATGGCAGCCATGGCTGGCTGCCATGGCAACCCCCTATGCCAGGCTGGGGGAGTACGAATACAGATGGGCTGCCTGAATGGCTCATGAGGCTGGACCGTGGGCCTGGTTTGTTCCAGGTCCACGTTTCCAGCCCAGTTGCCAACTCCACTGGGGGCTGAACCAGGTCCACATCTGGCAGGCCTGGAACAGATGTGTGCCCAGACAGGCCAGAGTTGGGCAAACTGGACCCGTGTCACGTTAGTTAACACCCAATGACTCAACCGACAATTTGTTTCTCGATTCACTGACTATCCGCTTACTGGGATCTCATTTACTGCTTTGCTGTCCATTTCAACTGCCGAGAGGTAATACCAACGCAGTACCACATTTCTTGTACTCCATTTTCCCTTGTACTTCCTTGTCACTCATTGGCTGATATTCAGATTCTTTTACTTATCTGCAATCCAGTTGCAGAATGGTAAAAGCAAAGTGAACCACATAGAACAACATTTCTGATTGGAGGTACTGGAGTGGGGGTTAAGGGGCACAGTGGGGGGGGGGGTGTAAAGGGTAGGATACTCACATAGTCATTGGCTCAGAAATGCGGAAACAACAAACCCAGAAGTAAAATAGTACCCTCAGTAATACAGAAAGCAATAAATGGTACATGTATGCAGTGGTAAGCTGAAAGTTGGAAACTCAAGATGGTACCTCACAGTATTGCAAGAAAACTAATATCAGGAAATCTTCGGGAAATCAATTCTGGTTCCTGATATGGTGAAATTACTCACAAGCAGAAATTTTGCTGCTCACTTTAGCCCTACTGTGAACAGTATAGCCTAGCAGACAAGATGTTGGACTTGGCCCTAGAAGACCAGAGCTCAAATCTTGCCATATTCATGAATTCATGTGGGGGAAAAGGGGGGAAGGGGTAGGACAGTCGGGGGCCTTTGCTGAGGGGCCAGGCAGAGACACACACACCCACTCGCTCGAGCAGTAGAAGGCAGCAAGGCTTTGGTTGGAAAACAAGCCCTCAGGTTGGAATAGGGCTACCAGGATGGTGAGTCCCCAGCCTGTATCATCATCGGGCACGGGGGCAATCACAGGCCTTGGTTGCTGCACAGTGCTCCCAGGCACACGAGGAAAAGGGTAGGGGTGGGAACAGTGAGAAGCCTGAGGAGGCGGACGTGCAGAGGACCCAGGAGGGGGAAGCGGAGGGATAGGTCTCTTACTCGGGGGACACACCCAGGCACCAGTGCTCCCCCCAACGCAGATGGGTAATGCACTCACCTCAATGATCCTTTGAACGACACTCACCCACTCACACACACATGCACGCTGCTCTCACGCTCCTCAATCACACACGGTTAGGCAATGGCTTCCAAAGCTCCTAGCACCAGGCACAATAGGGGGCCAGTCTCACGGGCACACCAGGCTATCGCGCTGGGGCCTGCGACGGGGGGGGGGGTCAGAGGTTGGCTGCTGTGGCTTGCGGGGCCTTGCCTCCTTACAGTTCAATGGGCAACCTTGGGGAAATCACTATCCTAGGGAAAAGTTTGCACATATTCACCACCATAATGGTCTAATAAAAGGGAACATCTTAATTAATCTGGCTATGATCCAAAAACCTCTTACTCTGGAGTAATCCCATTGGATTGTGGCCTTTGTCTCTTGTCTTTCAGGATACAGTATCATTCTGCATTTGCAAAAATATTGACTATTGCCCACCTTCTCTTCAACCAGCTACAGGCCCTTTTTACATGGGCGGCGGTGGGTGGGGGAATGGGTGTGCTGTCACGGTGGGTGGGTGCCCTAACCCACGGACACACCGCCACCTTCACCCACATCCACCCACCGGGCCAGTGGTCTCGTCCATGTGATAATGGTCCATTTTGTCAAATGGCTCATGGGTGGGTGATGGGTGGAGATGGGTTGCATCAGGAGCGCACACAAACTCCCACCCATCACCATGACGTGCACACAGATGCCCTCCCCCCGCATCACACACACGGGGGGCTGGGGGGTCCATGTAAAAATGGCCATAGTTAGAACTGTGCAGTGTTTGGCTGAGATGTCATGGGCACCAGTGTTAGGTCTGAAGGAAAGCTCCTTTAGAAGCTAAAAATGATCTCGCTTCTGGGAATTGATGCCTCAACAGCACAGTGGTTTGGCACAACCCTTGGGTACATGGATATTTTTGGGCAGGCCCATCTCTAGTTTTTTCTTACCACATTCAAGAAGAATTTTAATGCATCTCTATCGCAGTCCCTAACTATGCTGGTCATTTCTCTCAGCATAAAGCTACATACAAATACGGAAGACCCCCAAACTGATATCTAGACACCTTGGGGCAGTGATGGCTTGTCCATTAGAGCTAGCAGGGCTCAGATCCACCCTATGGATGAGCTGCTGGTGTACTGCTGCTACTATTCAACATGGCTAAAACTGAACTCCTTATCTTCCCCTCTCATCCTTCCTCTCCTTCCTCACTGTCAATAACTATTGATGGAGTCACCATCCTGCCTGTCCCCCAAGCCCGTAGCCTAGGCTTCATCTTTGACTCAGCCCTTTCTTTTAAACCCTACATTGACTCTGTTGCTAAATCCTGTCGCTTCTCCCTCCATAACATTGCTAAGATTCGCCCTTTTCTCTCTGTCTCGTCTGCCAAAACTCTTGTTCATGCTCTGGTCATNGGCTAGGTGGATGACCCTGGCAGCAGAGTTTTGAACAGAGATGAGGGAAGAAAGGTGAGAGTGGGGAAGGCCAGCGAGGAAGAGGTTACAATAGTCAAGGCGTGAGATGACTAGGGCATGGATGCGAGATTTGGCAAAGGAGAGAGACAGAAAAGGGCGGATCTTGGCAATGTTGTGGAGGAAGAAGCGGCAGGATTTGGCCACAGAGTCAGTATAGGGTTTGAAGGTAAGGTGCGAGTCGAAGATGAAGCCCAAGCTATGGGCTTGGGGGACAGGAAGGATGGAGACCCCATCAATGGCAATTGACAGGGAAAAGGGAGAGGAAGGATTGGGAGGGAAGATCAGTTCAGTTTTAGCCATGTTCAATTTGAGTTGGCGTTGAGACATCCAGGCAGAGATATCAGAGACACAGTTGGTGAGACGAGCTTGAACAGAGGGGGAGAGGAAAAGAGTGGAGAGAGTTGAGTGTCGTCAGCGTATAGATGGTATTGGAAACCATGGGAGGCAATGAGTTTGCCTAGGGATTGGGTGTAGATAGAGAAGCGGAGAGGGCCAAGAACAGAGCCTTGGGGAACCCCGACCAACAGTGGCAGGGAGGAGAAGGAGGAGGAGTTAGGAAGAGATACATTGAAGAAGCGGTCAGAAAGGTGTTAGGAGAACCAGTCTAGGACAGAGTCCTGAAATCCCAGGGAGTGGAGTGATTCAAGCAGAAGCGAGTGGTCAACAGTGTCGAAGGCAGCAGAGAGATCAAGGACGACAAGAATAGAGTAAAGGCGGTTGGATTTAGCCACAAGATCGTTGGTGATCTTAGCAAGAGTAGTTTCAGTGGAGCAAAGGGGGAGGAAGTCAGATTGGAGGGGGACAATGGAGGAGTTGGCGGAGAGGAGGTCGAGGCAACGGGAGTAGACAATGTGTTCAAGAAGTTTGGAAGCAAAAGAGAAGAGCAAGACAGGATGGTAATTAGAGGGTTCGGAGGGACCCAGCGTGGACTTTTTGATGGGGGAAGACAGTGGCATGGGGGAAGACACTCCCTTTACGAGAGACAGGAAGTGTAACATTCACAAAGATGCGACGTCCCAGGTGCACGCGCTTGGCTTGGTTACATACACTTAGGGGCCCCATTATGTGCTGTGTTAGCTGGATCATACTACTATGGAAGGCCCAAAACCTGGTAACTCCATGTTGCACACAGCTGTCATCAGATATTCCAAGTAACTCATCATATTTTTTTTATAGGAGCAGCCTGTCACGAAGGAACATAGGGTCACACGTGTGATACTGGCCTACACGTAGGTTTCAAGCCTAGTAAATATGTAAAGCAAAAGGTTCAACACGTATGAAATGGGAAAACTGTGAAACTCATGTCATGTAATCATGTACGTAAAACTAAGAACTGTGAAACTCAGGGCATGTAAATAGATACTGTAAACTAAGAGCTGGAAACTCCAGGAAATGCAAAGAGAGAAAAGATTGTGGATTCACCCCCCACAGCTAGACAGACACCTGTGGAGATGCAAATGGACCCGTTTGCCTGGGTTGCCTACGTGACACACTCATTGAGCAGGAAAACTCAAACAAAGGACCGTGAACAGGTATTTAAAGGGAGACGAGACAAAGGAGGATGTAGCCATCTTGAGCAATCTTATCTGCATCCTGGAGTCTGCCAGCAAGACGACTGCTGGGACTATGGACTGAGGGGAAAGACTTTGCTTTCCAGCAACTCTAAGACTGGAGACCCAGTCGCTTACATCAAGGACTGAGAAGAACCTAGACGGACTTTTGTAGGGTAAGATTCTCATCAAGGGACTCAACCAGTATAGATTAGGAATGCGTTACATTTACCTTTGATTTCTAGTTACCACTCTGTACCAACTCTCTCTTGCTTATGTAATCAATAAACTTGCTTCTTATCTTTATGAAGAAGTGTCTGTGTCTAACATTGGAAACACGCTGAGCACCAGTGCCTAAACACTGGGGACCCCAGAGAGTGAGTTTGTAAACGGGAAGGATCGGGCTCTTGGGTGACAAAGGGGTTGTCCCTGCTGCAGGCGTGAATCAACCAGAGAGAAAAACTGATTCAAGCGGGCTGTACGCGAGGGAAACTGAGTCACTCAAACCCGGTAAAGTGGGGGTGCGGACCTCCAGCCCGTGACACAGTCACACCCCAGCAAGCCAACTCAATTGGTGTGTTAAGTGGGGTGAGAGGCAGCTGTCATGGATTTCTCATGAAGCCACTCGAGGATACACTTTCTACTGGAAGAGCAGATCCAAGCATCTTGGTACACTGGTTTACAGCATCACATGCAGAGGGGAAGGAGCCGGTAGAGAAGGAGAGGTTGATGATGTGCAGGAGGGGAGGGGTGATGGTGGCAGAAATGGAGGTCAGGAGGCGGGAGGGAATGGGGTCCAGGGGGCAAGTGGAGGGGTTGGAGGAGGAGAGCAGGGAGGAGATTTCCTCAAGGGAGGCAGGAGGGAAGGAGGACAGTGGGGGGAGGATGGGAGGAGTGGTAGGCAGAGAGGACTTGGAAGCGATATCCAGGCGGATCTTGTCAATGTTAGAGGTGAAAAAGAGAGCAAGATCCTGAGAGGAGAGAGAAGAGGGAGGAGGAGGACAGAGGGGTTGGAGGAGGGAGTCAAAGGTGGAAAAGAGGCAGCGAGGGTCCCAGGAGCAGGACTCAATGCGGGAGGCATTGAGCGAGGGAGATAGCAGAATTGAGCGATGAGAGGCAGAGTATGAAGTGGAGGAAGTCAGCGCGGTAGTGGGATTTGCACCAGAGGCATTCAGCAGCCCAGGTGCAGGAGCGGAGATGGCGAATGGTGGGGGTGAGCCAAGGGCGAAGGTTATGAGAGTGAGCCGGGTGGGAGGAGAGGGGGGCAAGGAAGGCGAGGGTGGAGGCAAGAGAGGAGTTGAAGGTGGAGATGGCAGAATTGGGAGAGGAGGAGAGGACTGAGGGGAGAAGAGGGAGGAGGTAAAGTCCTGGGGCACAATGGCCTGCAGATCGCAGAAGGGACGGGGAGATGGGGAAGAGGAGGGGGAGCAGTGGGAGAGGTTGAAGGAGGCAACGAAATGGTCAGAGATGGGAAGGGGGTCGAAGGAGAGATCAGAGACAGAACAGTTCCTAGAGAACACGAGATCAAGAGAGTGACCATCAGTGTGGGTGGGGGAGCGAGTCCAGAGGCGGAGATTAAAGGAGGAGGCTAAGGAGAGGAAGCGAGCGATGCAGGGCTGAGAGGACGCATCTACATGAATGTTGAAGTTGCCAAGGATGAGTGTGGGGATGTCGTTAGAGAGGAATAGGATGAGCCAGGACTCTAACTCGGAGAGAAAGGAGAGGGAGCTGGGAGGGCGGTAGATACCGCAACACGGAGGTGGAGAGGGGAGTAGAGGTGTACAGAGTCTATTTTATTACTTTGTAAAGTGCCAGGTACACTGCTGGCGCTATATAAATGTTTGTTAATAATAATAATAATAATAATAATAAAATAATGTCTTAGAACTCAAACAGCTGATGCTAGACCCAGTCAAGTCCCAGCCACTGGTGTTCTAAGGTGGTGCTGGTGCTGGTAGACTCTTACTCATCCATCCCCACCAAATCTTTAAGCATCATGCACAAGAGCTGTGACAGGTAATTCTGGTGGATTTCATCTCCGACAGATCTGTCCATTCTAATTCCGGTCTGATGAAATGGGGACCAGCTGCAATCCAGTCCCCTTTCACTGGAGATCAGGATTGGCTGTTCTGGCTCCTGAACAGCACAATGGCATGATCCTGTGCATGCTCAAAAAGGTATTTTGAGTATCATGCAAAATGCATGCGCAAGAAGCCACTTCAGAATGGTGCATGGAGATCTGCCGTAGTTAAAAATCCCCATCAGATCTCCATGCATTGCTCCAAAACCATAGGTGATCTCCATCGATTAAAAGGAGCTTCTCCATTTCAACTGCTGCTGTGTGGATATGCTTTTTGCACAAGTTGGAGGACGCTGGGAAACTGTTGGGAGAGCTTGTCAAAATGACAATCCCAGTTTTGACATAGCGTAAAAGCCCTGACACAACTCAACTCACAACTCTTTCACCATGCTAGGAAAAATAATAATTATAATTAAAATTGTATATGCAAACTGTGTCAGGCTGTGCCAAAGGTCAGCCTAGACCCAGCCTTTGAAAATATTGACAATTAGAACAAGTAGGACCAAGCCAATCATCTGCTGGGTTTCTAGATTTCAGACGCTAACCATGGAATTGGGGAAAGAAGTGTAAAAAACTCATCAAGAATAAAGAAGCAAGGCTCCAGCTGTATTAAGTTATACAGTGCATAGATTCTTGTGTGTTTTAAAAGACCTTCTTTTCCTACATGTGATATTATTGCACCTATTGTTTCTTCAACGTTTCTTTATATTAAATTAAAGCAAAAACTGGAAACCTGTGTTTTATCAGAAAACATGTTTTAAAGTTCACCGGGTGCCCAGGGACATAGCTATCATAGAAGAGGTGGTGCAGTTACACCAGGGTCCACAAGGCTGGGGGGCCCAGCAACTGTGTGCCCACTGCTGGTAGGGGGAGTAGAGGGGACCCTTCCATCTTCTGCACGAGGGCCTGTTCCTACTGAGCTACACCTCTGGCCAACATACTTTTGCAATGTGCTCTACATGGGGCTGCCCATGGTGACAGTTTGGAAGCTGAAGCTAGTGCAGAATGCGGCGGCCTGTCTCCTCATGAGGACGGACCATAGGGAACACATAACACCAGTGCTCCAAGCACCACACTGGCTGCCTATTGTCTTCTGGGCCCACTTCAAGGTGCTGGTGTTGATCTTTAAAGCCCTTCATGGTCTAGGTCCTACTTATCTGAGAGATCGCCTCGCCCCCCGGACTTCTGGTCAGATCCTGTGGTCGTCCAGGGGCGCTTCTGGAAATCCCAGGCTGTTGATGAATTCGGATGGACAGGAGGGAATTCTCAGCAGCTGCACCGTCACTGTGGAATTTTCTCCTGGTGGAGGTGCACCTCAGCTCAAATCTTCTCACCTTCCGATGAAATTGTAAGACCGGGCTCTTCCGCCAGGCATTTGGCAGGGCAGAGGGGGAAAGCGGGAGGGGCTTTTAGGACTGGGTGGGTGGTTTCTTTTGCACTAGGATTTTTTTTTTGCACACAATGTAAGTTTTTGTATTGCTTTAATATCTATTTAATGTTTTTATGTGTTATTTTTTTGGTTATATTTTTAGCATTTTGTAAGCTGTCCTGAGTCGCTTGATGCAAGAGGGGTGGGGTAGAAATACAAATATAAATAAAAAAAATTAAAAATACTTTGTTGAAGCACTGATGCAACAGATCAAACAGAACTAAGGCTTATAAACATTTTCCAAGTCCTTTGTGCATCAGCCCCTATCCACGTGAGCCTGCCTGAACTCATTTTGAACATTCAGTTCATATGGTTTCCTTTCTTTTCTTTAATGTTTGATGTTTATTTACACTTAGCAAGATAAACTCTATGGGTAAAGCCACATGAGACAGGGACAGCCAGATCCCCTGCTCGCCCCAGGCAGGGCAAACACAGCCGCCACACTTTGTTTAACCTGCTGCTCTCCCTGCCAGCCCAATCTGCTCCCCTGTGGGGAAACCAAGTAGGCAGGCCACCATCATAAGTCCCGCCCCACCCCACCCACCCAGTCCCTCAGCCTGCCCACTATCCCACCCCCCTGCCATGACATAGGGTGAAAACAGACATGATGCTAACCACCCTTTAACCACCCTTGGTGGTTATTTATGCATGTTGCAGGGCTGTATTGGTGCCCTATGCAGCCCTGAAACATGCATAAATGACCACCAAGGGTGGTTAAAGGGTGGTTAGCGTCATGTCTGCTTTCACCCACAGACACACAGGAATGGAAAATTATGCCTGCAGATCTATGGTGCAGGTGGACCTCACCACAGGTCGGGGATGCATGGGACTGGCCTGAGGGGAGGTGGCCCATTATCCCACATTAGCCTGGGTGGGGCAGCGATAGTCCATGATGCATCGGAGGCCTTCTCCAGCAGATGCATCATGTAGCAACCGCCGGCCACAGGACATAAGTGGGCAAACATCTGATGGCCGTGGGCTAACATGGGGTGAGGCTGCCCAATGTGGGTTAATGTTTCATGAGTCTCAAATCAATCAAATCTCAAGCACCCTAGACATGAATACTGCTATGCTGCTACCACAATAGAATTTATTAGCCCCATCTTCCCTTGAATGTGACAGTCTGAAAGCAGCATGTGGTGGTTCAGACCTGGCTGAAAAGGTCAACTAAGCCACCAGTGTAGTATTGCCAGAGTTTAATTAGTGCCAGGGCTTGCCAAGACTTAACCCTGACACCTCTTTCCAAAGCCTTGGCAAAAGCCCCACTCAGACTCCCAAACCTAGGCCACTTTCAGACCTTCCTCCCCCCAGCATATATTCTGGCTGTGGGAGGGAATGCACAGCCAGGATATGCGTGGGAATTGGCCGGTCTGAAAGCCCCCCTCCCCCCGCACGGTTTTGCCAGCAAACACACGCAGGGATGCAGAGTTCGATTTCCTGCTCTGCATCCTGGTGCGTGTCTGCCGGCAAAGCCGTGCGGGGGGGGGGCCTTTCAGACCAGCCGATCCCCGCGCATATCCTGGCTGCACATTCCGCCCCCACAGCCAGAATATGCATGGTGGGAGAGGGTCTGAAAGTAGTCCTAGTCCAAGAAGTCTGACTGCATTGGCACCAGCCCTAACCTGACTTCATGGTTAGGGCTGGTGTTCAGGCGGGTACACCACATACCCGCCCAAACACCATTTTGTGTTCGGGCGGGTATGCAGTGGGGGGGCATCCGTGGAAATGGCCGGCAGTGGGTGTGGGGATGGGTGTTCACTCAGTGTTTGTGTGAACATCGCAGGCAATGGGTGGGGGTGCATGCGCACTCCCGCGCAACACCCACCTCCACCCATCACCCACCCATCTCCACCCACGGAGCCCTCCGGAAAACTGGAGGAAACCCCGTGGGTGGAGATGGGTGGAGGTGGGTGTGTGTCTATGTAAAGAGACACACACCCACCTCCACCCACCGTTCCAGAACACCCATCCCCTCACCCACCCCCGTCCATGTAAAAACGGCCATAGCTAGGCTCTTCAAGGTCTGATGTAACAAGCATAACCAGTATATCCTGGTTATACTACTGGCCTACACAACATCCCATGACAATGGGTTCCACAGGTTAACTGGTCATTTTGTGTGAAAAAGTATTTCCTTCTATTTGTTTTAAACCTGCTGCTTGGCACTTTCATTTGGCATTCCCTTAGTTCTTGTTATAAGGAAAAAGGTGAAGAGTAGTTCCCTATTCACTTTCTGCAAATCATGCTAATGCTGAATTCACAGTTGATAAGCAGAAATAAACAAGGAGGCGAAACGGACATTATTACATGTGAACTTAATTTGTCTAAATAATTCCCTTTTCTATAGAAGACTCAGGTGCCAAGTGTGGCTAAGTACAAGAACTGTGGGGTCATACTAAACTCTATGTTAAGGGTTGTCAAACTTGGGCATGGGCCTCCTGGGAGTGAAGACGGACAGTATTCTTGGGGCAGGGGAGTGAGAAGGACCACTTCTGACAAGCACCAAGCTCCACCATGACTGAGCTACAGGAATTTTCTATTTATATCTTTTATCCCACCCGGTCCCTTAGGCCCAGGGTGGCTTACAATTCTTTATCTTATTAACTGTAACATTAACAACTAATTAACTCAACTCAATCCTCACAAGACCCCGGTGAGGTAGGTTAGGCTGAGAGATCTGTGATTTGTCCAAGGTCACCCAGTGAGTTCATGGCTAAGGTGAGACTTGAACTGGGGGCTGCACTCTTAATCACTGGCTCTCAATGGAGAGGTAAGGCGAAGAGAAAGAGAACAAGGGAAAGAGAGAGGAGAAACAACAAGAGAGTGGGAAGGGGGAGAGTGAGCAGTGTGTATTATGTGTGTGGTGCGGGAGAGGCCTTATCTACCACAGTCAAGCAGATGCGGAGGCCAGTTCAAAAGAGTCTGAGAAGAACCACTGCTCTAAGATCTGCTTAGCTACCCCCAGAAATGACTGTCAAAATAGACAGTAAAGGTGTGGTCATGAGAACTGAGAAACAGGGGCCTCAAAATAACATCTCCAGGGTTTCCGGAGTTCTTTGTACAACTGCCAAGCTTTGACCTTGGCCTTCACTCTGGGTTGAAAGCCCCCGTTCCCTAGCCTTCTGATTGGCTCCTGTCCATCTCAAGATCCAACCTATATGAGCAGGAAGCTGGAAAGAACATTGCTTGGATGTGAACTCAGTCGTATCTTCCTGTCTGTCCTGTTCCAGATCTCACGTTGCACCTAGCCCCTTTTTGGATTGATCTCTTGGTGCTCAACTCTCAGACGACCATTAGATCCTGTACTCTAGAACTTCCTTCTCTTTGGTTGCCTGATCAGACTGATTGCCTGGTGCGACCCTCCTGACCTGTAACCTCAACTATTCAATCTTCTATATCTGCTTATTGAATCTACCTGGGCCTGATTCTACAATGCCCAGATCCTGACAGTGGTTGTGCCAGGCCACCTCTGGAAGGGGGCGTGAAACTGGTCCGCCAGGTTCTCAGTCAAATTGTATTGAAAATAGTATTCTCTGCAAGAATTTGCTATTTTTACCCAGGGTGGAGAAACTCTAAGGCTCATAATTTTTTTTTTTACCATTTGAAGGCGGTAAATATGGCACATTGTTTTTCCCACATGGAGATTAACTGGACATCTCTTGCACTAATGTGCCTGCTCATCTTACATAAGAGGTTAAAAGCAGAAGTTCCAAAATATGCCACCCCTACCCCACACTGCCACTGTGCTGAGTTGGCATTGGACAGCAGGGTTTACTTTTTATTTTGTGGTTTCTTTGGCCCTAAGCTTCAATCAAACCCCAAACCAGATCCAGCTCTCCCTTCTAATTAAATTTCATCGCAATAGACCAATGGGCCTCTGTGAGGCTTTGAAGTCCATTCCTCATTAAACCAAATGGCTAACTTTTATATAACTGTTAACAGCATGCTAGCATGACAGTTGACTTGGCAGTGGACTCAACACTAACTATGCATTAGTTTACATGGTGAAGCCACCCTAACCACCAGAATGGCTAAGCAAATTCTTTCTAAAATAATATGCTTAGATCTGGAGAGAAGACCGTAAACTTTAGAAAGTCCCAGCAAATCCAATCCCCAAAGCCCTCCACCCATCCAATGTCCATTGAGATGAACTGGGCTCACGCAAGCAGAGTGCTTTGAGGGGTAAAGCCTACAATCATAGAGGACTTTTTCAAAGGGGCTGAAAGCAGTGATGCTGCTGCACATAACTCCCATTGAGTTTCCCATAAAAATCCCAGCATCATTTCTCAAGAGTTTACGATTTGAGGTGAGGAGGAGTCAAAAAAGGGGGCAGGGGGGGATCACATTATTTGATTTTGCTGCTAATTTGCAGACAAAATGATCAAATGTTGCCCCTGGTGGACTGTATTGCTGCTGTTACTGCTCATAATTACCAAGAACCTTAATTGCTAATCTTGGTGCAGGTAAACTTCCACCTGAAGTCAATGGGAGACTTTGCTAGTATAAGAGATGTTAGGACTGAGCCTTGAGACGTTTGCAGGTTTCCCTGTGTCAAAAAAACCATGTAAACTGAAGTTAGTAGTAGAAGTAGTGTTACTTTGGATTTCTATCCTGCCCTATCCCAAATGAACAGGATCAAATCAAAATCATCGACAAGCAAACATCAATAAAACCAATCAACAATAATCCCCATCCACTAATCCCAACCATCCCCACAACTAACTATCCCACGCAACCCACCCCCACCTTCTCCCTCATCTCTCACCCTTCCTTCTAAGCTCTCAGCAAGCTTTTCTTTGATGCTGTTAATTAGAGTGCAATTTGGTCCTTAGTTCTCACCCCCAGCAATAGAAGGAGCTGTACTTTACAGAACTGTTAAGCAGCTTCCTTGTGATGTTGTTGGGTAGAAATAGATTTAGATATTTCTCAATAAAGTTTGGTCCCATGTTGTCATGTAAAATACAATATGTCTTGACTGGGTCCAGAAGGGAGGTGGAGTGCAGGACCAGGATTAGAGGGAGAGACAGGATTGGATCCAGTGTTAGGAGCGATACCATTTCCCCCCTCCAAAGACCAGAGAACCCCCCTCCTGGCAGCACCCCACGAGACACAGGTCAAAGGGTGCAGGGGGGCAGAAGGGGGGAAAAGAAAGAAAATGCCCCATGCAAAACCAGTCTAGTCGGCAGGAATAAGAATGAAACAAGGGAGGCCCCCGGGTAAACTATCAGGGGCAGTGGGCCCTCTAGGGTGGGAGGCGCAATGCCCCTCCTGGCCCCCGCAGGGCTCCCGCAACTGGCGGCAGCTGCCGCAGCTTGAACAAAGAAACAAAACAAAACAAAAAAACGGCCCCGTCGGCATCACACTGAATGTGCGGAACCACCTCGAAGAACTTTGTTTTGCAAGGCAGAGACCGAAAAACAAAGTTCTTCGAGGTGGTTCCGCGCATTCAGCATGATGCCGAAGGGGGCGTTTTTTTGTTTTGTTTCTTTGTTCAAGCTGCGGCAGCTGCCGCCAGTTGCGGGAGCCCTGCAGGGGCCAGGAGGGGCATTGCGCCTCCCACCCTAGAGGGCCCACTGCCCCTGATAGTTTACCCGGCGGCCTCCCTTGTTTCATTCTTATTCCTGCTGACCTTCTGAAGGTCTCTGCCTTGCAAAACAAAGTTCTTCGAGGTGGCTCTGCTCTCACCACCGGTTGTGTGCGCGCGGTGACTCACACCCCTCACCCCCTTGGAAGCTTCCTGAGGAAGCCTTCAGGGTCAAAAGGGAGGCATTTTCCCTTTATGCGGAGTGGGCGGCTAGAAGAGCCGTCCACTCTGCATAAAGGGACCCTGCAATGCAAGAGTGCTGCAGGGGGCACTCTTGCATTGCAGGGGCCGGGCAGCGGGACAGTTCATATGGGGTGCCCAATAGAGGCGCCCCTGGTATGAACTAAGAGCTGCACATGCATCAGCAGCAGAGCTCCCAGTCCCCTGCACAGCAGGGAGGGAGGAAGGGACTCGGGGAGGCAAAGAGCTGGATGCAATTAGTCCCTCCCTGGATGCAGGCGGCAGCGGGGCCCAAGGTGGGGGTGGGGGGAGTGTGGGCACACGGGGAGGGGGAGCCGGGAGTACATGGGGGGGC